>JAUDYJ010000002.1:242608738-242641238 GCA_030761175.1 Masticophis lateralis
TTCATTTTTTTTTATTATTTTCCTTCACTGCATTGAATAGAAATGCAACATTCTAAAATACTTTTGAGTTTGAGTCCAAATTCCAACTAAATATAAGATTCACATAATGTAAATCAGCTTTTTTGTTTTTTAAAAAATGGGCATTTGTAATACTAACTTTTGGTTCTGGTGGCATTTCTGTATGTATCTCTTACATAGGTATCTGCTTGGTTTTGTGTCTATTCCATATGTAATATTGTGCTATTAGAGCTGGATGTTCATCTGTTGCAGGAGGGTATGTTAAGCAAGTCATCTTTCTGTACAGTCTTTTTGGAATCTGCTATATATTTGTAAACCCACTTTCAAATCTGATCTGAATAGAACACTGGGATATCTGCCAAGTGAAATGTGACTCTGTTGGGTAGAAAGCTGTATTCCATTTATAAAATGTTTGCCTATATAGAGATTGTGCAGTTTAATAAATGCATATAAACAGAGTTTTAACTTCTTTTGTGACCTATCATTCACTATTCATGCTTTGGAAATGCTGTTGATTTGCTGTCTTGCAAGCTTTCCAGGAATATGCTTTATGATTAATCACCATTAACAAGCTTGTATTAACATAAACATGAATTAAAGAGTATGATGTATTCTAATTCTTAAGTATAAATTATATAAAATATAAACCCTGTTTTTTTCTTTTATATACTATGTCTAATACACATATATGCTGTATTACAAATTTCCCCCTTTTTTGTCTATTTGTTCTTAGTCTTGTGCTGGGTCATTTGCCTTCCATTAAAAAAAAAAAATCCATGTCCTTGGCACAGATCCAACCACTTTCTTCTAACCAACTACTTCACACTGCCACAGCCATTATTTTAAACAAGGGAAGTACAATACCCCTTTATAATCAGGAAGAATTTTTAAATCACATTAAAAATATTAAATAAAACAAGATATTTATCACAATTATGTTTCTCTAGTTGCTTCAACATGCTTAATCTAGATCAGTTGAATGTCTATGAGAAAGTAATACTATATATGCAGATAGTTTTAAATTATAATTTCAGGCAATTAAATTCAGGCTATAAAGATCTAAAGCTCACTTTACCCTATTCAGAAACTAATGAGCAAGCTATTGATCATATATACATAGTCACTTATTTCCACTTATTGTTGTATTCCCTTTACATATAAACTTGATATACAAAAATATAAATAAGCATAACGAATGTCTTCTATGTAGATTTTCTAACTATATATTGGAATAACAAGTGAATATTTTAGATGTTACCTTAATACAAGATTTCATACTGAATTTTATACCTCTAAATGCATTATTTAAAAATCCTCAAGGCTATTACCTCCCATTATCACTGGTGTATTCTATTTGATAACTAAAGGGAAAACATACATGTCAAAACCTAAACAATAATCTGGCTAAATGCAAATAAAGATCTTAATAAGATAAGATAGGATCCAGTTCCATTTTTTTCTGTGCAAGATTTATGCAACTATTTTAGTAAATAGCAAAGCTTGGATAATCTTGTGTGGGCTCAATAATTAAAGAGAATTGGACCTAATTAATAATTATTTGGGGGACCATTTAAGAAGGTAATAGGAAATGAAGAGAAGAATCCTCTTAGGAAAATACCATAAAAAATAATTTCAGCACACTCCCAGGGAGATTAGGTAGATATGTCCATAGTCCCACCAGGAGTCATGTTTTTCTTGAACAAGACATTACCTTATCTAATGGAGTTATGTAAGACTTCTATTTGGGACAGTTTCCATTATTTCATAAAGTGTATGATTTTCCTAATGAATTGTAACCTTAGTCCTTTGGAAGTCTGAAATATAAAGCTTTCTAATCCTTCATTCACATCATGTTGAACAATGGCATCTCAATTCAAGTTACTGAAATTTGGGTAAGTCTTTTGGGTTTGCTACTCCACCCCTCTTTCATAACTAAACAATTTAATAAATATTCAAATAGTCAAAATGGGAAATAATAGTTAATTTAGAAGTTTTCTGTTTAACTGTAGTTTATATGAATGGAAGAACAGAATGATTATAAGAAAATGTACTTATAGGTATGAGCCGATTAAGCCAAAAATGACAATTTACAGTAGTTCCCTTTTAAGATCATTTCCATTTTTTAAAGAAATGTGACCACGACTCTTGACTATTCAGTATAATTTATTCCTCAAAAGCATGCATTTATATGGCTTAATACTGTTCTTTATATATTTAGTTTCATGTCATTGTGACATTACCAAGTTATTTCTCCTCCACAGCAGAAACAACTATATCTAGTAAAACTTCCCAAGGTCATTGGCCTGTGTCTTTCTTTCTTTGCACCCAAGTATCATTTTTCTTAGTTCTTGTCAGCTCATGTGATATCCTTCACATCCAGCTTTTATTAGCAGGAAATACTGCTATAGCTTTAGTGTCATGTGTACTATAAAGACAGGATTTTCAGGAGATTTGACAACTCTTATATTTTCTGAAGTATTCTCAATGTAACAGAGAAACAGTTTATTACTGTTAAGTAGTGGCTGTCTCACCAACTTGAATAATGAAGTCCTTGAGGTCAATATTTTATACAATGATCCATTTAAGAAAGCATTCCTCTATCACCAAGCACTAAAACAATGGATGTCATAACATAGATCTATCTATTATCAATCTTAAATCTCACTATAATCAATCCAATTCTTTGGTTGCAGAAGTATCATCTGTTACTGTGCTAAAGCCAAGAATTTTCTATTTCCAAAATTGTTTAGAAAAGAAGACAATACAATTATTTCCTGAGGCCAGTTCTGCTGCACATGAGCAAAGAAGATTTAAGCTTGCCTGAAGAGGGCTTTTGTCTGGAAGTGATTTACAAATATTCCATGAAAGCTGTATTTTCACAAACTGTGGCAACACTGGTTTGGAGACATTACAAAATCTACCTAGTGCTGTGTATTTATATGATTATAACAAGGGACAAAAAGAAAAAAATACTTGGCTGGTGAGTAAAAGAAATGAAAATATCATGGGTTTCTGAAGCATCTTTCATTTTCTTCACTTGTCATAAAAATGCAATAAAATGAGATGGGTCACCAGTCACGGCTGCCACCCATTTCTCAGAAGCTTCCAGCACATTTACAAATTGCCAGTATTTTGACAGAAATAAAGCAAATTAGGAAGCATACTTATTTTTTTTTTCCTATGGAAGTTTATGCTTTGTGTATACTAAATCCCAATTTTGGGATTTATTCTATGTTGTCTTGTTATAGTTGGACATATTTTCATCTTTCATCTTCCCTTCATTTTGATGAGAGCTAATCATTCTAAGTCCCATCAGGGGGTGCTATAGTACTATTGCTTAATGCTTTTTGTGGCCAGGACTGCCCTTGAAATTAACTATGGGGAGGTTAGGATTTAACAGTTGTAACATTGTCCTCAAGTGGGTTGTCCCTTCTTTTTGAGGCTGAACTGATGTAACCCGAAAAGGTATCATAAAATTGAGAAATAATAAAGTCTGCTGCAAGTTGCAAAAGGCTTGCAAGAAGGTCAAGGCAGTTAACTTGAACATTAAGTTGTGCAGGTCTGTAACTGGAAGGAGTCAGAATCAGAACAGAAGAAACTCTTGCAGTGCAGGGCACTTGGAATAGTAGAGATTACAGAAGAGGTAAAGAACTTCTTGATAGAAACAATGGAACCATCAAGAAATTGGAACTAGATTTATGGAGAATAGTGGGATAGTCTGTCTTAAAAAGTAGAAAGAGAATAATTTTATAGTCTGGGAAGATACAAAACGTTGTAGAACTATCAATGAAATATTCAGATATAATAATGTCCATATTGTTTATGGGTTGTGAATCTATTGCTGTTTGTTCTTGATTGATTTACTTCAGTCTCTCTTTTATAGACATATCACACTGAAAATGAGTCTCAACCAGGGCCGGATTTTCCTATAGGCTAACTAGACTTCAGCCTAGGGCCTTAAGATCAAGATGGGCCTACATTCAAATTGTTAGAAAAATTAAAATTACACTATTCTAAAAACAGTGAACACTAAAATACTGAACCGAAAAAAATGGGAGGTGAAAGGGCCTTATAAGTGGAATAGCCTAGGGCCTCTTTTCATCTAAATCCAGCCCTGGTCTCAACTATAGCTTTGATTTTTCAAAAATAATTTCCACGGCCAATTTTTCTATAGGTTGAATTATAGATATAAATTCTAATTTTGTGGTCCTAAAAAGCAGCAAGGAATGCATTTGAATTTTCAGTTGTTCTCTATAGAGAACCCTAAAACCATTCACATTCTCTTTCCCAGAAGACAAAATACAAAACATTCAAAAGGAGTACAGCAGTTTTGTCCCAAGTTCGGAATATTTTTTTTCTCATATATACATTTCCTAAGGTAGGTCTCCCTCATATATTCTTTCAATGCAAAAATAGAGTATATGCCGCATTTAGCATCTTTATTTTAATCTTGAAGAAAAGAAGAACAAAGTTTATGAAGAACCATGAATAAGGAAAACTAAGGCTTAGAGAAAGGAAGCCCAAGGGCTCTATTTAAAGGATGCAAAGCTCTCTCTTTATTAATTGAATAGGAAAATGCATCTACTCATGGGACTACTTAAATGATCTTCCTAGAGCAATTGTTTTACTTATTATGATGGGTGGTGCCCAAAATTTCAGAAATATTACATTTTTACCTTCATAAGAATTTTCAGCCAAATCTATTATCCTAAACATTAATTGCAAGTAAATTTTGCATTCCATTCTGATCTGAAAATTGACCTCAACAGCACAAGAAGAAAAGAATGGGATTTGAATTACAGATATGTAAAAGTTGTGTCACATGCCTTTAAAGTGGAAATCATTAATGGTAAGTATGGAAAAAGAGATGGACTATAAATGCTCTATAAGTGATGAGTAGCAACTGTATTCACATATGTGATACATTAGTCTAATTTAAATATAACAGAATAATAGAGTTGGAAGGGACCTCGGAGGTCTTCTACTCCAATCTGCTGCTCAAGCAAAAAAACCCTATACCGTTTTAGACAATTGGTGTCCATTCTGTTCTTAAAAATTTCTAGGGATGGAGCACCCACCACTACTGATGACAAGCTGTTCCATTAGTTAATTGTTCTCATTGTCAGGAAATTTTTCCTTAGTTCTAGGTTGGTTATCTCTTTGATTAGTTCCCATACATTGCTTCTTGTCCTGTCTTCGGGTGCTCTGGAGAATAGGTTGATTCCCGCTTCTTTTGTCATTCCTAGTCCTTTTCACTAGACATACCCAATTTCTGCAACCATTCCTCATATGTTTTAGCCTGCACAATCATCTTTGTTGCTCTTCTCTGCATTCCTTTTAGAATATCAAAATCTTTTTTAATATCATGGTGACCAAAACTGGATGCAATATTTCAAGCATGATCTTACCAAGGCATTATAAAGTGGTATCAACATTACATGTGATCTTGATTCTATCCCTCTGTTAATACAGCCTAGAACTGTGTTTGGTTTCTTTTCAGCTGCAGCACACTGCTGGCTCGTATTTAAGTGGTTGACCACTAGGACTCTTAGACAACCCTTGCAATCACTGCTATTGAGTCAGGTACTACCTAAGCTATACTTGTGCATTTGTTTTGTTATTGCCTAAGTGTAAAACCTCACCATTGAATTTCATTTTGTTAGATAGGGCCCAGAGTTTTAGTTTGTCAAGATCCTTCTGTAACTTGAACCTATCTTCTGGAGTATTAGCTATTCCTGCCAGCTTGGTGTCATCTGCAAATTTGATGAGTTCCCCTTCTACCCCCTCATCTAAATCCTTTATGAAGATGTTGAAGAGTACTAGGTCTAAGACAGAACCATGGATGCCCCGCTGCATACTTCCCTCCATGTAGATGTACTCCACTGTCAAAACCTTTTAAACTCTGGTTTACTGAAGTTACTTCAGTAAAACATCATTGGTTTCCTGCATTTAGGGAGTAATCAGGCAAGTTCAATACCATTTCCCATGGTTCCAGATATATGAAACATCTTTTAGAGATCTCAGATTTGTGGTTGAGAAATTCTAGGAGCTGAAATCCACATATGTTGAGCAGAAGACTGATTCATCCAAGTTTTGACACCCAATTCTAGCATATTTGAGCACAAGGAGAAGATGTGATTATGTACAGAGGTACATTAACAATAAGTTGTGGAATGTGCTTGGACTTGCTACTTGTCTTCCTATGCATATTCTGCTAAAAACCTTTTCACTGGGGATATTAACAAATATAGCAGGATAATAAATACTTATAATTATATATTCCAACGGCCAGAAAGTAATTGTGAGTTGTGCTTGATGGAAGTAGAATGATGATACCACTGACATTTGCAACTGATAACAATGGGACTTGCTCTTATCCCAGATTGGCAGTAATCACTTGAGGCCCTCAAGCATGTAAGGATGGCTTTCTCCTGAAATGTTTGCTAACTGAATGTTAACTTAATTCAAATTGTTGAATGAATGAAATGTTCTTTCTTTATTTAATGATAATCATCATTTAATGCTTGAAACAAGCATTAAAGTTGCAGTAATCTTGTCTTATTTGTGTCAGGTCATTGAAATCTAATCTTGCTTCTGTCAAGTACTTATTAGTTGCACTTAGATAATTACTCAGCTTCTGCAACTACCCATCTATAAGGTATCAATAACACATGAGTTTTCATTTTATTAAAATAATAAATATCATTTTATCAAACTTAATTCAGTGCATGATGTTTAAATTATGCATTTGTGTAATATTTGTGATCAGGAAAAAAATGTAGCTAACCAACTGATGGCAGAAGAAAGCCAGTGATAACATAAAATAGACTTTCCCCCAGTAATGCTTCTAGATGTGTTGGACTACAAATCCCAGAATTCTATGCTGGCTACAATTTTAACAGATGCCAAAGTCATAACTCTGGAAAAGCTGGCGAAGAATATATTGATGATAATTAAAGCAGGAAGAAGTACTTGATTGCAATAACTGAATTAAGGGTTCATCAGAAATCAACCTTGAATCACACTCTATTAGTTAATTAAATTCAGCTTGTTTAAAATTTAATCTAATTTATTTGCAATATAACAAATTTAATTAATAAATTCATTGAAACATCTTGCCTATGAACAGCAAACTTTAGAAGTTCTTTTAAAATGCTCTTTGTAATGAGTACCAAGGGCAAATGATGCAATTGATTTTAAATTGCTCTGCCAGGAAAAAAAAAAACCCACTGGCCTGTACTCTGAGACTACAGATTGTAGGAAGAAGTCACCAAGCAGTGATTTAAAGGCATCCCCCAAAATTGCCTATGTGGTTTGCTTTGTCTTCATTTCCATGTGTGACTCTTGGGTTTCTATTTATCAACTTGCAAGCTTATATCACATTTTCTAATCATTTAAGACATTGTGAATTTTTTGAAAAGCGACAAATATTTGAGGACACAGAGAGAAAATGGGATTTGAAATTCTGGAGATCTTTATCAAAGAAATCTATACTAGCAAGCTAGAATTATGCATACGCTTATGTTTCTTGCAAAAACTTCTATAGAAGTAAATCTCTGTAATTTTTAGGACAATTATTTAGACTTTAGACATGGTTTTTCCCAGATCTTTAAACTTTTTCACATTTATCAAATCACCCATCACTGATTTTGCTTATGTGTAGATGTTATTTTCAAAACAATATGTTATAGAACAATCTTGACCAGTTGGAGAGATAAGTGATAATATGCATGCAGAGTAGAGAGTATGTGTCTTCTCTTGGTTATTTTGGCCACTCACATTTGAGGCTGGTATGACTATCTATATGCATAAACATGAATACATTTTATGAATTTTTTTCATCAATGGAAGTAGTAACTAACACTTCCTCTTGATCTCCACTATTTACATATAAAGTATGGTACTTTTAAACTTTTGTTATAAGACTACCCTGATAATGGACCTGTTTCATTAGTAATAAGCAGGTTAAAATTTTTTAGCTGTTTTAGCTCCAGACAATATAAACAGAATTATTAGTGCAATCCAAATTAGATTACAGTGTACTCAGAGGTGGGTTTCAGCAGGTTCTGACTAGTACTGGAGAACCGGTAGTGGAAATATTGAATAGTTCAGAGAACCGGTAGTAAAAATTTTGACTGGCCCTGCCCCCATCTATTCTCTGCCTCCCAAGTCCCAGCTAATTGGGAGGAAATGGAGAGTTTACAGTATCCTTCCTCTGCCACGCCCACCAAGCCACACCCAGAAAACCGGTAGTAAATTTTTTTGAAACTCAACACTGAATGTACTGAATATTGAATAAATAGAAGCCAATATGATTTACACGAATCTGTAAATCAAATGCATTTACTAACAATTTGATAATCAATCAGAATACTTCTTTCTTTCCCTTCCTTCCTTCCTTCCTTCCTTCCTTCCTTCCTTCCTTCCTTCCTTTCTTTCTTTCTTTCTTTCTTTCTTTCTTTCTTCTTAACAACAACAGAACTTGAATCCTAGGTTTATTATTTTTGATCTTTATATTATATATACTTGATGTTCTTTAGATAAATTCTGTAATATTCGTACTGACTGTAATATTCATCTTTTCTTGGGATTTTGTTGATATCTTTTGAAATGTTAGCAGAAGATGATAAGTGAGTAGAACTAACTCTCATTCAGGAAATCAATTAGCTATGATGGGACACTTTGGCAATATGAAGAATCATATGAATTTAATGAACTGTAGTTAATGTGCATTATTGATTAACCAAAAATCTTTTTTTTTCAACAACATTATTCTCATCAGACATCTGTCTTTGTTGATTTGATTTGTTCCTATAATGCAGTTAGGAAATGTAATTAATATAAATAATAACAACAGTAATCTATTTTGGGATAGGGTAGTGGGTGCTAATATAATTTGTAATTCATCATTTTCATTTGTTATTAAAAATAATCCCAAACTTCCTACAAATTTACAAGCTGGTGGAATTAGTTGGCTTATGTTCTTACCACTTAGTGGTAATGACAAAAATGTCTAGAATTTCTCAGTGATAAATAAATAAATAAATAAATAAATAAATAAATAACTGTGACAGGCAGACTTCCACTTTAGTATACACTAGAGTTCATAACTTGAGGTTCCTAGTCACTACAAAATTATTTTTCACATAACAAAAAATAAAATTACCGTATTTTCCGGCATATAAAACGACTGGGCGTATAAGACGACCCCCTACTTTTCCTGTTAAAATATAGGGTTTGGGCTATACCCCTCTGACACCCCCTCTTCCAACGCACACCAAATAAAACTTAAAAAACATCAGATTTTATTTCAATATGGTAATTTTAATTCAAATGCTTATGACATGCAGGTACTTAGCAGGAGAACTGTCAATTATAAACATACAGTCATGGCCATAAATTTTGGAACCCCTGAAATTTTTCCAGAAAATGAAGTACTTTTCATATGTTACTGAAAAGTATTGCAGTAAAATATGTTTTGCTATACACATGTTTATTCCCTTTGTGTGTATTGGAACAAATCCAAAAAAGGGAGGGAAAAAAAGCAAATTGGAAATAATGTCACACAAAACTCCAAAAATGGGCTGGACAAAATCATTGGGATGGAAGGCTGAGTTAACCTTGAACCGGTAAGAATTGAACTGCCAAACTGCAGGCAGCCAGCAGGCAACAGAAGTAATCTGCAGTACTGCATTCTAACTACTGCATTACCACCACTCTAGGTGCACAGATACAGAAGGCTGACACTCTTGCACTCTTAAAAGAATAACTCCAGGTAATATTTCTCTCTCCCCCTGCCCTGCTCCCAATCCTTGTTGGAAGAAGAAAGTATTGACTCTTTATACCACTATATCAGAATCTGCTAATATGAAAATAGAAAACATAGCAAATGCCATTAGCTTCCAAATACTGCTGCAAAATATCCTCCTTCCAAAGTGAGGTGAGAAAATTAATTCAGTCCTAAATTAGTTCTTCAATATCAAAAAAGGACATTTAACAGCTCTCTGGTGTTGGTTGTAATGCTGGAAAATGGAGGGGAAAGAGAAGAGGATGACAAGCAGCAAGGTGGATAGACTCAATTATAATGGTGATTGGGGTGTTACGGGAAGATCTCAACCACCAGATTAGGTACAGATCATCATTGACAAAATCTATGAATGTGAACCCTAAGAGTTGGCAATAACTTAATGGCATGAAATCAAAGGTCAGATCTAGCATTTCCCTTCACTACACTGATGCTAATATGGAGACAGTAACGAAATAATAACCATTACATTAGGAACTTCTACTCAATGACAATTACTTCTGTGATTCAAAGTTCCAACTAATAAACCAGAGGTTGGTTCCTTTTGATCCTTCTGATTTTGCCCAGCCTAATGCTATTTTCTCAGGGAGAAAGAGCAGCATGAGAACTGTTGGTATTCTGGTAGAAATGCCAATGAGATCAGCTACTGGTATTATCCCAGACAGCTGGGGCTCGCCATCACTGGGGGTCTGGGGAAGTCGGAGCATCCACGTGGATGCCTAGGACGATGGGGGAAGCTCCGCGCAGCAACCCGCAGGCTTATACCCAGTGTATAAGATGACCCCCGACTTTTGAAAAGGTTTTTCTTTGTTAAAAAGTCGTCTTATACACCGGAAAATACGGTATTATCAACCATATTGCAAATCACATCATTATGCTTCATTAATTGAAATATATTAATTGCATTAATTGAAAAGGAAGTTGAATTATATTAGATTGTTCCCATATATCCAATATCCATGATATTTTATTTTTCAAGTCAATGCTAATGAAGTTATTTTGCCATTTTGACAGTCACTGAATAACTATCATTTACTTCCTTTTTACACCTCTCAAAATCTGGTAGAGATGACTGCCTCATTAAGAAAGACTGGTGTAATAATTACAGAATATGCAATGGTGCTTTTAAAAAGGCAGGGCATTTTAAAAAGTAAGGTGATTAAAGCTGTTTAGCAGCAATTTATAGATCAAAATCTATATATTACTAAAATGCTCATGTTTGTAACCTTTCATGAGGTAAAACAGTGCATCATATGCTGGAGTGACATCCAGCAGGTTCTGACAGGTTCTGGAGAACTAGTAGCAGAAATTTTGAGTAGTTCGGAAAATCAGCAAATGCCACCTCTGACTGGCCCCAGAAAGGGGTGGGAATGGGGATTTTGCAGTATCCTTCCTCTGGCGTGGGGTAGGAATAGAGATTTTGCAGTTTCTTTTCTCTGCCATGCCCACCAAGCCACACCATGACCACCAAGCCACAGAACCTGTAGTAAAAAAAATTGAATTTCACCACTGATCATATGGCAAGAATATTTAAACTAAGAGACCTCAGATGAGCGAATATATAGAATGTGACCAAAATCTGGAATTCCTGACTCCTGTGTGACTAAAATTTGGCAAACTTTAAATTTTATGACATACAAATTATCATTAAGCATTTATGATATACAATAGTTCATAAAACATTTCCTGTGGTCAACTTCTGATAATTGACAATTCAGCCTGGGCTGCTTTCAAGGCAGATATATCTCTGAATATCCTACTGAATTTTTAAGTATTTTTTGTAATGTCATAGTGATAGAATGATAGAGTTAGAGAAAGGACAAGTAGTCTGGGTGAAAGTTCTTTAAGGTATGCATATCAGGTGTGACACAATACATTTTTCTTTCTAAGATAATGGAGAAAATGACAACAATTTTATTCATACAAAAACTTCATGTAAATTATGTTTGGTGCTGAACTGATGGTTAAAAGACATCTCCTACCAAATCTGGGTTAGCACAGGGGCACGGAATACAATTAGTTGAATACACTCAGTCTTGGCCTTCAAATTAGAACTGACAAGAAATTATAAATATAAACTGAACGAAAAGCTAACAAAATAATATGTAAATGAAGTGTTATTGGGCACTATTTAATGGTCAAGATAATGTATCTGTAATGGATGAACAATGCTACAAGAGGGGGTAAACATAGGTTGATTGATGCTGAAGAATAATGCAGACCAGCCTGCTGCAAATTGACCCACTGATTCTTAAGTAATGTCCAATATGGTATAAATTAATCATGATAAAAAGATGGTTGCCTTTACTGACCAGTGGGAATAGCCACTGTATTTAATAGGAGATATGTATTTTCATTTTTGCCATAAAAATTCTGAAATTATACTGGGGAATAGGTAAGGGAATAGATGACCTAATGATTTCTTTTTTAAATAGTTTCTTGAGAAAGACACAATGGAGTCATAGTAATCAGACTTCTATGAGTCAGAATAACTGTTTTTCATTTCTTTTCAGTGGATAAGCAAATAAAATCATCAGTCTGTATGAAAGATCATATAGTAATATCTCATGAGCAAATTATTAAATTATTGCTATTATGACTAGGTGTAGGCCTGGAAAATTGTCCTATACAGTTTTCTACCAGTTTTTATTCAAATTGTTGAAAGAGATTTGCTTTACATTTTCAAAGGAAGGTAGACTTTTGAAGAAACTCTATAGGAGGAATGGTTTGACCCTGCACTTAATTATTTATGAAGTAGACAAAAGCTATGTGCAAATACTTTGTCTTTCATCCTCAAGCTATTTCTCTATCAGTTTGCAGTCTTCTTGCCTTGTCACAGGAAGACAACAGTTAACAGACTTCTTTTTCCTTTTCTTTTTCTTTTCTGTATTTTTCTTTTGTTTGTATGATGTAATATATCATTGTATATATGTTTGTATGTATTTTTGTTTTATATCAGTGTTCAATAAAAAAATTAATTAAAAAAAAAGAAAGACAACATGAGGGATCTTTTCCCATTGAACTTTTTGAATAGCAAGGCTATTTAATCCAATCTTGATAAAATATTGGAAAATTTCATTTTCTCCCAGAGAAATTTATCTGCTCCCAGATTTGTTAGAAAATTTCAGAAGGTCATTTATGACCAGCTCTTCCACTGAACCAATACCTAAATCTTGATCTTATTGTATTTAAATAGAAGTGAATTCCATAATTAATTATTATCCATTTCATAATCCATTATCCATTTTGTATATAGTATCTAACATTTGGAACCAGTGTTCCCAAGAGTGTTACCAAATGACTTCATACATAAATATATATTAACTGCTACTATTATGCATAAAAAATGATAACACATAGGTTTAATTAGTAATCTAGAAACTTTGTATTATTGTCTTAAAGGAAAAAGAAACAGAAAAATGAATAGCATCAATGAAATAATCTGGGACATTTTGGACAGGTTCCTGTTCTATTAACTAAAATAGAGAGATACAATGTCTATCTGAGACTGAGGAGAAAAATGATAGATATAGATAAAAGCAAGCAGCAAGTCAGTGTTGAATAAGTGGCTCTTGTTTTCATTATTGAATGAATAAGAGTAATATATTCAGAAAGTTCTACACATTTTAAATCAAGTTTTTGAACTTGATAGAAAGCTATTTTACTAGAGTTCAAATTGTCCTAAAACAGCATAACTTGTGATATCACAAGTTGATATATAGCAACATTTAGAGACCCTAATCAATTTGCTGTTTTTAAAATTTAGTAAATTCTAAAAATTTGTCTTTCATTTTTTTAATTGCATAGCGCTCAAGATCCTCCATCTCATCATTATGAGTTGATAAATTATAATAGAGAAAATAAATTAGAGAAAGTTTACACACCCCTGTTAAAATGCCAAGTTTTTAAAATGTAAATATATATATATATATATATATAGGCCAAGTTAAATCACTTCAGAATTATTTCCATCTTTAATATAACATATAAGCTGTATAATTCAATTGAAAAACTGAAATATTTTAGGAGGAAAAATAGCAATAAAAACACATAATAATGTGGTTGCATACAGATGCACACCTTTAAACTAATACTTTGTTGAAACACCTTTTGATTTTATGACAGCATTCAGTCTTTAGGGATGGGAGCCTATCAGCATGGCACAATCTTGCCTTGGGAATCTTTGCCCACTCATCCTTGCAAAAGCGCTCCAAATCTGTCAGATTGCAAAGGCATCTCCTATGCATTGCCCTCTTTAGGTCAATCCACAGATTTCTCAATTGGAATAAAGTTTAAGCTCTGGCTGGGCCATTCCAAAAGTTTGATCTTCTTCCGGTGAAGTCATTTTTTTGTTGATTTGGAGATATGCTTTGGGTCATTGTCATGTTGAAAAGTGAAATTCCTTTTTATCTTCAGCCTTTTAGAAGAAGCCTGAACATTTTGTGCCAGAGTTGACTAATATTTGGAGCTGTTCATAATTCCTTCTACCTAGACTAAAGTTCCAGTTTCAGTTGAAGAAAAACAGTCCCAAAGCATAATGCTGCCATTGCCAAGCTTCACTGTGGGTGATACACAGTGCTGTCTCATCAGACCACAACACGTTTTCCCATGTGCTTTTGTCAAACCTGATGTAGGTTTTTGCAAAATGTAGCCAGGCTTGGATGTTTTTCTTTGTAAGAAAAGGCTTCTGTCTTGTTACTTTACTCAACTGTCTAGACATATGAAGAAGATGGGAGATTGTTGTCACATGTAATTCACAACTAGTACTTTCCAGAAATTCCTACAATTCCTTTAATGTTGTCGAAAGCCTCTTAGCAACCTCTTGGACCAATTTCCATCCTGTTTTTTCATCACTTTTGGTAGAACATCCAATTCTTGGTAATGTCATTGTTGTGCCATAGTTTCTCCACTTGTTCACTGTTTTTCATGGTATATCCAATGCATTGGATTTATTTTTTTATATCCTTCTTCTGATTGGTATCTTCCAACAATAAAATTGTTTCGTAAGCTCTTTGCAGACCATGGTTTTTGCTGTAAGAGGCAATTGAATAAATGTCAGAAAAATCCCACTAGAATATGTGGGCTTGATTAGAATCACTTTAATTGATGACAAGTATGTACTAACTACTATATAACATCAGGCTGAATGTGATTGGTTACTTCTGAACATGGCACTTTTCTACTTATAAGAGAGTGTGGACTCTAAAAGATTTCAGTTTGTTTTTCAATTGAATTGTACAGTTTATATGTTATAATAAAGGTGGAAAGAATTCTGAAGTGATTTATCTTGGTCTGATTTGTTTACATCTGAAAAACCTGTCATTTTAACAGAGATTTGTAGACTTTCTATATCCACTATGGGTACAACTAAGCTACAAATATGGAGTCTAAAATTGCACCCTCTCACACTTGACTAATCCCATTTATAAAAGGTATTTATGGAAACCAAAACCTTATTTGCATAAACTGCCTGCTAATGTAAATGAAATACATAGTTGCTTACCTCACTAGACTGCAATAACAAATAGACTGAAAATATATTGCATTTCAACTAGTTGATAGGGAGAAAAAAAATCTAAAGTTTCCATTTAGTTATGAATGATATGTTAAGTAGATATATTCCAAATCAATGAACAAACTAAGTATTTAGGGTAAATTTGTCAAAAATGCAACTGATTGCTAAAAAAAAACATGGAAAGCGTGGGCAGAAAATAATCAAAGCCATACCTGCTCCATTCAATGAAAATGAATACTTAGTCTGCTGAAGCAATGTCTTTTGGATTAAGTCTTCTTTACTAGCTTCATTTTCTAAGTTTGTCTGTGATCACACAATTGCAAAATCCTTGGATGTGTTGAGTACAAAATAACATTTAATTAAAATGACGCAGCACACACAATTGCTCTTAAAAAAAGAAATGTGACAGACGTTCTTTGGTTCAGTCTCTGTCAAGCTGTATATCAACTATGGAGTCCTAAATGTTAACATCCAATTAATGTCAGAAATATTATTGGCTCAAAACCAAATTACATAGAATATCTCTGATTGGCTTTTCCAACTTTACATTTTGGTTTTGGTTTTATATTGATTTTTTTTTTTAGTAATGGAGAAAATATTGGGCTTTTTCCTCTATTCTATTTTTCTAACTAAAATCAGCCTTTCTCATCTGTTCCTCCTTCCCCTAACTGTGACACTGCATAGCTGTGACTTTGCAAGCAGCTTGCAAAGAGTACCCTTGATCAGAAAACATTCCAAAAATGTTAGCAATCTCACTTAGGCCTCATACTGTAAAGGGGAAAAAAAGAAAACAAATCTTAATATATATTTTCCCTTTGCTTCTCTCTTATGCTGTCCTTAATGTAATTTCTGTCATTTGTTATACATACATTATAATAAGGCATTCTCTCCTGGTACTTACAGGAACTAAACTGATCATAGAGAAATCTGAATTGGTGCAGAAACATAAAACCATGAAAAATGATACGGATAGAATTGGAAGAACCACTTCCACATAGCAATACCGCTATCCCTGCTGATCTTGGAATGCTCAAAACAGACAGAAAACAAACCACACAGTTCTATTGCCAGTTAACTAATGGGAGAGTACACAATTTGTCATTGCTCAATACTCACTTTTTTTACATTGGAAGCAGAATGGATGAGCAAAACAGCTGTGCATACATCAACATGCAGAATCAACTGGAGTAGTTTATGAACCAGCTGCTGCACAAATCCAGAACAATTCAAGATCATTGGTAATATATTCAAGATGCATTGTACATGCTCCCACACATTTAAAAAAACCTTTCAAAAGCTTTGCACAATCTTACAAAATGGTGGCTACCGATTTGGTCCATGTCTTGGTTTCTAGAATAGTAAGAGACATATCACTTTTGTTATTGTTTTTGTTTTTAATGAAAACTGGGGATTGTGACTCATTCAGAAAGGTTAAATCTCCACTTCTGTTCCTTCTGGATGCCCATGAAAAATGGTAAAACATTTACCCATTAAAATCCAAGCAGACCATGGAAAATACGAAAGAAAACATCTACAGTATCATACATGGGGGAGTGCATGTTTGGTCACATGTTACTTATCCCTTTACCAAAACCATACTTCACAGAACATAAATGTCCATTTTAATACTGTATTAGGAAAAATGTTAGTGTATGTAAAGCTGAAAATGAATTATAGCCCAAATGAGCATTTTTAATGCATTGCTATAAACAAAATAGTTTTTATGTAGGTAACTGCTTACAAAGCAATGACCTTACTGTGTTAATTATAAAAATGCACTTTTTGAAGTTCAGGCTTCAAATAATACTTATGAAGTCAGCAAAACACTGTGAGTTAGCTATTTTACTTTAAGTCAGTATTAGAGTTCCAATTCTTAGATTTTTCTTCTTGTCTGAATCAATATCTGTAAATAATAAATGAGATCCCAACATATACAATATTTTTGTAAGGATTTTTTTTCTTTTTACTTTGTAAGCTGCTCAGAGTCAATAAGGTGGGCATCGTATGAATTTAGTCAGTCAGTCAATCAACAAATAGGTTGAATTAAGCACCAACTAGGAATGAGTTAACTCTGCAATTGGTTATTGATTCAATAACGCAGGCAAGGGCCACAGAATATAACATCTTTAACAAACTATAATAGGAAATTAATAGTGTTCAAATCAGGATATCCTGAAGCTCACATAAATCACTTAGGTGAGAATATAACTCTAAAGTGAAATATATCAAAAAACCTTAAAAATAAAGAATAAAAGAAAGTCAGAGAATTAGATATAATAACAATCTTTATATTTATATAATATAATTTTATAAAACATTTGATTTATATGCCGCCCTTCTCTGAAGACTCAGGGCGGCTTACAATGCGTTAATCAAATTTATTTTGGTTTCTAAAAATTCAGACAATAAAGGTAACATTTATATTATCAAAGGTGTTTCTGAAAGAACTTTTTCAGTAAGCCACACTGCAGTAACATTTATATCACATTATATGTCAACATATTGCAAGCAATAACATCATAACATTAAAAAAATATCACTTTCTTCCAGTGATTTAACTTTAATATGGCAGGGTCCTATTAGACTTATGGTAATAATACCAGGTAAATTCTAATTTCCTTTTATATCTATGTGTGAGGGAAACATGCATTCAGCATTGCTTCTTTTTGAGTTAATGGTACAGGAGTTACAGAAGAAGACATTTATCTGTAAATACATAATAAGTATTTACTCTGTTGTAAACTACTAAATATGTTGTATTTCTTAATTTTTACATCTGGAAACCTAAACCTAATGGAGAATAACATCCACCATGCATAACAGAATTTATTTCTAAATAAGCATGTACAGATTTTTGCCGTACCATCAGTGATTAGACAGAAAATATTCCTTTCTAACCACCTCTGTCCTAGTGGGGTTTCTCTATCAGTATACTTGTGACTACTGTTAGGAAACAATCATCTGACCTCATCTGCTCAAGCAGAGTACCTGAATGGTGATGTGAAAAATAAATCAAAGATAAATTACTTATTTATATTTACATTCCTTTCTATGCTGTGTGACCCAGTGGTACACATAACTAATAAGCATCCTTAGAGACAAGTATTGCATCCACACAAATGTAAAGAAATAAAATGTCAGAAAACTTCTGATCAGCATAGCCCCAAAGTCTACCTATCAATTATTCATTTACCCCATTTTTATATGAGCCAAAGAACCTTTTGGACAGACAAGGGCCCAGAAAAAAAAAAGTGAAAATGTTTGATATCACAGATTGAATAGTATTTGAAGGGAGACAGGAAAGAATCAGAAAAACAGCTAAGCCTTACAAAATATGGTACTGCATTGCATTATACATACAGAAGACAAATTAAGTCTTATCCCTGAAATGAATTGTTTTAAGCTCTCTAACAGTCTGCAAATTAATAGAAATCCCATCTTTTATTTACAGTAAGAAACTGCCTTTGTTAGAACTTCAAAATACTACATATAATATGTATGACACTCAAATGTTGAATGCCAGAATGTAAATAGGGCTTAATTTTTTTTAAAAAAAAAATTAAAATATGGTTACAGCAAGCTCAGACTTACCTCCCAATCAGCAAGAATCCCATATGGAGGGAGGGAGTGAAGGAGAGAGAGGGGAGGGGAGAGGGTGGGACGGAGAGACTTATTACATTCCTCAAAGTCTTCTTGTCTTAAGCAATGTCCAGGAAAGTCCTCACTCAGCTAAGCACCAGATGCAAAAATAAAAGAAAAATGCAAAGAATTAAATCCTCTATTATTCTTGTGCTTTTCCTGTGATTGTTTTTCACAGCAATTTGTGCCATACACAAAATGGCACCTCTCCTTCAATGCAGAGAAGTCTGGGTTTATATACCAAGCATGTGTATCTGAAAAAAAGCCACAAAACACTAGTTCCTTATCATGTGCTTGTTAGCTTGTCCAATCTATGGCAATCACTTTGGTCCCAGGGGTTGAAAGATACAAGATGCAGGGGAAAAAAAGGGAAGCAAAAGCTGAAGAAAGATCAATACTGCACTGTGAAACAAGAAGTGTGGGCTATTTACTTTTCATTGATCTGATGATGCAGGAGAAACACCTCAGACTGGTATTAAATTGAGGGAATACATCTTCGGGGGGAATGGGTGTGTGTGTTTCACCTCACGATCAAGTGCGCCAAATGGAAATTAGAACAAACGAAAACTAATCACAGGCATACAATAAAACTATTAATCTACATTACAAAACCTCACAGAAACATAATTAAATATCAGGTTTACAATAAAGCTAATACTGCCAGTTTTATTGACTTAAGTTGCATTTGGACATAACACGAGGGGAAATTTTGTGAAGTACTGACAGGAATGTAGAGAAAATCAAGCATTTGAGTCAATCTAGGATTGAAATAGCTCAGCTAATAATTAGATTTTACCTTACAATTTAGTCTTGTGAAGATTTCAAATATCCCTTTTCACAGAGACGTCTCCAACTATTGTTACTTAGTAGATGAATTATTTACTAGGGGCCATGTAGAATATTACTTTAAGGCATCATTCTGTATTTTTTTTGACAGACTACAAATAAATTAACACTATTTCAAGTCTCTTTTAGAGCAAAGAAGTAGCAAAAAACCCCTACAACATCTTCCTCTTTCATTGAATGGATACACACCATGATAGAAGCGAGAGTCAGTAATATTTAGAAAAATCCTTTATATATCTTATTCTCTAATGCACATGTTGCTTTTTGAGATAGTTTTGTTCTTAACTTTTGAGAATCAAATCATAATGACATATTTATATTTCTAATGATTTATTCAATATATAATTTCTTTGAACAGTTTATTTAATGAAATGAAGTAACTACTCCAAAGATATTATGTTTTTCTATGTTTGAAGAAGGAATAGATAGTGCTGGATAACCTTGACTGGTTGTACTGTCTCAGTAAAGTTGTACTGTACTTTACTGTATAAAGATGGTTTTCTTCAATCCTGCAGACCAATCTGCACCTATCAACAGTCAATCATCTTGTACAACTATTTAAAAAATCTTTTTACCATAAGTCTTTTAAAAAGGAGGGAGAAAATGACAATTTGAGCCTAGTCATTTCTGCCTCAGGTAAGAGTTTGGATTGATTTGTTGTGTGATTTGTTTGTTATCGATGAAGTTCTCAGGAGTCTTCCAGAACTCTAAAGTTCAAAACTCATCTGATCTTTGTAGGTATAGGCACATCGTGACATCTTTTCCAAGATTTCATTGTTAGTTGATGAACACATGCTAATTTATGGCATATTTGTTGCCTGCTGGTTCCTTTATTGTTAATAGTTGATCTTAAAAGGCAAGAAAAAAAATCTATCACTTCAATATCATTATCAGGTCATTCATTGCCATTGAGAAAAGAACTGGTTGAAAAGAGCAATACTTATTGTCATTAATCTGGTCTTCCTTATTCTTAATTGTTGACCCATTTTTTTCACTGTAATATTTCAACATCATTTGCATGTTTAACTATCAGTAATATCAGGATGATGATGATGATGATGATGTGTTCAGTCAAGTCTTACTCTTCGAATTTCTGTGGGCCAGGTCTCTCCACATCTTCTGATCTTGCTCTACTTCTTTGAGTTTATATATGATCTGGTTGGTGTCAGCTTTGATATTGTCCAGCCACTATGTTCTTTGACAGTCTGGTTTCCTTTTACTGTGGACTCTTCCAAATGTAATTGCTTTCTCCAGTGAATTCTCCTGCATGGTGTGGCCAAAGTAAGTGAGATGCAGTTTTGTGATTTTGCCTTCTAAGTGACATGCCCAGTGTTATGTGCTCCAGTACTTGTTTGTTAGTCACCTTTGCTGTCCAAGCAATGCGCAGGAGCCTTCACCAGCACCACAATTCAAGTGAATAGATTTTCTTCCTGTTTTGCTTTTTTAAGATCGAACTTGCACAATCATGGGGAACACAATAGAGTGAACTAACTTACATTTGGTTACCAGACTGATGTCCTTGCTTTTTCATATTCAGCTCATGTTCATCATTGCTGTATGACCCATGCAATCTGACATTTATTTCTGTGCTGCATTCACTGCTTTGAGCTACCTACATTCCAAGAAAGTGAATTTTTTCACATATTCTGTTTCTTCACCATCAATTACTATTTTGATGTTTCTCTTTATTGAAGAGCTTGGTCTTTTTGATGTTAAGAACGATAACAAAATTCTTATTTTCTTATTCCAGGCCTCCTTTGATTTCTGAGAGGAGAGTGGTATCATTAACATATTGAAGATAGTTGATGTTTCTTCCACCAATCTTTACCCCAATTTTTGATGCTTCAAGATCTAGCTTCCTCATGATCATTTTGGAATACAGGTTGAATAAAAAAGAGGATGCATCTTTGTCACACTCCTTTTTCTATCATAAACAATCAGTGTCTCCATATGTTGTTTACACAGTGGTTTCCTGATTTGTGTACAGCATTTGCACCAACTTGACCAAAAGTACTAGTACCCCCAGGTCTTGTGGGGCTCTCCATAGCTTCTCATGATCAATATAATCAAAAGCTTTCTTGCAGACAATGAAGTACATGTAAATGATTTTTTGATATTCACAAGATTTTTCCATGATCCAGTGGAGATTTACAGTAAGATCACAAGTGCTATGATCCCTTTGGAAACTGGCTTGGGCATCTGGTAATTCTGTTTCAGTGGTTAGTGCTAGATTGCTTAGATCACTATATAATTTTAATCAGAACCTTGCTGATGTGAGGAATGAGAGCAATTGTGAGATAATTGTATCAATCTTTAAAATCACCCTTTTTCAGTAGTGGAATGAACTCTAAGTGTTTTCAAGTGTAGCCTCGTGTTGGTTTCCCAGATTTTCTGGCACATGTCACTACTGACTCTGCAGGGATAGAGTCAACATCTGGAGTCTTGTAGCTTGGCAGTTGGTTCATCATCCATATGATCTCGTCTTCAAGGATGGCCGATTCCAATTCTATTTCAGTTTCCTTATCCTGAAGCTGAGCCTCTCAGTATAGCACAAATTATTGATGATTTCTCCTTCAAATTAAAAAAACCATACTTATCTTCTTCTAATCCAGGTTTCCTTAATAAATATTCATTGTATAAATTGAATAAATAAGAGACAGTATATAACATTTTTCATTCCTTTGATAACCTGAAGCCAATAATTTTCTAAGCTCCTTTTATAGCTTG
The DNA here is from genome assembly GCA_030761175.1 of Masticophis lateralis. Lineage (NCBI taxonomy): Eukaryota > Metazoa > Chordata > Lepidosauria > Squamata > Colubridae > Masticophis > Masticophis lateralis. The sequence continues at coordinate 242,631,289 of JAUDYJ010000002.1, forward strand.
ATATAAGTGATACGAACAAAGGTGTTGTATCACTTATATGGTATAAAGGTGTTAAACATTTTAAAATTATTATTAACAACGTTTATATAAAAACTTTTTTGTATTAAGAGCCATGGCACAGTGGTTAGAATGCAATATTGTAGGCTAATTCTTCCAACTGCCAGTATCTGATTCTCACCAGATCAGTGTTGACTCAACCTTCCATCCTTCCAAGGTCAGTAAAATGGGGACATGAGTTGTTGGGAGCAATATGCTGAGTCTGTAAACTGCTTAGAAAAGGCTGTAAAGCAATGTGAAGCAGGAATATCTGGCAATACCACAGGCTGTATATCCCCACCACCATTATGGATCCCACCACCAAATCCACCAAGGAATCTGATCCAGACTACAGATCCCCCCCCCCGCTGAATCCACCCCCGGGCAAAGTTTAGGAGGCCAGTGAAGTTGAGGCAGAATCCAACCACCAATTCCCCTCCACTAATGAATCTGAGGCAAGGCTACCACAGGCTACGGATCTCCGTTGCTGCTATGGATCCCTGCCACCAAATCCACCACCAAGGGATCTTAGGCAGGCTACCTGATAAAAGATAGATAGGTAGATAGATAGATAGATAGATAGATAGATAGATAGATAGATAGATAGATAGACAGACAGATAGACAGACAGATAGATAGATAGATAATTGATTAATTGATTATTTGGGCATTGTTTGATTGATTAATGTAAGAAGTTACATTAATCCCCGCTGCCAAATCCACCCGAAGTTGAGAAAGCCAGCAAAGTTGAGGCAGAATCCCACCACTGATTCCTTCCGCTGAGGAATCTGAGTCAACGCTACCACAGGCTATGGATCCCAGCCACCACCACTGAAGCTGAAGCAAAACTACCACCTCCTGCTGAAGAGTTGTTGTTTTTTGTTTTGTTTTTTTGCTGAGGAAAAACCTTCTTCCAAAGGCAAAACCTCATAACTTTCTTCTGCCAAAAATCAGTCTGCCAGAGAAGATAAAGTTCAGTATGCCAGTGATGTAGAAGATGGCAGCGTCCATCTTAAGTGAGGCTTAAAACTTCACCAGGAACTGAGGCTTGAAAAACTTCACTAGGAACATCTACCTTTTTCCGGCTAGAAAAGGAGCCTCCAGTCCTGTAACATAGATTAATTGATTGATTGATCAACTGATAAATGATAGATAGATAGATAGATAGATAGATAGATAGATAGATAGATAGATAGACAGACAGACAGACAGACAGACAGATAATTGATTAACTGATTATTTGGGCATTGTTTGATCGATTAATGTAAGAAGTTAATTACTTTAACAGTGGTTTCCAGCAAATAAAAGGTGCTCAGCTGAACAACTACAAACAATTTTTAAAATCACCAACTGCACCAGCACCTCCATACCAAACCTACCATGCCAGGCAAACACTCCACTGCTAAACCTCTAGACAAAAAGAAAGAGATCTCTACCAATAACCCACATGACTCCTGCACATGCTTTATATGTACAGAATCTTTCAAAGAGGATGAGAGTACCATGAAATGCTCCCTATGTGACAATTACACTCACCACAAGTGTTTAGGATTAACCAAAAAAATAGCCCAATTCCAACAAGCATCCTCACTTGCGTTTCCACATTTCTGCACATCGTGCAGTCCCAAACTAGACAAATTTATTGTCCTGCTTGAAAGGGTTGACACTATAAAAACACGATTAACATCCCTAGACACCATAGAAGCAAGATTAACATCCCTTGAAAAAAAAGATACAACACAGAAAAGAGAACATCCAACAGCTCTAAATCCTATCCCAATCCAACAACCACAACCACAGATAACCACCAACCCTACAAATAATATCTCCATCCTCATCAACGATGCCATCGAATGTGAACAGAAGCATCCCAAAGCTATCTTATTTGGCCTAGAGGACACCAATGAAACTGATGACATCACAAAGGTTTGCAACATCATCAGTGACTTTCAGGGATCAACCATCTCTCTCGATGAAATCATCGACATTTCCCAAGACAGCTCTGAGTTCAAGAACAGCAATGGCTTGGTGGCTCCACGCTTCTGCAGAATCATTTGCAAGAATGAATCCAGCAAACACAAATTCATATATACAACAAACTCACTCACCAAAAGCAACATCAACCATAAGAAACTTCATTCACAACCCAACCTATCCATACTGCAATGTGGTCACTTCCGTGAGCTCCACTCAGAGCTCAAAAGACATCAGGACCAAGGAGAGACTGACTTATACATTGACTACTACATTGATTTCATCAAAAGTAAAACCAACTGCCCACGTCCCAACAACCACCACCCCAATAACCAATACTAGGCATGCACGCCCCTAACTTCCTCCAGATCCACCACTACAGGCCTTAAATTGAAGCTACTTAATGCAAGAAGCCTCACAAACAAAATGCCTGAATTCCTCCTCTTACTAAATACAGCTATATTTGACATTATATTTTTCTGCAAGACATGGTTGAATGCATTCTTCCCAGAGTCTGTTACTACAGTAAGTGACTATCTTGGATGTGATACATCTAAAAGGATCCCCCATTTAATTGAATAAGCAAAAAATTACAAGACAATGAATAAAGGTTAAATCTAAAGAAATGTCACAGAATCAAAACAACTCCAAAACAATTTCAAATTCAGAGTTAAATGTTGTTTATGGGATTATAGATAATCTCATACACAATTCAGAAGAATTTTATGACACCTATGGAATCATATTGTAACATTACACAAGTTTGACTTAATTTCATCTCATTGATGAATGAAGCGAAGTCATTTCCTGCATCAATAGAAAGTCTAAATACTTAATATTATCTGACTCTTATTGAATGAATCAACGCATCATTATCTGCAACTTCATAAAAGGTGATTCTAGAAAAGGAGTTAGTGCAAGAACAAAGCCTCAGAATTCAGCAGGTCAGAGTCCTATGATAGCAACTGTGGAATAGATATACTTGAAGTACTACCTAATCAAAGATATTTAAGTGTGACCTTTCACAGCCCAGCTCAGGGTGTTCTATAGGTCAGAATCCATGCTTGCAACCATACTTGTGTAGATGATGATGATGATGATGATGATGATACATAAGTTTTTAAATATTTATGTCAGTTATAAGTTTTACACCTGATTTTTATATACGATAATAACTAATTCACAAAACTGGCAAAGTTTTTACTTCCTTATCAGAAACCTTTACTTCTTTTTCACACGTACTAAGCTTTTCTGGCATCCTTCCCCCTGATTTGATTTGATGTTGCCATCTTTTGTTTTCTTCTTATTTTTGTAAGTGTTCTTGTGCTATTACCACTGTATGGGCATATTTTTTTCTTTGCCAAGAGTAATTGTTTATTGCAGCATAGAAACATGCGTAATTAATTAATAGAGAGTGGATTTTTTCATGTCCAGAGGAAAGAGATTTAAGAATGTCATTCTTAACGGATTGGAATCTTCTGGGTCAGCATCTGATTTTCAAGAAACAAACTTTTCAGGGGCCACTACTACTTCTGAAAAGATATTCTCAGGACAGCTGAAGGACCTGATAAATCTTTAAAAGAAACAAGATTGTGAGGTCCAAATTCTAAAACTTGTTACTGAAACCTTGCTTAGCAACTCAGAATCAGTCAACTCAAATTTTGAAGAAAAAGAAGCATCAGCATTATTTTACTCAATTTAACATGCATTGAAATTTTATCTGTTTGCAAAATAGAACACTTAGAAGCCATTTCTAAATCAGCTATGATGCTCTTTTGAATTCACCATATGCTACAGGAAAATTAGGGGTTATGAGTATAAAGCCTTAGCAACTGCAATAAAGTATTGCTTCTGTTTTTTCTGTATAAGGAAGTGGACTCAAAATATTTTACTGGCTATATAATGCTATTTTGAAGTACTTTTATTTCCTCTTCCCATCTTCTTTAGTAACTTAAAAAAGAACAAAATGTCAGTTCTTGAACTGTTTTTTTCAAATAGAAAAAAAAATCAAAGGAGCTAAAATATTAGAAAGTAAATAAGTAAACAAGAAATAATGCAGTTATGTTAAAGTACATATTCCTTGACTCAGCTTTATAATATAAAGAAGATTATTTTTCATAGATATCAAAGGAATGCAGTATGCAAATATCAAAACAATTAGATAACCAAGTAGAGCCTATTTTCTCCCCAAAGTTGATTTCAAAATGTAAGTGAGTGTAAGCAGTGGTGGGATTCAAATAATTTAACAACCGGTTCTCTGCCCTAATGACCAGCTGGGTAGGTGTGCCTTGGTGGTCATGTGACCACCAAGGACATGGCCAACTCAACGTCACTCACGTCGATGGGCGTATAACAGCCTTAGCTGTTACAATTTAATAAGACTTAACCAGAGAAGCAGTTTTTGTAAGTAGGGCAATAAAGATTAGGCTAGAAACAACAATAGAATGTTTCCTTCCTGCCTTCCTTATAGGATTAGCCCTGTAAAGTGGAAAAAAACAAAATAAGATTTCTTCCAACAACCGGTTCTTCGAACTGCTTTGAAAATAGGTGCGAACTGGCTAAATCCCACCACTGAATGTAAGGTAAAACATTCAGTTTATTAATGAGAGTTTGTCTTGTGCATAGTTCCTGGCAATAATAATCACATTAGCCTAATAAAATAAAACAAATTCAAAGAAAATTATTAAACAGTAAGAGCCAATATGCACAATAGCCTTCAAGGAGATATTTCAATTTTTTTTCATACAGGCTAAACCATACCCTATATGATTTTTACAGAATTGTTCTCCAATTTATAGTACGGCAGCACTATTTTGGTTATTGTTACAATATCTGAATTTTTACCCTGATTTGCTAAATGCTTTTAAATGCTGTGTTTACCCAAGATATTATTGTTGAATGGCACATGTTACACCCATATTATAGAGGTGGTGCGGTGGTGGTGATGGTGGAGGAGGAGGAGGAAGAGGAGAAAGTGTATAGTTAGTCTAGATAGACTTTTAGTCTGATCCATCATGGCTCCTATTATTATTCTTATGTCATTAGTCAAGTGCTGGAGCTAAAATAAGATCTAGTATGCAAATCTTAATTCAGAAGGTTATTGGTTTCATAATAATGAGTTATAATTGACAGGGTAAGAATAAGATAAGGAAAGACCTAAACTTAAGAAGAGAAGAAATACAGTGTTTGATATATAACTAGGAGAAGGCCCCCATCTGCAATTCTTTGTGTCAATTTCAATACACCCCCTAGGACTTCCTGCAGCAGCCAAATTATAGCTTTCATGAAAATGATAAATGAGAATCGTTGTTCCCTATATAGCTGTCATGCAGAAACAACTGGAATCCTTATGGCTATCATTTCTATAGTCATCATGCCCTGAAAAGCAAATTCAGTTATGTGATGAACTCTGAATGGCAAATATAATACCTGATGGAAAATCAGCTTATTACTGAAAACAAAGCTTTAAAAAAAGACTTTTTTCATACCATTCTTTGTAATTTGAAAAAAGGATACTGCCTAAAGAAAAGGAAAAAAGGACTATTAACATACCAAATATAATACTGTCAGCCCATATTGTATACATTTTTGGAATTAAAAGTGACTAACCATAATTTTGGTTAGCTAGACAATCCCAACAAAAAAATAGATAGCATTACCAATTTTTATTTCTTCCCATCCTCTTTGTTCTTGGCCCCTTCCTGTATCAATTAATGAATTGTAAGTTTTATGCTTTAAACCTTGTTTTAAAAAAACAAAATTTTTATGTCCTGTTCCAGATTTATTTAATAAAGAGTAATTATACTCAGTATGAAGAGGTTGATATTATATTATTTGGCTGACAAGTGAAGGTAACCTTTATTAAATGCCACCATAGCAAAAAGAAAATATAAGAATTCAACTTCAGATTTTGAAGAAATAAGCATTCTATTCGGAAATAGAATATTACATATTACATATTAGATAAATTATCTTTCTGTCTATCCTATGTGAGGTCTTTAAATCTAATTGGATTCACTAATTTTAGTTGGTACAATATTATTGGTTTTAATTATCTCACATTCTTCCTGCTATATGAATACATTAAAAAATAAGTTATTTTCAACAATAGAATTAGAAATATTAATCATCTGAGATAGATTACAAAGAAATCCAAAGTGGGATGTGGCATATGCGGCCATGATGAACCACAATACACACAAAATATTATCAACCCTTAAAAAAAAAAGTATGTTTAGAACCACGAGGAAAAGAGTTCCATGGCTCTTTTATCTCCTTCTAACATGGTTGTGAAAGAATTCTGAAAATTATTGTCATTGATTTCTGTATTCTAACATATTTACACTTCCTAAGTACTTAATCCATTGGCCAATACCATACTGGCAAACAGATACTTATGTGATCAAAATAACATGTTAAAGCAGGGGTGAAATGCTCCTGGTTCAGACCAAATTGCCCGATCCGGTAGCGAGGGTGGCAGGTGGTTCGGAGAACCAGTAGCAAAAATCCCTGGGGCCCCCCAATGCCCAGCTGAGCTGCATGATCATCAGAGGCTTTTTTTTTTATTTTTAAAAGCATTTTTTCTACAACCTATTCAGCTGAAAAAATGCTTTTAAAAGTAAAAAAAAAAGCCTCTGACAATTGCGTGGCTCAGCTGGGATCATCAGAGGCTTTTAAAAGTATTTTTTAAAACAACCTCTTTGGCTGAAGAGGTTGTAGAAAAAATGGTTTTAAAAATAAAAAAAAAGTTAGCCATGCACACTCAGTCATATTACGCCGACCACCAAGCCAAGCCCACAGAACCGGTAGTAACAAATTTTATGTTAAAGTGCTCAATTAATATTATGGTCCCAAAGGAACTGTAGCCATTTTTCCTAACAAATTCCCTGCCTAACTGATTTTAGCCTGGATTCACCCTAAAACTTTAAAATATAAAATGTGTTGCTACAATAGTTTACTAAAAATATTTAGAATAAATAAACTCAGACTGCTTCCCTGCATATTTAAGAGTTTTCAAGTTCATGAAGAGGATATTGTTGATGTCATTGAAAAAAACAAAGCAAAACACTTTTACAGGACATCCCTATACATCAGAAGTTAGACATTCAATTTGCTGCTTTTCCTGGAGCCAACCCTATCAGTCATATATACATTCTAATCTTCATGAATATGTTTATAAATTGGAGGAATCAGAGATGTTCAGTTAGAATTTCAAAGCAAACATCGTAGTTTGGCCAGAATTTTAATTTGGTATGAATGCATTTTAAAAGAAATAAGCTGTCTCTTGAAAACTATTTGAGATGAGAGACAGAGAAAATTGAAAGAAACACTTGCAGAGGAGTAACTATAGTCATTTGTTGTAGTATGAAAAAAAATCCAAAACAAACCCATTTTGACATCTAAAAAAACCTAAAAATTCATTACTGCATAGAATAATCCATGTTACAGCAGTAACTCTGTTAATGTATAACTGTCATAAAAATACTTCTTGTTCTGAAGAAAAAATAGAATTCTGAAGGAAAGTATCTAAGTTAACAGCCATAATACTATGATCTTCCATTGGCAGATCAGTTGTCAACTCGTAAAGGATTCCTGGCCTGCTCTCGAGTTGCCATAGGCAGGAGCAGTGGGGATTTATAAATTTAATAAGTAGTCTTAATAAACCATATTTGGAATAATCAATTTCCAAGATTAGTTAAATTGGAGATTATCATGCAGTATGTTATTGTTTATCAGTCCATTATGTTATCTGAATGGCAATGGTTAGAGAGTGTAGGAAGTAGGAAATAGTGAGAGAATAAATCAAGAAATTGTTTCCTGCTAATGATTTGTAGATAAGTATATATAAAGCAGTCATTGAAACAGCAATCTTTATAGATATACTCAGAAAAGTCTAGATTTTATCTTACCAATTAAAAATATTAAGACTTCCCATAGCTTGACCTTTGCTGAATAATATTTCTAGGATAATTTTCTGTTCAAATATAGTATTTTGTCACATTTGGAGTTGTTCTATTTATTATACTGACTGATCCATAAATAAACAACAACAAAAACCAAACTTTTAAGTCAAGGATTGCCTGTATTAGCAAAGCTTATTGGCCTATCCTGCAGGCATAGATACCAACACCGTGATGGTTACTAACACTCAGAAACATGCACAGCATAATATGTATATTTCTCATTGGTCTGATACAGGGATGAAATGCTCCGGACCGGATCACCCGATCCGGTAGCGATGGCGGCGGGTGGTTCAGACAACCAGTAGCAAAAATCCCTGCCCCCCCCCATGCCCAGCTGAGCCGCAAAATCATCAGAGGCTTTTTTTTTTTTACTTTTAAAAGCATTTTTTCTACAACCTCTTCTGACGAAAAAATGCTTTTAAAAGTTAAAAAAAAGAGCCTCTGATGATCATGCGGCTCAGCTGGGATAGTCAGCGGCTTTTCAAAGCATTTTTTTCTGCAACTCTTGGCTGAAGAGATGGTAAAAAATGCTTTGAAAAGTCTCTGATGATGCCAGCTGAGTTGCCTGATTGGCAGAGAGGTATTTTTTTAAAAAACCTCTCTGACGATCCCAGCTGAATTTCCTGATCGGCAGAGGCTTTTCAAAGCATTAGAAAAAATGGTTTTAAAAGTAAAAAAATAGAAGTTAGCCCCGCACACTCAGTCTCATTACTCCCCCCCCCCCCATGCACACACACACCAAGCCATTCTACCACAGAACTGGTAGAAACAAATTTTACATTTCACCCCTGGACTGATACATGTTCTACCATATATAGTTAAATATGATTTTTGCACATGCAAAAGCACTTTCTTCCTAATATAGTCTTATTAGAAGTATTGCATGATTCTAGAATATCCTGGCACAAATTCTAATGTATTACCTTGGCTGTATATTGAAACACACATGGTGGAAAGGAAGAAGTTACAAATGAGCAGCACACTTAACTCTTAACTCTGAAAATAATGGTCATTGGTTCACCAGTGGACATATATCTGTACAGCAGTTGTTAGGCAAGTTTTCTGTAGATCTGAACAGACAAAGAATTAACATGGAAGATTCTTCATAATCTAAAGCAGCAGGCAAGGATGGAAGGTTAGGGAACAAACAGATCATTCAAAAGAAATCTAGGAGCAAGAGAGAAAGGAATATGGGGGAAAAGGTTCTAAATTGTTAGTTGGATATATTTAATCACTATCATATTGTACTGTTAAGGAAAAAACAAAAGCTAAGGAGCTTTTGTTTGACACAGAAATGGTAAAAAGTTTTATTCTGTCAAGGAAAGAAATGGCTCTAAAATTCTTAATTAATTTATGATTACTAGTATTTCATTTTCTTTTAAAAACGTTCTCATCTTTTTGTCATGATTAAAGACCTTTTATGAATTAAATATATACTTCCGAACAATTACCAGATTCATTGTTAACCTAAGACCATCAGACAATGTGTCTTTTCTAATAGCCATGCCAGGGATAATAAAGGAGTTATGAAGAGTTAGCAAGCAGACATAGAACTATATAAGAATTCAGTGAAAAGAAGAAATATAATTATCATGGACCAAGATAAAATTTTTGTGTAGTAGTAACTGAATGAAAAAGACATTTCTGTCCTGAATTCATTGTTATAGACAAAATATGCACAATAAATTTGTTTCAGTTGTACTGTATTACGGAGATGATAGTCTGAAGGTAACATTTCATGTTTACTGCAATTTCTCAAATCACATCTGATGTTAGACATGAGCAGTGATCATTGTTTTAATAGCATTTTAATTGTGTTAATTTTAACTAGGATTTATTATATTTTAATTATAGGATACCATTGTGTATAAGGTGAGTTTTGCACTCTTATTATATCCTGTAAAGTTAGTCTTTAATTCATGACTGGTCGCTTAACAACTGCCTGAAATTACACAGGCCTGGAATGGGTGCTTTATA
>JAUDYJ010000002.1:245646238-245926238 GCA_030761175.1 Masticophis lateralis
ATTTAAACAATGATATCCAGATCTATGTGACTCTTTGAAGAGGGATTTTGTTTTCTAAAACTTCAGCTAAAGCCTCTTGTAAAAGCTGTCTCTAGAAAGAACCATCTGTCTGTGATTAAGAGTGAAACAAAGTGACCGGGTTTCAAGGAATCTGCACAGTGGAAAAGAATAATGACAGACTGATATCCATTGCATTGTTGCAGTGTAGACCTGTCCCTTTTCTATGCATTGTACTGTCTCATGTTGACCTCAAATGGACAGAACTAGGCTGCAGCATTGTTTTTGTCATGTTTGATGAAAACATGAGCACCCGTGGACACCTCTAATCAGTGGTGGGTTCCTCCCGGTTCTGCCCGGTTCCACCGAGCCGGTAGCGGTGACGATATGACATCACCAAAGCAGTTCTGTCCCCTGGCCCCCACACACCACCACCACCCCGTGTTATTCTTACCTTTTATTTGGCCCCACCCCCAATCTATTGCTGCCTCCTGAGTCCCAGCTGATGAGCTATAAGGAAAAAAACTGTTTAAACTTTTGCCACAAGGCTTCAAAGGGCTGCCCTACAGCTGATCAGTGGTAAAAGACTGTTTGGTGGTAGATGGATGCCTCCAAAAACAAATGAGTAGACCGATGCCTGCAAAAATAAATGGGTAGACCAGTGCCTGCAAAAATACATGAGTAGACCAATGCCTGCAAAAATAAATGGGTAGACCGGTACAGCTCTGCAAGCGGTTAAAAGCCTGGTAGACCAGTCCCTCTGCTAAATCCTAAAGAATTGTCACATGACCATCAAGCCACACCCACAAGATAAGCCACACCCACCAGTAGTAAAAAAAATTAGAACCCACCCCTGCCTCTAATGATAGTGGATCATTTCATTCAGCTTTTGAGCTCCACTCAACTGTTTTTGGTGAAAACTTCAAGAAAACATTAACAGCAATCTTCTCCTGTCTAGAATATTCCCAGGATGAGAGAGATCTTGGATAATGCTACAGAATTACTGGCACTGCTCTAATCCAAAGATTTTTGAGGTCATCCAAATTGCTTTATTAAGGCAAAACAGATGGTCACTTCAGTCTGGAAAAGCAAATCATGTCACTATCCCATCTTGAATCACCTTGTCGGTTTGCACAGACCTAATCTTATATTTCCAGTAAAATACCAATGCTTGATTTACTATTATAAATTTTCTTAATAACAACATTATTTTGACAATTGTCATATCAATGGGAATTCAAAGCTCTACAGCATAATGTTACTGAACTTATTTTTCTTGGTAGCTAAGGAGTTAGACTTGAAGATCCATATGATTATTTCTTTTACAAATATATAATATGAAGTTCCATAGACCCAAGCCTCATTTTTCTTTTATAAGAAGCACAGGCAGAATTTCCATGTTGGTTTATTATAAGCCAATTGAAGCCAGTTCTGTAAAATCCTTATGGGAGTAACTATGCTGAATCAGAGTAAAATAGCCCATATGTTTCTACACTAAACCATGTTTTGCAGCTGCTGTCCAAAGCAGCATGACTCACGAAGCCTTTCCCCCTCAATATTGTAATCTAAAAATAATTTGCTGTGCTGTTATAATGAAAGTTCTAATTGTATTTCTCAGTTTTTTGGAATATGCAGTAAAACACCTAACTTGAATTATATGATTAATTTCATAATCAATATCACACTAGCTTTAATTTAAAACATTAAAAGAGTCCTTTATACTAAGAGTATTCAATACTAACTACATTATCCTGTAACACTGGGTTTTGCAAAAGACACTAACAGAATCAATGTTTGAACAAAGCAAGGAAAAATATGAATTTCCCTGCTCCTTACAATCGGAGCTCATCTAATATTTGGAAGAAGGAGATTTAAAAAAAAAAGAAAAGCAAAACAAATGGGCACAGAATGTTTAAAAGTCTCCTGCTACTATAGTGAGGCATTTGGAAGAAAAATAGTCGATTATAAAGCTGATAATGTGGTATTCAATCCTTGTATAGTAGAAATTAATGGATGCTCATAGACATAATTCACAAAGTTCACAAATCAAACATAAAATCTCGAATCTTGGTATCATAAGGTGGTACCCTTGCCTACTACAGGCATCTGTAGATTCTCCATCATCCAGGTCGTGGTTTTCCCAAAGGTGCTTTTTCAGAAGGCAGCTGAACGTTCTTGGTTTTTTTTTCCTTTGAAGATGTTTCCCTTCTTGTCCAAGAAGCCTCTTCAACTCTGACAGGATTCAAAAGGAGATGTCAAATGTCAGTTAAGCTACAGTAGAAACTCATAGTTTCATCTCAACATCTCAAAGAGACCTATTGGAGTATTATCTCTTACAAGTCGTTTTTTACAAAGAAAAGAAAGAAAGAAAGAAAGAAAGAAAGAATGAAAAAATGATAGAACAATTTTCTTGTCAGCATTAGTTGTAATAACTATGGCTTAATCACTATTGATCATTATCTTCAAGAGAGAAAAAAAGAGAGACAATGAAGTAATTTCCTTTTACTGCTTCTTCTTAGGAACATGTTCACTTAATGAAGAAGTCAATGAAAACATCAGTAACTGAAATTTATTCTTTAATATGGAAGCTATTTATCAGCTGTCTGAGAATGCATTCTCCTGGAAAAATTAATGAGTGAAACTTGCAACCAAATATGGATCCTGTTTTTCAAGAAACCCAAAAGAAAACACTCCTCACAGAACAATTTACATCAGCAACTATAACATGTGTTCAGCACCTGCAAAGGAGCCTTCAAATCTCTTTGCAATTATTCTTCAAATCTTTTCTTTGAATTCGGTTCGTATTAATGCTGGTTTCATGATGCTTTGCCCTTGTTCATACATTTTTCCTGTATTTCAGTATAGTAACCCTTTGTTCAGTAGTGGTAGTTTTTTGATAGCTTAAAAATAATGTACAGAACCTCCCAGGAAGAACATTTTAAGAATGTCACAATAAAAAGCCTTGTGGAAAGCCAAGCAAGCTGAACCTCACTGAAGGGCAGAGAAACATTTGTTTTAGCTGGTTTACTTTTATATATCATTATGAAAGGGGACATTTCTTCACATGGCTTAGCTTGTAGAGAATGTCCTGACAAGAATAAGTCATGGCCCCACTCCATTTTAAAGGCACAATGTATTAGGATCTAGCTAGAGCTTATTCTAATTCATCGTGGCTTAAATCAAGGGTTTTTTAAATGATTATTAATATTGAAGGTCTACTTGACAAAAGAGCCATTTAAAATCTGAAACTCTGCCTGCCCAGAGTAGTGTACCAGGGGTGAGTTCTACTTACCTTTACTACTAGTTCACAACACGGCCATGTGTGCGCTCTCGCTTCGCTCATGCGTGCGCATTTTGATGATGTCAGGGTCAGTGGGCGGAGCCTCCCACCAGTTTTACTACTGGTTCTATAGAACCAGTGCGAACCGGGGGTAACCCACCACTGTCCCATGTTCCAATTTTTTTGGCAGTTGGTTGAAGATGCTGTTGCAGATGAAAACAGAGCTCATGCCCCCACACACCAGACAAAGGAAAAGTCAGCCAAGCTACCAGCGCCAGCTCAGAGTCAGACACAGGACAGTGGGACTGAGGAATTGAAAGCTTTTATACTTAACATACATAAGTCACTAGGAGAGCTTTCTGGAAAATTAAGTAAAATGGATGAAAAGATGGAAAAAAATCAAACGGAAATGAAGGAGTTGGTTGAGGAAAAAACTGACAAGTTAAGTCAGAATGTGGCCACTGTAGCTGCTGCTTTTACAGATGCTTTGTTGGTGGTGGAGAAAAAAGTGGATGATTTAAATCTTGAAGTGGAATCTAATAAGAAGGAAGTAAATGAAAAAATCTTCAAAGTTGAGGTTAAAAATCAAAGGTTAGAAGATGAAATCACGATGATGCAATTTCGGAATATGGAGTTCGCTATAAGACTGAGAGGTTTGAAAGAAAACAGTAGAGAGAACCTGAGGGCAGCCTGTGTGGAAATATTGGCCAAGATTTTAAAAATTGAACCAGATTTAATTGCTAACAGAGTTGATAAGATCTACAGGGTTAATTCGCGTGTGGCAAGACAAAGGAATTTGCCAAGAGATGTAGTGATTTATTTCACTGATAGAAGGTTGAGAAATGACATTTTGCAAAGCTCTTTCCACACCATTGTTCAACATGAGGGTAGTCAAATTGGTGTTTTCAAAGAGCTGCCACCTAAGATGTTAAGAGATCGGAAAGATTTTGGTTTTTTGGTAAATGAATTGAAAAAGCGCCAGATTCCATTCAGATGGGATGCTCCTGTTGGCATTATTTTGAGACATGAGGATGTAAGAAATCATATTAATTCGGTGGAAAAAGCAGAATATTTTTACAACAATGTTCTTAAAAAAATTTCAACACCCCCACGTTCATCTACACTTTTATCTGTAGAGGAAATTTCTAAAGATAAGGATTTTGAAGAGGGGATTCAAGAATTGATTCAGCAAAAAGAACCACAGGCAATTCAAGAAACAGTAAGGGAAGAAACTTTCTCTCAGAGGATTTTTTTGCAGATCTCTTAGAGTCTAAACCAAAGCAGTCTAGAGCCCAAGAGAGGTGGAGCCAGACCTCGACTTGTTGTTGCAAGAACCGAAAGATCAACGTATAACCCGTGCAGCAGAGAAGCAAAGACTAGAGAAACAAAATCAACAGAGGTCCAGGAAGCCACAAGAAGAGAATGGCGCAAATGGGAAGAAACAGTACTCTGAAGCAGTGGGACGAGCGAGAGCAAAGACATCTGCTGTGGAAAAGCGTCTTAGGCAAGTGCTCGAATCGCTTCAGCAATCCCCAAAATGACAGTTAGAGTTTTATCATGGAACGTGAATGGTCTGAATTCACCACAGAAAAGAAGGAAAATATTTCATTATTTGAAGCAATATAAAAATGATGTTGTTTGTTTGCAAGAAACTCATATTAGAACCCAGGACCAAAAATTTTTGACAAATTCAAAACTTGGACTACATTTCATATCTTCTAGTTCTGTGAAAAGGAATGGATTAGTTTTGTATATCTCCAAAAGAATACCAGCTAAACTGATAGAAACGGATGATGAAGGAAGATATATTGCAGTTGAAATAAATATACAGAATGTTTCGATGCTTCTTATTGGGATCTACGCCCCAAATCAACAGCAGGAAATTTTTTATAAATTATTGAATACTAAAATACTGCAGTGGAATTATAAGTCTTTTTTGATTATGGGAGATTGGAATGGAGTGATTGATACAAATCTTGATAAGAAGATTTTGGCTAAGAGGGGGAATAAATTACCACACACGTTTTTTGCTCTGAAAGAAGAATTGGAACTGAAGGATGTATGGAGAATTCGTCATCCGAAGGAATTGGATTTTACATTTTTTTCTGATAGATATAAATCTTTTTCTAGGATTGATTTCATGCTGGTTACTTCTGATTTACTTACTAAAGTGGTTAAGACTAAAATATTTCCTAGAACTTTAACGGATCATAGTCCGGTATGGATGGAGATGGATTTTGGCAAGAGGGAGAGAAGATCTTGGAGAATGAATGAGAATTTATTTAGATATGAGAAGAATATCATGGACCTTAAAAAACATGTTAATGAATTTTTCCAAATCAATTTGAACAAGGGTACACCCATTGAAACTGTTTGGGATGCAAGTAAGGCTTACATGAGAGGTGTACTGATTTATATGAATTCTAAATATAGATCAATACGACAAAAGTCTAGAATAGAACTGGAGTCAGAAATAAAGGAAAAAGAACAATTGCTTATAAAAAATCCAACTGATGAGAAATTACAGCTAACTATAAAACTTTTGAAAGATCAATTTCAAATATTGATGGCTGATCAGACGGCAATTAATTTGCAATATGCCAAACATAATACTTTTTGTAATGCTAATAAACCTGGTAGATGATTGGCTTATACCCTGAGAAAGCAACAAAGTTCTCGTACTATAAACACTATTGAGTATAAAGGGAAACAAGTTTTTCAACAGAATTTAATACATCAAGCTTTTCTAGATTATTATTCTAAATTATATCATGCTGGTAATATTAAAAAGGATCTTATTGATGAATATCTTGAGAAGAAGAGGGTTACAAAAATTTCAAGTGTTGTTGAATTCTCTATGGGACTCTAACAATTTGAATGGAATAGTTGTAAGGCAAAAAGATTACAGAACAAAAGCATTCGCAGATGATCTGGTTGTTACCCTAACACGACCTTTGGAATCAATCATACAGATGAAAAACATTATAGACAAATACTGTCTGGTTTCAGGTTTTAGTCTGAACCAGAAAAAGACTAAGATGATAGTTAAAAATATGTTGGAACCACAAAGGAGTGAACTGGAAAGGTTGGCAGGCTTTGAAATAGCTACAAAGGTTAAATATCTAGGAGTTCAGGGTGCAGCTTCTAATATAAAACTTTTTCAAAATAATTATGAGGAACTTTGGCATAAGATTCAAAAGGACCTTGAAAACTGAACTGCAACTATCTTTACTTGGCAGAATAGCAGCTATTAAGATGAACGTTCTACCTAGATTTCTGTTTTTATTTCAAATGATTCCGGTGCTTAAAAGTGATAAGACCTTGATGGAATGGCAAGCAGGTCTAAATAAATTTATTTGGAATGGGAAAAAACCAAGAGTTAAACTTAAAATCATGCAAGATGTTCGTGAAAGAGGTGGCCTTAAAGTTCCAAACCTACGTTTATACTATGAGGCAGCAGTTTTGACACAAGTGGGTGATTGGTTTGGTACAACGAAAACAGAAATTTTGAATATAGAAGGCCATGACTTGGAATTTGGTTGGCATGCATATTTATTCTATGAAGAAAAGTTGGACAGAGTATTTAACAGTCACATTTTAAGATATGCTTTGATGAGAGTTTGGAAGAAGCACCAGCTTCAATTGGATTACAAAATACCTTTGTGGTTGGATCTTGGGCAGATTATGCCAAATATAAAGTCACTCAGGGGGATTTTATATAAAGAGATGCTTTTTAACGATGGGGGCAGATGGAGTTTGAAACCTTTGAATACTCTGTTGGAAGAAGGGGCGAATTTAACTTGGTTGCAGTACCTTCAACTTCAAGCGAGATGGAGAGAAGATCAGAAAATTGGACTAATGTTACATGAAGAAGATTTGGTGACTCAGATAAAATGTAAAGGGCCGATGCATATTAAGTGAGTGTATAATTTATTGTTAGAAAGAGATTCAGAGGGTGAATTAGTTAAAGATTGTATGATAAAATGGGCACAAAATTTTGCAGAACCAGAAATGTTGGAAACATGGGAAAAGATTTGGGTCCAGAATGTTAAATTTACACAAGCGCAGAATGTGAGGGAAAATTTTTATAAGATGTTTTATAGATGGCATCTAGAGCCCAAAAAATTATCATGTATGTATCCAAATGTTCAACCTAAATGTTGGAGGTGTGATTGTTTGGATGCAACATATTTTCATATTTGGTGGACTTGCAGAAAATCGAAAGCATTTTGGATTAAACTTTGGTGGGTTATGCAGAACATTTTGAAGAAGAAGCTTGAATTTTCTCCTCAGTTTTTTTTGCTGGGGATAGTCAAGGATTGCTCACCGACTGAAACGAGATTGATCTTATATATGATTACTGCAGCTAGTCTACTGATTGGTCAATACTGGAAAAAAGATAGTGTACCTACTATAGAGGAATGGATATTGAAGATGTCTAATTTTGCAGAAATGGCTAAGATTTCTGCATACCTAAAAGATAGGACCCATGAAGCCTTTGCTAAGGAGTGGAAGAAATGGGTAGAGTACACGCAGAATAAATATCAAACTAAGAAGTTTCAACTAGCATTTGACTCATAATTGTATCTATTAATTATTTTATAATATATTTGAATTTATATTTTTATTATCTGATAGATTGCCTTATATTATCTAATTTTAAAAAGAAATTTATGATATACTATTTGAATCTAAATATTTTATACTTTTTTAAATAATATTATTAAGATTGAATATTGGGAATTATATTTAATGTTAAACATTTATATGATATTTTATTTTAAAAACTTATGATGCTCAAAATTAGTTTTTCTTATATATTTGTTATATTTGTAATATTTGTTAGATTGTCATGAGTTCTTATAAATGATTTATGGTTATTATATATTTGAATTAGGGGGGGTAAAAGATGTTAGAAGTCTAGATTAACTTTTTTTTATTACAAGGTTAAATTTGTTATATTTTTAGCTGGATCTTACCTATTTTTTGTTGTTGTTTGATGTTGATTGATATATATGATTGGTTAATAGTGGAAGTCAGGGGGGAAGGGGGGAGGGATAGGGGGGGAAAGGGAGGGGGTGGTAGTTTGGTGGGGGGAGTGGGGGGGAAAGGGGTATAAAAATTGTATTGTAAAACTTTTTCAATTAAAAAAAAAAGAAAAAAAGAAAACAGAGCTCATGAAGCCATGGGTGGCACTCCCAAGCTCCATTTTTATTAACGGAAGATTGCAGGAGGCTATCACAGACAAAAATGGAACTTGGGAGCCTGTTTTCACTGGCAGAGCACTCGGGTCACCACTGGCACCCCCAACAAAAGTAATGTTGAACTGGCCACATCTGCCCTGTCAATGCCCTCCTGGCCATGTCCCCCACCCCAATAGTCAAACACAACCCTGATGTGGTCTTCAATGAAATTGAGTTTGACAGCCCTGCTCTAGGAAGGCTCTTCTTCTGGGTGGGACCCAAAAGAAGGGCCTTCTCCATGGTGGCCCCTTATCTCTGGAACATCATTCCCCCAGAGATTAGAATGGCCCCCACTTTAACACACTTCCCAAAGGTGCTAAAAACTTGGTTCTGCCAGCAGGCATGGACAACACAGAGTGGGATGGAGCCCATTAAATGGTTTGTGTTTTTGCCGGGGCAGAGGGTAGAAGGGTATTTTATTATATTAATTTATTATATGATTCTCTCTTTTATTAGTTTTATTGTTCCTTATATGATATTTTTATATTCTTGTAAGCCACCTTGAATTGCCATGTGTGAACAGGCAGCAATATAAATTTCCTAAATGAATAAATTAGTATCTTCATGATCATATATATACACCAATATTAGAGAATTTTACTTTTGAATAGACATGCATAGGATTGTAATGTAATATCAAAACTCGAAATGTATCAAATGGTTTAACCTAATGGATAAATTGATGTAATACAATGAATCAAATATCTTATGCTGATCTGCCTGAGTCCTTGTAGCGCAAACACAGTAATCAGTTTAACTTTAATAAAATTGTACTAGTATTAATGGATACTGAATGTCCTTGAAAATAGTGCATTGCTAACAAAGGACATGGTAATAGACAAAATCTACATAAGAAAACAAGATTTGGTCAGGAGGATTTTATTTTATAAGTCATAGATGATATAGTAACTAGACATTGATAATGTTTTGTTTTATTCAAATAAATGATATTCACTATAAATAACATTGGCAATTTCACTATAAATAACATTGGCAATTTGCATATATGGGGAATAAATAAGTTGCTATTTAAATTTAAAGGAACTAATGACTATACAATATATATGAATATAAAAATAAAAATAGAAATATTTATTTCCTATCATATCATTAGGAAAATGTCCATATTTTAAATAATATTGTCCTATTAACTTTCATCCTGTTTAACTGTATGAAACAACTTTTACCATTCAGAATAAATAACACTACTAAACTGTGAAAATACATTCTATTTTCTTGGCAATTTGGAGATGGTATCATGAGCATACCAGCACTCTCTCTTTCTCTCTTTCTCCCTCTCTTTCCCTCCCTACCTCCCTCTCCCTCCCTCCCTCCCACCCTCCCCTTCTCTTTCTCCCTCCCCTTTTTGTAATATACACAACTAATTTTTCCATTTTTCTGCTGGGATGAACAGAGAAGTCTGTACAATGGCTGATATGATATATGTAGCAAGATAAAAAAATATTCAAACACTACATTGATTATACACTTTGTGTATGTGTGTGTCTGTGTCTGTATGCATGCATGCATGTATGTATGTATGTATATTTGTCAAAACTGACTTACTAGTCTTTTTTGAGGCTATGATTCCTAAACATGTTTGACTGATGGGATATTGCTCATAAACGTATTTGTCTATTTTGTTTTATATATACAGTAAGTTCTTTCCAGCCCCAAAGCAATCTTTGGTGTGGCTCACATCTTATCTTAAAAATATTGTAAAAACAATACCCTTTTTTGAAACAGGCAATATCCACAACAAGTAATTCATTTAATAAGTAGCACACATTATGAGTTCTGGACAAAGAGACTTCAAGAAGGCGACACAGTGTGTGATGTATTGCAACCTATGATAAAACCATATTTGTCTAAAAATTTCTCCAGTGAAGAAACAGTTTCTTTGCTTTGCCCAGTTTCTTTATTCATCTGATAGGATTGAAAGTTCTAACTGAACTGATGATGGATTTTATTTCTTGCAACAAATGTGTGAATGTTATACATCTGTTTATATATAAGTCTGTATGTGTACTGGACAGAGATCACATTCCCAAAAATGGTAGAGATCAGTGCAAAACTGTGTAATGTTATAACTATTGATTAAATGCCTCCAAAAGGCAACCAATTTGTAAAACTGTTTTTCCCCATTTGTAAATAAGCCCTCAAACCATATTTCAACACAAATTTCCCTGTTGTATACTCTTCCATACAAATGCACATGGGCAGATGCAGGGATTACAAATACTCTACATAAATTTACATTGATGTAAAATTTCGAGCCTCTTCCTCCCAGAAAAGTGGTTTTTTCCCCAGGGTATATAATCTTCAAGATCAAGATGTCATCAGCAGGATTCCTTCCTCCAATTTTGATGTACAATCTCTCTGTGAAGCAGCTCGGGCTAGGAGAAAGAGAGCTTGTCCAAAGCTAAACTCTGGAAATACATCTATTTCACCAAGATTATTCACCATAATATGTGGATAGAATCCGAGGAAGTAGTCATTGATGAATTGAGGGTTGTTTGTTTAATTATTCCTGCCAGTGAAGAGGCTTTTGTGTAGGGTTGCAGTTACAAAATAGCCTATGTGTGCATGTTTAAGGCTGATTTAGAGTTGTTGCAACTGGATGGAATCATTACTGCATCCTATACTGTGATAGGATCAATGGGTAAGCATAGGTTGCAGATGGCTACAGGCTGGCTGATGCAAACACTTCCTAAATCTCAAGTGCCCAAGTCAGTGGGGGGTTGTTACTGGTTCACCCCGGACATTATCAAATATGCTCTCCGCATGCAAACCAGTAGCATAGGTAAGTAAAACCCATCACTGGCAGAAGTGTGCTTTCTGTATGCTGATTTGTTATCCAACATGTTCCATGATTTGCCCCTAGCCAAAATTGACAAACGTATGAATACAACATCTATGCAACAGTTTACAAATGATAGATGTATGTATTCCTTCACATTCAGTGCCTGAGAAGTTTGTTCAAACTTTTACTCTGTAATATGAATCAGTGACTCAAGAGGTTATTATTACCATACGAATAAGTTTTAGCCATGTGGTCTTGTTCACTTGGATGCCAGTCTCACCTTAAACAGAATGTTTAAGACATTGCTACCAAGCTGAGATTTTGTCAACATAACAAACAATCAATCATGATACTTGAAGCAAGCTGTATGTGCTTCTTTATGACTCAACATATATCCTTCCCTCCCCATAATTACCCTTATTCATCACAAGATATTGAAGTCATTTACAGTAGATAATTATTTGGAACAGTTTCTCAACCTTAACAATTTTTAAGGTGTGTGGACTTCAATTCCCAGGATTCCGTAGCCAACACTAGTTCTTCTACATAGTGAGCTCCAGGGATGGTATTGCTAATGATGACAGCTTCAATAGATAAGACACAACTCCAGGGTTCCATAAGATAGCACTGTTCAGTTGACATGCCTATTCCTGTCCAATCTTATAAGTTGAGAAATAAAGTGGAGGAAAGCCGTTCCATAAATAATTATTTAAATATGGTCCACCTTGATAGCTTATGTTAGAAGAAAGGAATAGTACACCTCTAATTAATTAAGTTATCTCTAAATTGCCAGCAGTATGAAAATAGCTGTATTTAGAAGGCATTCACTGTGATGTTAAAGTAGCTAGACTAATTAACTTTTGAAATATTTCTGTTCTATTAACTGAATTCTTATGGGAATATGTAGACACTAAAAGAAGTTAATTTCAAACAATTATGGGCCTAAACTGCAATTGTGTGTTAGCAGGGGTAGTGTGTTTAATCTTATATAGCCAGGAAAGAAATGTGTATCTCTACATTTCAGCTTAGGTTTTGTTGTTGTTGTTGTTTATTGTCTAATTTGCAACTATCTTGATAAGAATGAACAATTTCATCAGTTATAGTTTTCTTTATATTTTTCAGTGGCTTTGTTCTTAATTTTTGGTTATACTTTTTATTTTTTAAATCCTCATTGTTGTGTCAATTTCTTCAAAGGGATATATTTTGAAAACAACTTTGCTTAGTGTGTCTATAGGGGAGTGAAAAACGTTGAGATGATGGCCATAACCAAAAAAGCAAAAAAGTGTCCCCTCATAATGCATGTGAAATGGTAATGGGCTTTAATCACACAATTGTGTCTGCCATCTTGTTTTTTGGACACCCTCCAGCAGACTCTGGGTAATATTCACATTTTCTGCATATTTTCCGAATGTAATATTTTTTTCTATAATATATTTTGGTACATTATTCTTTTATTGTATTTATTTATTACTGCAACGCTCTCTACATGGGGCTCCGCTTGAGGAGCACCTGGAGGCTCCAACTGGTGCAGAATGCGGCCACATGGGGGATTATGGGAGCGATGGGGCGCTCCCATGTGACACCTCTCCTGCGCGAGCTGCATTGGCTCCTAGTGGTCTTCCGGGTGCACTTCAAGCTTTAAACCTTTAAAGCGCTCCATGGCTTAGGGCCTGTGTAATTATGGGACCGCCTTCTGCCACTGATAGCCTCCCACTGGCCAGTACGCTCCCACAGAGAGGGACTCCTCAGGGTGCCGTCGGCCAGACAATGTTGGCTGGCGACCCCCAGGGGGAGGGCCTTCTCTGTGGCAGCACCTGCCCTCTGGAACAACCTGCCCCTGGAGATACATAGGATCCCTGATCTCCAGGCTTTTTGCCGTGCCCTTAAAACTTTTTTATTTCATCAAGACAGGCTGCTTTAATGCCCCTTAGATATTTTTAGATATTTTTAATTATAATTTGGTTTTAATAGGGGTGTTTTTAAATTTTATTGGGCCAATTCTTGTTTAATTTCTTTTAAATATTTTTAAATTTTGTATGTGATGTTTTTACTTGGCTGTTCACCGCCCTGAGTCCAGTAGGAGAAGGGTGGTATACAAATCGAATAAAATATAAATAAATAAATAAATAAATAAATAAATAAATAAATAAATAAATAAATAAATAAATAAATAAATATTGTTGCACTACATTATAAAATTTGAAAAATTGTGAATTTTTGGAAAGAAGTACTCAGGCCTGAAGAAGCTGCTGATGAGAGTGTCCTTTTGTCCCTCTTCTCAGATGACTAGCCTGTCTGACCCAAACACCCTGACACACCTCGTAGAATTTGTGAAGCTTTAATTAACATACTAGTCCAGGGGTGTCAAACTCACATCATCACTGCAGAATCATGTGATATATTGGGACTTTTTCCCCCTTCGCTAAACCGGGTCTGGGTGTGGCCAGTGTGTGATGCATCTGGACTAGTACAGGGCTCTGACAGCCCTGTTGTCAGGATTTCGGTTTCATTCCCTAGAATAAAGTTGATTTCCAAGCATCAAACTTTAGGAAATATTCTCTTTATTGAGCAATGCACCTGTGCTTGGCAACCATGCAGACAGTACTGGCCCCTCTATCCAAAACCCTCCTTTTCCTTTCCCATTGGCTCCCCATTGGCTGTCTTCCAGATCATTCTCCTCTTATCTCCCTCTTCAGCTCACAGGAATGTCACCCCTCCCATGCATCTCCCAGGAGACTGAATTCACCAAAAGGCTTTTCTAGGTGAAATGTCAAACTTTTTTTCTCATTGCTTCTATGTCAGCTCTGGAACACTGACACCTGTACTAGTCCTTTCTAGTCAAAAGTAATGAATCAGAAAACTGCAGCCAGGTCAGGAATTCAGCCATTTCTGAGCTCAATCCTTGATTGGGATTATGTCAGTTGCTACCTTATGCTTGCTTGTGCTTCACATGGTGACAGATTGCCATGAACTGTGGGAAGGAGAAATGAAGGGAGGAATGCTCCTGGAAATGAAAGTAAGTGCTGTACCTTTTTGAGACACTGCTCAAGATCACTCAGTTGGAAGAAGGAGGGAGCACCATACCAAACTATGCTTGGACTGTCCATTAGGGAAACATCTTGCATGAACCGGATTTATTACACGGGGAGAACAATGAGAAACTATAGGGAGGGAGTGCAACTTAGGCACACAATTTTCAGTTCTGGATTTGTAATATTACAATATTTTTTCAACAAATAGAGACAAAGGATCATATTTGTTAGGAGTTTAAGCTGTGGCAAGTCTGACACCTCTCTTATGGCAGTAGGAATGCAGTCCACAGCCCAGAATGCCTCAACAGTTTTTTTATTCCCTTCAGAACAACATTGCCGAAGTTGGGAGTAGGTCTCTCTCTCTCTCTCTCTGGAGGTGTTCTGAGTCTTCCTCTGCTCAGTCCATTTTTACTGTTTTTTAAAAAAGTTTTTCCTCTAGGTGTGTTGTGGTCCACTAGCAGCCTGTGGAGCTGGCAGTGGAGTTGGACAGTGAAAAGGCTGGGGAGGACAATAGGCCAGTCCTGGAGTCAGGGGAAGGCCCAGATGAGGGATCTGCGTGAGAGGCAGAGATGGGACCAGGGCCATCTGGGAGCGATGCATGGACTCTGGAGCCTCCAGAGGCAGATAGTAGAGAGGCAGAGGAACAGGAGGAGCCTGTTCCTAGTGCATGCATGTGAAGAGCTGCCAGAAGGCAAGAGCAGCTAAAGCAAAAAGGACGAATCGGGAGTAAGCCCAGTTGATGATTGGCCCTTCCATAAGGCTTAAAAGAGCAGCAATGGCTCTTGGACTCTTTGTAGGAAAGCAACATTGGTACTTTTGTTTCTTGTTGGTTTCTCTTTCTGAACTTTGTGAGGCTTTGCCAAGAAAAGCCTTTGGCATGGTGCCAAGAAGACAAAGGTTTGTGATCAGACTGGAGGACTTTTTCTGAAGGACTTGTTTTGGAATTAATTTGGACTAATCTGAGAATAAAGTAATTGTCAACTGTTCTAATAAAATACGTTTTTTTAGGACTGATTGTGTCTGGTAATAACTTTTTGAGCCTAAGTCACAACAAGATGTTGCCTCTTTCCCCCCCCCCTCTCTGAACAGCTGGGACCTGTAATTCTGCTCTCCTGAATTTTGATTCTGATTTCTTCCCCTCAAAAATACCACTCTCTTCAAGTCTCCTCAGTCCTCCTCCTATTTAGAGTTCAAGGGGCAAGGTTTTAGCCACCATCCAGTCAAGGAGTGCAAACTGGCTTGCCAAAGATCAACTGTTTGCAGTTGATCAAGACATTCTTATCCAAATGGAAGGGCCTGAGCAGCTCAGACAGAAGAAAAACACCACCAGCAGCTGTAAGTCTTAGCATAATTTGGAAGATACTGATAATTTTTCATATTGTGTGTTACAGGTAGTCCTTGTTTAATTATCACAATAGGGACTGGCATCTTTACCACTAAGCAACGAGGTTAAGGTAGACTTCACAAGATGACAATGGATGTATGAATTTACTTCTGATATGCTCATTAGTAAATCACCTACTGTTGTTAAGTGAGATATCATATGATTGTGACTTGTGACTTTACTGCTGGCTTTTACATTGACTCAGCCCAGGGGTGAAATGCTCCAGGTTTGGACCGGATAGCCCGATCCAGTAGCGATGGTGGTGGGTGGTTCGGAAAACTGGTAGCAAAAATGCCTGTGCCTCCCCCACCCATGCCAGCTCAGTCACACAATCATCAGAGGCTTTTTTTATTTAAAAATAAAAATAAAAAATTTCCGCCGAAGAGACTGTAGAAAAAAAATGCCTTTAAAAGCCTCTGGCGATCCCAGCTGAGTTGCCTGATCGGTAGAGGCTTCTAAAAGCATTTTTTTCTGCAACCTCTTTAGTCTAAGAGGTTGTAGAAAAAATACTTTTAAAAGTTAAAAAAAAAAGTTGGTCACGCCCACCCAGTCACATTACCCCCCAAGCCACGCCCACAGAACCAGTAGTAACAAATTTTAGATTTCATCCCTGACTCAACCCTCAAATAGTTGTTAAACAGGACATTTTTTGAAAGGACTATCTATATTTGAAAGTGTAAAATTGGATAAATATGCATCAAATTGTTAGCCAAGTGATTTTCTTCTCCTTGCTTCTGCTAGGCTACCGGTCTCCTTGCTTCTGCTAGGCTACTGGTTAGAAATTCCAAATCTTGTATGCTCCAACTGGCTTGACTCATCGACCAAGTTATGTGCCTTTCATTCAAGTATATACATTTAGATTTACTTTGCTTTTCTCTTCTTAATTTGTGGTGTGTTGCTGGAAGAGGAACCTTACCAAGCTGAGCTCTGAATTACCTGATTGAACCTGCACTTGTGCTTTCTCAAGTGTACTTTCTCATTGAATTCCAGTTGCAACATGAAGTTCAGAGAGGACCAGCTCTCCTGTTACTGATTCAGTCTGATCCCTAACATCTTTGCTAATAAGAATGCTTCCTAAGAAATAATGGCGTTATATTCATCCATACTACTTTATTTTTGCATAATGACTGTATTGGGTTCAGAGGCTTCCTTGAAAATAAAGATTTTTTTTCCTTGGCTGCAAGTTAACTTTAATTCTGAAAAAGTAATAACAATATTTCTGATGACATCATCATCATCATCTTATGCCTATTATAATGCAGTCTCCAAAACTTCCAAAAATATAAAGCAACTTTTGTAAAACCAAAATTAATTTCTTCAAATTAGCCTTAATTCACAAATATCCTCCATACCAGGGATGTGGTGGCTCAGTGGTTAAGATGCTGAGCTTGTCAATAGAAAGGTCGGCAATTCAGTGGTTCAAATCCCTAGTGCCGCATAATGACTGTATTGAGTGAGCTCCCATTACTTGTCCCAGCTTCTGCCAACCTAGCATGTAAAAAATGCAAGTAGAAAAATAAGGACCACCTTTGGTGGGAAGGTAACAGCGTTCTGTGTGCCTTTGGTGTTTAGCCATGCTGGCCACATGACCATGAAAACATTCTGAGACAACGCTGGCTCTTCGGCTTTGAAATGGAGATGAGCACTGACCCCTAGAGTTGGGAACAACTAGCACATATATGCAACGGGAACCTTTACCTTTATCTTATCCTCCATACCATCCTATACATCCTCAGGAAAGAGAAAGGGAACGATGGAAACCAAACATTACAGCAAAGTTAGGCTCCCATTATTTCCCTTTTATAATCCAGAACCATTCCACTACATCAGCCTTTCTGTATTGGGGCTATGTAGGCTTCCACAAGACTTGGCTAGAGATTCCACAAGCAATCATGACTGAAAAAAAAATATTTTTGGACTGCCTGTGTGCTAGTGTGTGCTGTGCTGTGTTGTGCTGAAAAAATTTATTTTTTGTGATTCAGCTGCTGGCCTGACACTTTGCACTTGTAAACATTGTAAAAGATGAATTGTATAAGTCAGAAGTATTGTGAAGTTTTTGTATTTTTTACATTTTTTCTATGCAGGGATTCCCTGAGACCTGAACATTATTTCAAGGACTCCTCAAGGGTAAAGCGATTGAGAAAAGCTACTCTACACATTTGCCGCTAGTTTACAGTAAACTACATTTGCTCAGTTTTATTACATTAAAAAAAAAAACCCACAAACAGAAAATTTGGAGTTTGTGACTGAAAGCAATTAGCAAACCTCATGTTCACAATATAGTATATATTTTGCTGCACAAACATTAAAGCTGTGAAATAGCATGTGAATAAATATATTTTAAAAAGCAATTCTAAGCCACGAGAAGATATATATTTCCATTCAACCAATATATTTTACAATTACTCATGTGGGCATTTTAGGAATTCAAGGATCCAATTACATTGCTGGTTACCATGGAATTATCTGAGATGGAGTTATACATAGGGCAACACACATTTTAATAACTTGGAACCAAGTTATTATATTGAAAAGCCATAGTGTAGAAGAAAAACAAGCCTAAATGTTTTAAAGAAATAAAACCAAAACAGTGAAACCAGAATGGTTTCAAATAACAACAGCAGTATCTATAATAATTCTGACTGTTTGTCGAATGAATGAGAAGAACTACCTTCAGTGGGGTTGTTGTTGTTGTTGTTTTATAGGGATGGTAAAAGTAAACATTTTTGCTCAGTTTCACAGTTTCCAACCAGAAGCTTGAGATTTATTTATGCCTCAGCTTCAGAATTTGACAGGGAAAAAAAGCTTGGTTCAAAGTCTGTATTGTATTTGCCTTCATTTCTTTTATATACAGAATATTTATATGTTTGCATTTGCTTTTCTTCATGTGTACACTTTTTTTCAAGTAGCTTCCCTTAAATATGATGAATGTATCTGCGTTTTGTTAGGATAGATTGTACTTTCTCATAATATATGTGCTTTTAGGCATATTGTTGAGTTACAGACAGTATGATAACATTCTGGACTCCCTTCCTAAAGGTGGATAAGTGGAGACCATAGGTCTTTAAGCATTTATTGAAGCAATAATGAAAATTATATGGGAATTCTTGAACATACAAAATGAATACACCAAAACGGAATCTAATAGTACCATTACACAGATTTTATTTTTAATTTTGTTAGCACAGCAAAAGAGAGGAGCTGACTGGCAATCCTAGAGCTGTACAGAGCTCTTAACTATTTCACGTGGAGTTTGGCATGATCTGAAAAACTTTCTGAAAGTCATCAACTGATATCTTACCATATGGTGCTAAACAAAAGACTTTGGCTTCTCCCACCATCATTAAGTTTGATTGAATTTGATTTTGAATTTATTTCAAGAGAAAAAGAATTTCAATGGAATGCAGGCGCAGTGAGGAAGTAAGCAAGGTATATCATGCATTTCCTGTCTTATTTTGTACAATTATGTCTCTGCCACCTCCTTTTTGCACAAGAATTAAATCATAAAGGAATTAATCCAGAGGTGAAATCTAAAATTTGTTACTACCCGTTCTGTGGGCATGGCTAATGTGACTGGGTGGGCGTAACCATTTTTTTTAATAAGCATTTTTTCTACAACGTCTTCGGCCGAAGAGTTTGCAGAAAAATGTTTTTAGAAGCCTCTGACAATCAGGCAACTTAGCTGGGATTGCCAGAGGCTTTTAAAGGCATTTTTTCCCCCTACAACCTCTTTGGCTGAAGAGGTTATAGAAAAAAATTCTTTTAAAAGCCTCTGATGATCCCAGCTGAGCCGCATGATCATCAGAGGCTTTTTTTTTTACTTTTAAAAGCATTTTTTTTGGCTGAAGAGGTTATAGAAAAAATGCTTTTGAAAGTAAAAAGAAAGAGCCTCTGATGATCGCACGGCTCAGCTGGGCATGGGTCGAGTGTCCACAGGGATTTTTGCTACCGGTTCTCCGAACCACCCGCCACCATCGCTACCAGATCAGGCGATCTGGTCAGGACCGGGAGCATTTCACCCTGAGTTAATCCCATTAGGGATTTTGAGACTAGCAGATGTGGATATCTAGGAAGATAAATGGAAAATGGCAGCAACAATAGTAGAACTGCCCCACAGATCACTTTCTTTGGTCTTAAGCACCAATTGGCATGGGTTTACAGTTTATTCCAAACAGAAGATAACAATCAAAATAAAATTACAATTTCCTGAAATTGTTGCTTAAGATGTTGTTTGTCATCATTGCTTTATCTTTTGTGGTCTTATTTCAGCAACAGCTCATTTCCCTCTTGATAAAAGCAACCATTTCTGTTGTGAATGATACTAAAGCAAGTAAGTTCCGAAGTCACACCTTGCAAACAATTGTTGGCAACTGGTCAGAATCTGCATGCATGAAAATGGTTATTCTTTTGTAAGACTCTGTACAATGAATATATATTATGTATTAAAATTCCTATCTCGCTGTCTAATTGCTAGGAGTTGACAATGACTTGATGGCACATAATCAATCAACTAAAATTTCTAATGTTCAAAGTCTATATGCTTCAAAATAAGAACATCTTTGATTAATGATGCAAAATATTAAATCATAAAAAATTCCAAAAAATATGAAATATAAAATCTTTGTGAAAATCCTTTGGGTTATGAAGTAAATGAGAGTTGAAAGAAAAAGGAAATGAAATAAAAAGCTGTATCTATGCTCCACCATGCATGCTTAACAAAAAAGTGAAAATGAATGAATTACTCTTGCTTGGATGAACTGATATATGAATATGAAAAAAGTATTGGAAAATCTTTTGAAAAAGAGAAGCAAGTTTTAAAAATTAAAAATTTAACTTTTAAGACCATTTAATTATCCCACGCTAGACTGTCCATATACAAGTATCAGGACCCAGATTGTTGGGGGCAATATGCCGACTCTGTAAACCACTTAGAAAGGGCTGTAAAAGCACTATGAAGCGGTATATAAATCTAAGTGCTATTGCTATAAGTATGTGCATGCAGACATGCAGCAGACACAAATACTATGTCAGTATGTGGGACATAAACCAGCCTGTGTCCTACCTGATAGAGAATATCCTCTTCATGACAAAATGCCTATTCTAAGTTTGGTTGAAAGAAAAAGAACCGTAAGAAAGAAAAGAAAGAAGAATGGAGGTAGTTGTCTACCCATAATTAGCATATAGGTTGGTTGATTTTCATCTTTACAGACAGAGTATCCAGTATTATTGCAATTCTCTCTTTGCTAAAAAGTTTTTCTTCTAGTTTTACAAGTATATTGCAAGTACAAATGAGAACCGGGGAATAGATAACTGTTATAAATAAAATCAAAAATTATCCTCATTTGGATTAGTACACGATAATAACATGAATGAATGCTGAACTCTCTTCTAGCAAGAACTGCTTAAAGCTGCTAAAAGAACTAGTACTTGCAAAACCGAAACCTTTGTGGTGATTGTTTTGTCTGTAGTTCCAAACTGCTTAAGAAAAGTCAATCTAGTTGTATGAAATACAAGTTAAATTTGAATTTTTCAGTGAGCAGAATATAGGACAGAACAGTTCAGAATAACAAACAGGGAACAAGAAAATTATTTTACATTTAATTTTCATGATATAATCTGTTTCAGAAACTTCATAGCCTTGTGCCATCCATAGCACAAATAGTACATTCTTTGTAACCCATAATTATTTCTTCTTATATTCTCCCTTTACTTTTTAGAACCTACACCATTGTATTCCGTCTTAGTTTGGAGTCCTCAGGAAATTCTATAGGCAAAAAAGTTTCTCCCTAACTACAACAGGATGCAGTCTGTATTTTGAAGGCCCTGAAGGCGTCAATATTAACATATGAGAAGTATGAAGAAGTAAATGTGAAGCCATCAGTTATAAAGAACTCTGTCACAATAATTATGAAGCTTTACCCTGATATCTTTTTAGGTCACTAGAATCTCTTTGTTGCCTGGAGCTTTGCCTCTAGTCTAAACCTGAATCACTGTGCTAAAACTTATGACTACTAAGTTTCAATGCTGCTGAAATCTGGATCTGACCAGCTAGTTTCACATAAGAGATTTTCATGACTGAAAAGAAAAAGAAAAGAAAAATTACAATTGAATGTTCCTTAATTAGAAATCAGTACAAATTGGATTATTAAGTGTTGTACCTTATGGTTCTTGACAAATGTATCTTTTCTTTTATGTACACTGAAAGAGTATGCACCAAGACAAATTCCTTGTGTGTCCAATCACACTCGGCCAATAAAGAATTCTATTCTATCCTATTCTATTGTTTCTGGACACAGTAGCACAGGGGTGAAATCCAGCAGGTTCTGACAGGTTCTGGAAATCTGTAGCAGACATTTTAAGCACTTCGGAGAACCGGTAGCAGAAATTTTGAGCAGTTTGGAGAACCGGTAGCAGAAATTTTGAGTAGTTCAGAGAACCAGCAAATACCACCTCTGCCTGGCCCCAAAGTGGGGTGGGAATGGAGATTTTGCAGTATCCTTCCCCTGGAGTGGGGTGGGAATGAAGATTTTGCAGTATCCTTCCCCTGCCATGCCCATCAAGCCATACCCACCAAGCCACACCATGACCATCAAGCTATGCCCACAGAATGAGTAGTAAAAAAATTTGGATTTCACCACTGCAGTAGCACCATGTGTATTACAGCTGTTTTCTAGATAATTATTGTTATCCAAATTTACCCAACTCTAATGGAAAGTAACAACAACAACTACAAAAGAATACAATATAAAATAAAAATAAAACAAAACAAAACAAAATCCTGGAGTTGAAGGAAATAGCACAAAAGCAGGTTCAATCCATAGACTCAATCCTTGATAAATAGAGAACATTTCCACCTAGACAAAATAATCTTTCACTACTCCCTCTATAATATCCTCCAATTCTGTATTGGCTATCTATTTACATATATATAATATAATAATATATAATGAATTATATTAAATAAATAAATTAAATATATATATAGTATAATATAATAATAATGGTGATATATATTTGGAAGAAGCAGTGAAAGATATATATATCTTTCACTACATCCTGCTTTACATACACTTCTATATATTCAAGGAACTTAATAGATAGTATATAGTATAGAAAGAGCATTCTAATCCTAAGTATGAGGCATTGTAGATGGATTTTGTGATGAGTATTTTACACATTGTTTGATAAAACCAGCTACACACCAGAAAATTAAAATCAGTCAGCATTCCGTATGTTATACAAATCTGTTTTTAAGTAAAACTTTCAAATTAGTCAAGTGGTTTAGCTAATTTTGCCAACAACTCACTACTAAACATGCTAATTAGAGCTCTGGGAATCTGTAGGTGTATATATATATATATATATTTCTGAGGTTTTCACGGGTGTTTGCATGTAGGTCTTTGGTTATTCGGGTCTTCTCCCGCGTAAAATTGGAAGTGTCTTGGCGACGTTTCGACGAAGTCTCATTCGTCATCTTCAGGCTGTGTTTTCGGCTTCGTGCTCCTGGAAGCACGAAGCCGAGAACACCAGCCTGAAGATGATGAATGAGACTTCGTCGAAACGTCGCCAAGACACATCCAATTTTATGCGGGAGAACACCCGAACAACCAAAGATCTGCATATATATATATATATATATATATATATATATATATATATATATATATATATATTCATATTCCTCCTGCTCTAAATCATTGTGACTATCAGCCTTTATGACAACTTCTAGGCCCTTATATTATGGCATATTTTATCCAATCTGAACTCTTTTGAGTCCAAATACATGATATTTTTCATACATGCCCTTTAATTTCAGCCCTATATATATATTCCCCTTAACAAATCATGCTGTGTTCAACTAAATTTATTCCCAGGTCAATGAAAACAATTGCATTATTAATTTTCTTATATATTTATGCATCGCAATCTGAAATGTGCTTGTCTATTCTTTACATAGGATAATTACATGGCTTATGAGGTAGACAAACATTTTGTTTTTGATAGGCTTGTAAAGCAATTCTAATTAAAATCTTGTCAATTTGTTCCATTTACTAAATATTCTTCAGTGTCCCTGAGACTTAATTTAGAGCTTCAGCAATCTTCATGAAATATACATGTGGAGTCTGCAACTATTCACATTTGGCAGTTTACATTCCGAGCCTTCCAAAGTAATCGCATCCAATATGTCTGATTGGAAGGTAGGGACTAATCTAAAATAAATGTCACGAAAGGAACAACATGAAGTGTCTGTAATCGGAATTCCATTGCAAAATGCTATGTAATGGAATAAAAGACCCAGTTTAGGGAAAGGTTGATTTGTGTTTCTGTGTGTTACTCCTTCTGTGTATGTATAATATGTGTGTATTATACCTGAATACCAATGGTAATTTTTTTTACTACCAGTTCTGTGGGCATGACTTGGTAGGCGTGGTGTGGCTTGGTGGGCATGGCAGGGGAAGGATACTGCAGAATCTCCATTCCCACCGCACTCCAGGGGAAGGATACTGCAAAATTCCCATTCCCTCTCCACTCCTGGGGGAAGGATATTGCAAAATCTCCATTCCCCTCCCCACTCTGGGGCCAGCCAGAGGTGGTATTTGCCGGTTCTCCAAACTACTCAAAATTTCTGCTACTGGTTCTCTGAACTGCTCAAACTTTCTGCTACCGGTTCTCCAGAACCTGTCAGAACCTGCTGGATTTCACCCCTGCTGTATATATATACACACACACATATACATACATACATATGCTTCTACCAGCTCAATCAACTGTCTGTCAATAGTATAAGATTTCATTTCTTTTTTTTTATTGAAAAGTTTTAAAAAGGAGTTTACATATATATGGCCCCTCCCTACCCCTACCCCCACCCCTACCCTTCCCCCCTCCTCCCTCCCCAACCCATCCTCCCCCCCTCCCCTCCCCTCCCCCACCCCTTCCCCTTCCCACCCACCCACCCCCTCCCCCCTCCCTACTTCCCAGAACAAATTACAGGGTATAATATTCAACATTCATAATCCATCCTAATCTAATTAACTATAGCATCTAAATCTCCTAATACTTTAATTCCCCAATCATCCTACTAAATTTGATTACCTAATAACATCTTACTGGTTATTCATAATCTATCTGCAACTTCTTATTCCGATATTTACTTTGAATATAGTCTATCCATCTTCTCCACTCCCTCAAATATTTTTCATTTGAGTGATCCTTCAAATACGCTGAAATTTTTGCCATCTCTGCTAAATCTGTTACTTTTAATGTCCATTCTTGAATTGTAGGTAAATCTTGTTTCTTCCAATATTGCGCCACCAACAGTCTTGCTGCAGTTATTAGCTTCAAAATTAAATTAGTCTCTATAACTGTACAGTACGTGACTATACCCAACAGAAACAGCTGTGGTGTAAATTTTATCCTTTTTAAAAATATTTTGTAAAATCCACCAAATTTTTATCCAAAATGCTTTAACCTTTTTACATGTCCACTATATATGAAAATAACTAGTATCCTCACAATCACATCTCCAACATTTAGGTTGTACATTCGGATACATACAAGATAATTTTTTAGGATCTAAATGCCATCTATAAAACATTTTGTAAAAATTTTCTCTTAAATTTTGCGCTTGTGTAAATTTCACATTTCTTACCCATATTTTCCCCCACTTTTCCATCATTATTGGTTACTCAAAATTTTGCGCCCATTTTATCCTACAGTCTTTAACTAATTCTGTTTCCAAGTCTATTTCTATCAGTATATTATACAACCTTTTTACATGCATTTGACTTATTGTTTTTATCTAATTTGTTTTATTAAATTTTCATCACTTTGTGTAATACCAATTTTCTGATCTTTTCTCCATCTAGCTTGTAGTTGCACATACTGAAACCAGGTTTGAGTTATTTTTTCCTCTTTCAGAATGTTCAGAGGCTTTAATTTTAGTATACCTTCCACTGTATTAAGAATTTCTCTATATGTAGTTACATCCTGCCTACTTTCTATACTTATATTCTCTATCGCGTGCCTGGGTGCTGTCCATATAGGTATCTTGTCACTTAACTTATATTGATATTTCTTCCAGACACGCAATAAAGCATTCCTCAATATGTGACTCTTAAATGTTCTATCCACCTTTTTGTCATACACTAAGTAAGCATGCCAACCATATACCAGATCATATCCTTCAATATTCAAAATCCTTCCATTTGTTAAATTAATCCAATCACTAATTGCTGATAAAACAGCTGCTTCATAATATAGCTTTAAATTGGGCATTTTCAAACTCCCTCTTCCTCGCATGTCCTGCAGTGTTTTTAATTTTACCCTTGGTTTCTTCGCTACCCAGACAAACTTATTAATACCTTTCTGCCATTCTTAAAGATTTCATTTCTTAATATTAGTTTACTATCATCTGTGTTAAATGGTACTATAGCAAGTAATTGTTATAGTACAATTTTATATTACTTTATGTAGAACAATCACACAGTTACATTTTATTACATGCAAATGCACAGACAATGTTTGTGTTATTGATCAATGGTTGATAATTCTCAGCTTCAAGTATATAAAATCAATATCAGGGTCCTTAAGGTTCTATTGCATCTTACAAAAATTCCTGTGTACTCTCATGAAAAACTGGCTGAGTGACTTTGAATCAGTCCTGTTTTCTCAGCCCAACCCACCTCACAGGATTTTTGTTGTGGGGAAAATAGGAGGAGGAAGGAATATTATGTATGTTCTCTGCTTTGAGTTACTTATAAAGTAAAAAAATATATGATAAAAATGTAACAAAAATTACATACATGAATATAAAATCCCCTTAATGACAATTGTTTAGGAAGTCCTTTTATGTAGCATTTATATTTCCAATGTTTATCCAACATTCTTTTTTTCAAGTTCCTTTCTCTTTGAGAAGGGGCGTTGGTCCTACCTGACACGCACCTTCTCGTTGGGTGGAGACAGCAGTCAGGAATGGGTTGTGCTCGTGCTACTCAGATAAGGATTGAGCCTGTCAAAGCTAAATCCCGCCCCCTGATCACGGGGCTCCCAGCTTTGTGAAGTATGAAGACAGGCTAAAGTGTGGAATGAACAACAACAAATAAACATTAATAACATTAATAACATCCAGACTGATAGGGAGGGACTGACTGCTGTCTCCACCCAACGAGAAGGTGCGTGTCAGGTAGGACCAACGCCCCTTCTCCATTGTGAGGTGGAGACAGCAGTCAGGAATGGGACATACCTAAGATTAACGTCCCAAGACCTGGGAGGGAACAGTCTGGACAAATGACTCTCCATCACCCATAACTTTCTGAAGAACTCTACGTCCGAATGAAGCTTCAGCTGATGCAAATTAGTCTATCTTATAATGATGAATAAATGGTGACGGCGAAGTCCAGGTAGCCGCTCTGCAAATTTCAAGTAGAGAAGCCTGAGTGGACCAGGCTGCTGAAGTTGAAGCACTTCTTGTCGAGTGTGCCGTCACTGCAGAAGGTGGATTTAAAGATCGAAGCTCATATGCTGTAGCTATGGTGCACCTAATCCAACGACCTATCGTTGAAGATGATACTCTGGCTCCCAATGACGCAGGAAGAAATGACACAAAAAGTGATTCGGATCGACGAAATTCGGTCATACGTTCAAGGTAAATAAGAAGAGCCCTGTGAACATCCAATGTATGCCATTTATGTTCCAAAGGATGTGAAGGATGAGGACAGAAGTTTGGTAAAATTAACTCCTGTAGTCGATGGAAAGTAGAATTAACTTTCGGAACAAACGTGGGATCCAACCTAAGAATTACTCGGTCCTCATGAAATATACACAGATCGCTTCTCATTGACAAAGCCGCAATTTCTGATATGCGGCGAGCAGATGTGATTGCCACTAGAAATGATACTTTGCATGACAGCAGTCTTAGACTAGCTGTTTGTAATGGTTCATATGGAGGACCGGTAAGTGAGTTTAACACAATGGTAAGGTCCCAAGTAGGATATCTGTGTAACGGTGGAGGACATAGGTTGGAAGCCCCTCGTAGAAAACGCTTAACAAGAGGGTGTTGTGATAAAGGATGAATGGAGTTGAGAGATAACAATGACGAAATTGCTGCCACCTGTCGTCTTAAGGTATTTGGAGCAAGTCCTTTAAGTAAACCTGCCCTCAAGAACCTAAGCATGTGTGTCACCGAAGCTTTGAGAGGATCAATATTTTGAGAGCAGCACCAGTCACAGAAAACTCTCCATGTAGCCGAATATATTCTATTCGTAGAAGGACGACGAGAAGCCTGGATTATGCTGATGACGTCAAGCGGGACATCGCCACACTGAAGTTCGTCCCGCTCAACCGCCAAGCGGTCAGTTGTAGCCACTGCGGGTCCGGATGAAGAATCCGACCTTGACTGAGGCAATCTGTTGGACAAGGCAGAGTCCATCGAGGGGCAACAGACAACATCACAAGGTTGGAGAACCATGACCTCCTCAGCCAGTGAGGAGCTATCAGAATAACCTCTGACTTTTCCAAAACAACTTTTCGAAGAACCTTCGGAATGAGAGGAATTGGAGGGAAGGCAAACAGAAGGCCTGGAGGCCATGGAGAGCCTAGGGCATCCACTGCTTCCGCTTGAGGATTGCTGTAACGGGAGAAAAATCTGGGTACCTGAGCGTTTTCTGTGGACGCGAAAAGGTCTGCTATTGGTACGCCGAAACGACTCGTTATTGCCTGAAATATGCGTAGATGCAGATGCCATTCGGATTGATCCAGCGATTGACGGCTGAGCCCATCCGCTTGAATGTTCGATTCGCCCGAAATGTGCTCTGCTCTGAGGGAGAGTAAACGACGTTCCGACCAAAGACAGAGTCGTTTGACTTCCGACATCAGCAAAGGGGACCTGGTGCCCCCTTGGCGATTTATATGAGCCTTTGTCGAAATGTTGTCGGTTAAGACCAATACATGAGCACCAGACACCAGATGTTGGAAGGACCGAAGAGCAAGAACTACAGCTCGGAGTTCCAGCCAATTGACACTTCGAGAAGATTCTTTGGCTGTCCATCTGCCCTGGGCCACCTGGGTTTTGCAATGGGCGCCCCATCCAAACTTGCTGGCATCAGTGGTGACAACTACCCAGTCTCTGTCCAGGAAAAAGGAACCCTTTGCAATGTTCTTGGGACGCCACCATCGGAGGGACGCAAGAACCTCCCTGGGAATGGAAACTTTGGTCGAAGAAGTGCCTTTCCCCGCCTTCTGTAAAGGTAAAAGAAACCACTGAAGGTCCCTTAAGTGGAATCTAGCCCAGGGAATAATATCTATGGCCGAAACCATTTTGCCCATTAATTGAGAGAGAACTAAAGGAGAAGCTCTTTTATCTCGTATAATAGAGGTCACCATAGATGATAACCCCTTTTGGCGTTCCTCTGATAGGTAAACTTTTCCCTCAAGAGAATCAATGATTGCTCCTAAGTGGACAATCCTAGTGGAAGGGACTAAGTGGCTCTTATCAACATTAATAGAAAACCCATGGGCTGCTAGGGTCTGAACCGTCAGTCCAATGTCTGACCGGGCTTGAACCTCAGATGAAGACATAATTAAGATGTTGTCTAGATAGCACTGGAGACGTATAGATTTAAGTCTAAGGAATGCTGCTAGGGCCGCTAATATCTTAGTGAAAGTACGAGGGGCTGATGAAAGCCCAAAGGGAAGAGCCCTGTACTGAAAATGTCTCCCTTCGTAAAAGAAAAGAAGGAATTTTCTATGGTTAACCTTCATGGGTATATGTAGGTATGCTTCAGTTAAATCAATTGAACAGAGGAGATCGCCCCTCCGAATGCCGTCTAAAATGGATCATAAAGATTGCATTTTGAATCGTCTATAAACGACAAATTGGTTCAAACGTTTAAGGTCTAGAATAGGTCTCCACCCACCTGAGGACTTAGGTACGAGGAAGACCCGAGAGTAGAACCCTTTACCCCACTCTTCACGGGGTACCGGCTGGATGGCCCTAATACTCAAAAGGTGTTCAATGGCGGAATTCATCAGAGATCTACGCTCGGAGCTACTCGACCTTGGACAACGGATGAAATAAGAAGGAGGGGTGGAGACAAATTCGATGGCCAAACCCAATCTAATGGAGGCCAGAACCCAGCAATCTGAAGTAGTGTGTTCCCACGTAGCGGCAAAAAGACCCAATCTGCCGCCCACGGGAGGATCTGGAACCTCACTAGTGACGGCGGCGGAAGGAGCGACCCCCTCCCCCTCGAAAGGGTCGTTTTGACATGAAGGACCTACCCCTTCCTGGTCTGTCCTGAAAACCTCGTTGTCTAGGAGTAAATTGATTCATACCCCGAGAGGATCCCGGACCCCCATCCGAAGGTCGAAACTGGTTACGAGGAAGATAAGGTGAGTATCTGGAATCTCCCCTACGAAAAATAGTGGGTAAAATCTTCTTCTTATCTTTGGTTTCTATTAAGAAGGCTTCTAAAGGTTCCCCAAATAACTTTTCCCCCGAAAAAGGGACAGATGCTAGACGCCATTTATGCCGGGTGTCAGAAGACCAATGGCGAAGCCAATTTAATCGTCTAGCCGCTACTGTTGAAGCTAAGGACTTGGAAGCGAAGCGAACCGCATTCAACGTTGCATCCGCGGAAAATTGGACCGCCGCAACTATCTTGTTTATATCTTGACGAAGTTTAGGATCAGATGTAGAAAGCTTTTCTTGAAGTTGACTTAACCAAAGAAGCGTAGAACGGTTAAAAAATGATGCAGTAGAAGCAGAACGAATGGCCCATGAAGAAGCTACATGAGCTCGTTGAAGGACCTGTTCCGATCGTCGTTCCTCAGGACGCAGGTTCTCTTCAGGATCCCCTGGAACCGTAGAATGAGAAAGTAAGGCAGCAACTGGTGCATCCACCGTGGGAACCTGGAGCAAGGTGGACAACTCAGAAGAAATGGAGAAATTCTTCCGGTCAGTGGTAGATGGTACAGGAGCAGAAGTAGGTGAGGTCCATTGTTTCCGGATGACGTCCAGAAAAAGAGGAGGTGTAGGTATTGATGTTACTGGTTTAGGCGGTTCAGCAAATAAGGGATTTAGCGTACCTTCTGACGGAGTAGTTTTGGGATTTGAAGAATTACCCAACTGAGCTGCATTGACCGCCTTAAATAGAAGAGATTTGAATAAAGTCTGAGGGAAGAGACCAGTAAAGGGAGGCTGTTCAGGAGGAAGGTCTTCGTCCTCTGACAGCTGTGGCTCTTGAGAATCATGATCAGTATAGATAGATGGACGACTCATGCCAGAAGGAGTTGGAGAATGCGAAGCCGCAATAGATAATATGTCGTCCTCACCGTCGCCTTCTGAAGCTGAAGATGAGTGAGATACCACTTAAATTGCTGAGACTTGCTCAGAACGAGAGGATTTATGTGTAGCTAAAGACTGTTGTACTGCTGCTGTAATCATTTTTTGAATGTCCTCTGGACTCAGAATTGTATGAACTAGACCAGAGGTTGGGTCTACTTCCTGAATTGAGGGAACTGAAGAAGTAGAAACAGGAAGAGGATGATCATGAGGAACCTGAAGAACAGGATCCGATGTCAGAGAAGCTGTTGTAACTCCTGGACCCCATAGATCTGCAGTGTGAATGTCCAAGGGACAATCTTGAAGTGAAATCTGATCTGGAGTAAGTGGTAACTGAAGAGCCTCCCGTTCCTGGAGTATAGGGACATGCTCTGGTTCTGGAAGATGGAGTCTTTTAGTTTTTGAGGCCAGTTGTTTAGTTATCTTATCTCTATGTTGGCCAGTATGTGAAGCAGAACGTGCAGAAGGCTTATTATGAGCCTGAGAAATCGTGGTCTCAGCAGCTAATAGGCCAGAAGGGTCTGTAGAAGGGTTAGACCCTGACTCTATTTGGGCCGTAATGGACTGTTGCTGCACAGAGGCCTTACGGCCATGTCTACTCTTGCTTGCAGCCTTGGGCATTATTAAAGGGAAAAATTGCTGTGAATTATTCTCACTTGAGTGGAGTCACAATTGTCTGTCTAATCAGATATGAATATCTGAGCCAAAAATAGCCTCCCTCAATCTTATGTGAGGGAACTGATTAAATGAGGCACCTTATACACACAAGGGTGAGACTCAATTCTCCCCAGAAATGTGCTCAATATCACTGCTTGGTGAATAATGCCAGCGAAGAAGGGAAAGGTGCCGTTATAACTCACAAGCCTCAAACTGTAGGCCACGCCTATCAAGTAGAAGGGAGCGCGAAAAACTCCACAAAAGAGGCTGACTTGAAAACAGCCTTCTTTGAAGACAGAAAGGCAAATTACTAAGGACCCGTTAATTAACCAGGTCCTGACAATAGCGGAGGTAAGCTCTTCAATCGGCAGTAACGTTTAATAGCAATAGAGAGAGCGGTTTTTTCCCCCAGGGCTAATTTCTCTAATTAGGAGAGCTGACGACAAATGGGAGCATCACTAGCTCCACAAAGAGTCTAAATTTCTCAGAATAACTTAAATAACTGCCAATAGCCTCACTGAATCCTTGCCCAAGTTGGGAAGGAAAGCGGCAAATAAGGACCTGCTAAATAGGAACGGTCCGACAAACAGCTGAGGCGATTCTCCTGTCAAATTAACGGCTTTTAAAATGGCGGTGCGAGAGAGCTGTCGGGAGCGCAGCAGCTCCGCTAGTTAATAAAGGTCTCTGTATGTTAAAACACCTCCTTCAGGGTGAATTTAAGAAGCGCTGGCTCCCACACGGGAGCGTAACGCTCCACAAACTTTTTTACTTACTGATCAATTGAAATGAATGTAAAGTCCAAAGGGGGAGAAACTTGTAAGCGGAAAAAACCGCTTCACTTTTAACTAATCAGACATCCAAAGCGCAAAAGAATGGTCAGAAAAAGACAGTCCAAATTTCAAAGCCAAAAATCCGAAATTGTTTTTAGATTGCAGGAAAAAGGGTGAGGGAGAACGAATCCACACAACCGTCCAGTCTGAAGCACTGAGCAAAGCTGGGAGCCCCGTGATCAGGGGGCGGGATTTAGCTTTGACAGGCTCAGTCCTTATCTGAGTAGCACGAGCACAACCCATTCCTGACTGCTGTCTCCACCTCACAATGGAGAATGGTGTGATCAAATTAATTTACTGAATCAACATAGACTGAAGTAGACTGGCATTGTGATAGTGCTGAAGACATATGCTACTATGTAGTGTAATGATGATTCCAATGTCATTAGTAAATTGAAACAAGTTTGTAATTCACCATGCCTACCTAAGGAGTTTGAAGTCTTTGGAACTCTAAAGCCTTTACTAATGATCTGATAAGAAATTAAGAGTTGGACACATGCACTTACTCTTCAGCATATTTTCACGTATGTATATCACTTAGTCATGTGTAATAAATATACACACATACTTCACACTCTGGATCAGAGATGGGATTCAGCAGGTTCTGACCAGTTCTGGAGAACTGGTGGTGGAAATTTTGAATAGTTTGGAGAACCGGTAGTAAAAATTCTGACTGGACCTGCCCCCATCTATTCTCTGCCTCCCAAGTCCCAGCTGATCGGGAGGAAATGGGGATTTTGCAGTAACCTTCCTCTCTCACGCCCACCAAGCCCTGCCCACTAAGCCATGCCATGCCTACCAAGCCACACCCACAGAACCAGTAATAAAAAAAATTGAAACAACCACTGCTCTGGACTACATAAGATAGTTGGAGAAAAGTATAAAATGAAACCCATCTCTCTCTTACTTCTATGGCTGTGTTCATCTCCCAAATGACATATAACATCTAACAAACTTTGAGCCAGGTTGTGATTTTCTTCTTTATCTTAGCAACCTTGTTTCTGATTCCTCTGTTTATGATGGTCTTCTGAAACCTTTCAACCAATTAGCACAAATGCTGGGTTGAATGCATTGGACCTTAGCTTCTAAAGCTTTGAGGACTAAATCCTCAAAGTAACTACTACACTGATTCTAAAACAGAAGTAAATTCAAGTAATCAGAATCTGAAGTGTGAATAGACATAATTAGACTATCAATTATAATACCAAAACTTAGCATACAAAAATATATTGCCCCAAACTCGGGGGGTGGGAGGGTAACCTCTGATTGAATTTTCTTGGTTTGGTTTTAGGTATAAACTATGTGGGTTTCTCCACTATAATTGAAAGTGGTTTTTATGAATGATACTAAATATATTGTTAATCAAAAGTAATCAAGAGTATTGTTTGCTTAATTACTTTGATTACTAGTTTTTCTTTTAATGATAATGGAAAATACGTTTAAAATATCACTTTGTTTGCCTAAATGAGCTTATCACTTTTTAAAATTTATTTCTGTGTATTTATAATT
This sequence comes from Masticophis lateralis, assembly GCA_030761175.1. Taxonomy (NCBI): domain Eukaryota; kingdom Metazoa; phylum Chordata; class Lepidosauria; order Squamata; family Colubridae; genus Masticophis; species Masticophis lateralis. The sequence continues at coordinate 245,680,314 of JAUDYJ010000002.1, forward strand.
TAAGTAATATGATTGGAATGTCTCTTTGGAGAACATGTGTTTTAATTTAAATATACACAGACAATATATTTCTTAGTTATTCTTGATTGAAATGCATTTCTCTCTCTCTCTCTCCCTCCCTCCCTCCCTCCCTCCCTCCCTCCCTCCCCCCCCCCCCCTCTCTCTCTCTCATTATTTAAGTAAGTGTAATCAATATATCTTTTTATACAGAATACTACAGAGTATTTTTTCAGATTAAAAGAAAGGAAGGATATGATCTCTTTTATACCTATTCCAATTAACCTTCTGTACTAAATCTCTGAAAAAAAGATTGTGTATTAACTTTTTCTACATCAGGGTTAGCTAGACTTCCTAATGTGAACAGCTAAGAACAAGTTGTAACATCTCACTTGTTAGGTCTTTTGAGTAGAAATTGTCATTACCCATATTGGGGATAAAATCTGTTGAGTTTTAACTACTGAACTATCAGAATAATCTTTTATTGCTGGCATTATATGAAATAAGTTCCAAAATCTGGGGTCAATTTAATTTTGAAGAGCTATGGATAAATCCTTCATTTGCTGCAGAACAAATGTTCTAATTAAATTCTTTAAACTCTTAATAGACAGTCTAAAACTCTGTTAGAATGGTTTTAAAACAAAATGGAGTATTTGAAAAACGAGTTAATTATGTCCCCCAAATAGGAAAAAACTCACAACGTATTTAAAAATGTATCTTAAAAGTGATCCTATTAGTACAAATATTAAGAGGGAGATATTTTTAAAAGCTGAAAGTTATAATTACATAGTAAGTTATCTATAGTTAATATCTTCAACATTAAACTGCATAATAATTTGACAGTCTGAATTAAAATGGGAAATAGGGAAAAAGTGTTCATGGGGGTGGGTGGGAGATTCCACGTTAAAATAGCTTGATGGGTTCAGTCCAGGAAAATCCACAATGGGTGTAAAAAGAAAGTCAAGATGGGACTCTAAAAACATTTTGTTCAGCAATGATTTTTGCATCTAATTAAGCCTGAGTCTGTTCCCCCCACACATCTTGTTTTTTTCCCCTTCTGCCAAGTGGATTAGGGTTATTGATCAATAATTGAAAATTATTTTGGGGGTGTAAGTGTCCATGCCTTAAACACAATAGGAATATCATGAAATTATGTCTATCACAAGCAAAAAAATTTCAGATATGAGTTTTTAACCCCAGTAGTGACCAAAAAGAGAACAAGAACCCAGGTTGGTGGCTACAACTGCATAATAATAATAAGAAATTACCTTTTGTTTCATGTGTATTGCATACACAACAAATGGAAATGGCACAACATGCACACACCCATGGAAGAGACTGATTCAATTTGTTTTGAACTAGCTGTTTATTCATGTTTATTTCCATGCCATTTCCATAACTGTCTTTGTTTTATTTTGAAACACATATGACATTTTAGTATTTTTTCAGCTATTTCAAAGTATTTTTAAATTGTATTCTATTTGTTGTGTTTTTATACTTTTTTAAAAAAAAATATTGAAAACACTTGGTAGAATATTCAGAAAACATGAAACAATAAGTTTTGATCTACAGTACATATTTATCCAGGAAACATAGATCTGATTTGTTTACATTGGAATCTGGCAAACACTTCGTCCTCAAACTTTCCTATTTGAAAGCATTACTTTTTATTGAAGATATTCACAAGAATTAAGAATATATGATTCAAATTATATACAAATTATATGCAAATTATTACTTTATGGTAATAATTATTCCCAGCAGAATGCCATTTCCCATGACATGTTGGAATGGTGAGACATGTAGGAATAATATAAGTATATGAAATTCATACTAACCCTCCATATAAGTCATTTGAAGGAGCAGCTCCTCTGAAATGAGTGACAGACTAACCATGTCCTGTGTACTATGTGTCTGGTCTACATATAAAGTTTCCTCCAGTTGTGAGTTAAAAAAAAAGGTACTACTATTTTAGGCAAAAATAATGGAATTAATTTATTAAAGTTAATGTGGCATCTGGCTTTCAGGGTTGGTCAGAAGCCTGAAAACATTAAGCTGCTTTAAATAATAGCAAGCAGGTGCTCTCCTTGCAGAAAATCCAAAGCACTGCTTCCAAAATATTTTTTTAAGTAGAGTAGGCGGATAGTCTGTCTCACAAATATACAAATGTATCTTATCGTTCTTTTAAAAACACTTTCAGATGAAGTCATGAAGAAGAACAGAAATCAAACATACAAAAGCCTGTCATTGTATTGCATTCCTTTTCATTGTAATGTATTTTTTTCTGAGATTTGCATGGTGAAAATCAAAAATAAAGCCAGGCTATTTATACCCTATTTATATGCTTGGGACACGGTGGCTCAGTGGCTAAGATGCTGAGCTTTTGATTGAAAGGTCGGTAGTTCAGCAGTTCGAATCCCTAGTGCCACATAATAGGGTGAGCTCCCGTTACTTGTCCCAGCTTTTGCCAACCTAGCAGTTCGAAAGCACATAAAAAATGCAAGTAGAAAAATAGGGAACAGCTTTGGTGGGAAGGTGACAGCGTTCCATGTGTCTTTGGCATTTAGTCATGCCAGTCACATGACCATGGAGACGTCTTCAGACAGCACTGTCTCTTTGGCTTTGAAACGGAGATGAGCACTGCCCCCTAGAGTCGGGAACAACTAGCACATATGTGCGAGGGGAACCTTTACCTTTATTTATATTCTTAAAATATATTTCAGATTATTCAGAATTAGCAACTAAATTAAACTTCTACACTACTTTAGATTACAGGTGGATAATCATATGCAAAAAATGTGAGAGAAAGATACAGTACAAGTTGTTGTTTGCAGTAGAAGCAGCAACATAATTAGAAATCCCCTTTCTGCAATTTGAAGTTATATAATTCCAAAATGGCCCATTTCTGTTTCCAAATTCAGTCTGTAAAAATTAGTAAATTAACTCTTGGGGCCTATATGTAATTAGAGAAAATGAAGTAGTTGGTGACTGAAGCTCCTTGTAGGAAATCATTTATTTCAAAGTTTGTCCACGTGAAGTACACATTTCTCCACAATTATGCTTGGAGGCATATGAAGAACTCAGAAATTAGCATGATAGAGCTCAATCTGACTCCCTTTCCAGCGAGTTCCATTTCAGCTTTTACTTACTTTTTCTTTCAAATTAATATTGGCCTTCTATTACCAAGTGCAAATTAAAATATATTTCAATATTTCTGTACATTTATATTAATGTATGTTAATATATATGATGACTAAGGGTTTAACTTAAGATACTCAATAAATTACTATCAGCATTTAACCCAAAGTATATATCAGAAAAAAACTTACTATTGTATTGGAACTAAGCTTTTAGTAAAGTCCATTTTCAATCAATTTGTTTCCAAAATTGCATATTCCTTAATTCTTTACTTAAAGAATAAACTTAAAGCTAATGGATATGTTATACGGTATATTGTATACCTGTAATAAAAATAACAATAAATATTATATGTATGCAAATATACATGAATACAATATAAAATGGATTTTAACAGAAGTTAAAGTTCATTTGGAATAATTTGTTCAGGAGCAAAAATAAAAACAAAACAAAACAAAACAAAACAAAACAAAACAAAACAAAACAAAACAAAACAAAACAAAACAAAACAAAACAAAACAAAACAAAACAAAACAAAACAAAACAAGAGAGCCAAGCAGGTGTGGGCATGAGGCAGTGTTTAATGGAAGATTGAACGGCAAAAACACATTTGGGTTATTTGATACATGTCATAATTCCTAGAAACATGTACAAGTGCTGTGTATATTTATACTGGATCCAATGAAGCCTGAGGTCAAGCACCTGTCCACTGAAGATTGCCAGAAAATTTCTCTAGCCAGCTCTATAGTAAAAGATTTTCTTAGATACTTCAGTTTTTCAAGGCAGCTGCCAAGCAAGGAAGGGATGTCACTTAAACATAGTTTTCTTTTCACCAGTGAATGCTGGCTAGGCTATTCTATTTTTCCCATGTAGCAGTCTTGGCTTCTAGCACTCTTCGGTTCAAACAAAGTCTCATCCTAGTTGGCCTCTAATGTATGATTTGCTGGGTTTTAACACATATGAACTAGGTCTTCATCTAGGCCTTTCTTTTATCAAAGCAAGAAAACCCTTCAGACTTTGCACAGTCTTGCAATTTAATAATAAATATGTATAATAAGAACCACCTTCCTATTGTGTTGATCAATAAGCCAGTATAGACTATCATTAGGAAGACCCCCAATTTGTCAATCCAGCAATCATACAAATGAGCCCCCTTGGTTGTTGTTTTTTCTAAGCACAACTGCTACCATATTAAAAACTGATGAGTTGCATGGGTTTTTTTTTTATTAGCAGAAATAAAAGGGATGGATGTCAAATTAAGTATTTACCTATTAACCAAATTATCCAGTCAGCTGATTTTATTATATTTGTCTGAAGCTTTTTGATGACATATTTGCATTGAAATTGAGAAAAACGATATCTGGATCAGTTATACATGTTCAGTTCCATTCTTCTGCATATCTCGTTTTTTCTCTCATATGCTCAAATTTAAAACTACTATATGAAAAAGTCACTTGGAGAATGCTGACCTACCAACAGCCATGGAATAATAAGAAAGAAAAACACTGTCATGGATCTACATATGTGTTTTCCATAAAACTGAAAAGTGTGCATCCTTACCTTGCTTCCCTAAGTCATCATCAGGACTAAATGCATGCTTGGGACTGTTTAGCAGAGTCCAGTCCATCACATAGAATCCATTTTTCATCAACTCTTTCAAACTATCTTAGATCGAAATTCAGCCCAGACTCTTCATAATACATCCATGAGAAAGGAAATCACTAGACTGGGAGAAATTTAATGCAATAGCCTTGTGTACTACGCATGCTGACTTGATTCACTTTGATGTACAGAGAGCTTGGAGGCACAAAGGGAAGAGGGAGTTATTTTATGCATCTACATAACTTTGCAAGTCATGGGCAAAAATTTGAATTTAGCAAAGAGCATGCTTCTACACCAACCTCTATTACCACTAGAGTGTCATTCTTGGTTTTCTTTAAAAATATATATCTAACATATTTTTTTCTCTGATGAAGTATTATAGAGTGAATATAAAGTATTCACTATCAGGGAAATGAGAAGTTCTTTATTCTGTCTTTGCTGGTCTGTTTTAATGTTGAACCATTGAGTCAAAATTAATCCTTCCCAGCTATGATTGACTCTAGAAATAGGTGGGTTCACAAAAATGAATGTCTGTATACATTAGTGGATATGCAGTCACTTAAAAAAAATAATTATAAATATTCATCCTCAAATTTTATCCATAACATTTTTGTAAAGGAAGTTAATCTGTTAGAGAAATCAGAGTTAGTACGGTTAAGATATAGAGACTGTATCCTTAATTACAGTATGAGTGTATCTCTTAAATTGTTGCATTAATTTTGTGGCCAAAATGAAATTCCTTCATTTTTCAATCCTTACTGCAGAGCTGCAGCTTCCTGCTATACAACCTCAACACACCTTCACCTTTGGCCATGCTGGTGGATAAGATAGGAATTGGACACTGAAAATAAGAACTCGTTATTTCTCTGGAGGGCCATATGTGAAAAAGCCATGTAATAAAAAAACCCGGGAAAGCGTTTGAAAATAGGAGTTAAATTCATGTGTGTAGGTTGTACTTTACCAGTACATTATACTAGCACATTACTTTCTTTACTTCAAAAACTATTAAGGGCTACTCCTGCGACTGGAAGTTTTGTTCATCATTCTTTAGAATGGGAACTTGAACTTGAACTTGAACTTGAACAGAAGAGAACAGAAGAGAACAGAACAGAACAGAACAGAACATAGAATAGAATAGAAAATATAATAGAAAAATAGAGTTGGAAGGGACCTTGGAGGTCTTCAAGTCCAACCCCCTGCTTAGGCAGGAAATCCTATACCATTTCAGACAAATGGTTGTCCAATCTCTTCTTAAAAACTTCCAGTATTGGAGCATTCACCACTTCTGTAGACAAGTTGTTCCACTGATTAATTGTTATAACTGTCAGGAAATAAGAACTTCTGCCTGAAATTTTTGTCCTGAAGACAAAATTGAACAAAAAGCATTGAGCACAGCTCAGTAAGTTACAGTGTAAGAAGTGTAGGTTTCATTTCCTTTCTAGTTCAGAAACTTCAACTCACTTCTGTTTTGTACTGGAAAAAGAAATATAGAGGTTAAAAAAATTGAAGTCAGCTTGGGTGGTTGTCAGATTGACTACAAGTGTATGCAAGAGCAGTTGGAGCTTCTCTGACAGTGAATTATAGTTTCTTGGGCAAAAATTACTGGTACAAATCATGCAGTTTCTAATCATATTGCAGAACAACTATTCACGTTTAGAGGGTATATGGCACATTTCCCTTACTCTGCTTCTCATTTCATAAAACTTACTTTTCACAAAAACATCTCTCCCCAGAAAATTTTGTGTTAAAGTAACACCCCATTATAATACCTACTTTGTATTTCAGCAAGTGTTGCATTTGTATTTTGTATTATATTTCTGCATATTGTCATGCACAGTAAGAAAAAAAATCTCCAGGTGACATTCTGATAATCCCAGGTCTCTATGAAGTCTGTTGCATAAATATGCATAACAACAAAAGACAATTCTCTATCTCCCATCTTTTTTCAGAAATCCTACTGATCCTGACCCAATTTATTCATTTTTATTTCCTCTTCCTGTTTCCCCTATGGTGTGCATGCATGCGTTTATTTTGCTGCTTTCTTTTCATAGTAAATCAAACTGCTTAGAATTATGTATTTTAATCAGTTGATGTGATCACTGTAACTTTCCACTTTCCATCAGTCTCTTCGCTTCATTTGGTGAGCAACAGGGAAATGCCTGCATTGTTTTTACAAAACAAGTATAATGCCCTAAAAAGTATGAGTTTGTGCCTGTAAAACGAGTAACAGCTGTGAAAAGAAAATAATCATACATCAGTGTTTATGCTAGAATGATAAAAACTAAAGATCAGGGTGTACAAAGCTTCAAAGGGGTGATTTGCTTAGTTGATGCTTTCAGCAAAGCACCCTTTCCAAGCTGTTTAGAAAAGCAATAAGTTCCACTTCATCAAAATGGATGTGCTGCTTTCTTTATGGTCTCCCAGTTGCATATAGCAGCCAGAGAAGGTATGTATAGAAGAAGGCATTCAGAGTGATACAAAACATCTTGATGAGGCAACCAACATCACTTTTTCAGTGACAAATGCCTCATCAAGATAACCTATAACTACCTTACACAAGCCAGCTAGAGTTTCCAATCTATAGAAGTTAAATGACACAATGATATAATGTTGCTATTAGTTTAAATATTTCTAAACTATTGTATAACTTAGAGCTTGATGAAGCAGATAACGAACCAGGATAGAAACTAAGAAACTGGCTTCTACTTTGTCCTAGGCCCAAAGCCAGTTGAATGATCTGGAAATTAGGTCATTCCATCTCAGCCCTAGGAAGGAGTCAATGGCAAACCACTTCGGAAAAATCTTGCCAAGAAAATTGTGGAGATTTATTCAAGCAGTCACCAGGAGCCAAAAACTGACTTGAAAATACACACATGAATACTATAACTTAAGCTACATAAGCAGAATGCCAATCATTCACTATTACTGTTAGAGTCAGGTTAGTGTGGTGAAAGTCATGGAAGTCATTGGCTGATCCTGATCTCTTTTTCATCCCAACCTTCCTCACAGGAATTGTGAAGTATCAATAAATTATTGATAAATGGAGATCCCACATAAAATACCTAAGATACATAAGCTTCTATTTATGGGTTTGTAAACTTAATGAAAGAAGCCTTATATTTGGACTGAAGCAGCTAAATACATTTTGCCATGAAATAGCAAAATAGCATTAATAGAGAAGGATTTGCTGGAGTTGTTATTTAAATTTCCAAACCTGGATATTTTGCATTTTTATTAGAGGATTGGTATCTGGAGCTGCTATTCTACCTTTTCCACCAAAATGCATTAAATTAGCCTGGTATTTGTTTTGTAACTTACCAAGCCCACCAAGCCACACCACACCCAAGCCATGCCCACAGCACCAGTAGTAAAAAATTTGAATTCCACCACTGCTTCAGACCAGCATTTCTCAACTTTAGCAAGTTTAAGAAAGGTGGATTTCAACTCCCAGAATTCTGGGAGTTGAGGTCCACCCATATTAAACTTGTTAAGGTTGAGAAATACTGCTCTAGACAGTGAGTCAGGATCGTAGTGATATCATCTGACGGCATATAGTTATACTGATGATAGCTCACTATGAGTTGTCAGATGATATCATCCAGTTTCTTTATGTAGATGGTAAACACAAACGGAGAAAGTACTGAACCTTTTCTCTTCTTTGTGGACCTTTGGGCAGACAGAAAATAAGAAAGACAAGGGCAGGGGTTTATGCTGACAAGGAAAAGAAGGCTTTGTTGGATTGACTATACAATGGCAGGTTTGGAAGCAACACCTCCCAAAATGTACTTAGACATTAAAATGGGCTGTTAATAATTCAAGTAACTGCTTGTTTTTGTTGTTAGTTGCAAAGTCATGTCCAACCCATCACAACCCCATGGACAATGTTCCTCAAGGCCTTCTTGTCATCTACCATCCTCTGGAGTCCATTTAAGCTCACACCTACAGCTTCAGTGACTCCATCCAGCTACCTCATTCTCTGTCATCCCGTTCTTCTTTTGCCCGCAATCTTTCCCAGCATTAGGCTCTTCTCCAGTGTGTTCTTCCTTCTCATTAAGTGGCCAAAGTATTTTAGTTTTCTCTTCAGGATCTGGTCTTGTAAAGAGCAGTCAGGGTTGATCTCCTCTAGACTGACCAGTTTGACCGCCTTGCAGTCCAAGGGACTTGCAGGAGTCTTCTCCAGCACCATAGTTCAAAGGCCTCAATTCTTTGGTGCTCAGCCTTTCTTATGGTCCAACTTTCACAGCCATACATTGCAACCGGGAAAACCACAGCCTTGATTATACACACACTTTTGTTGGCAGGGTGATGTTTCCTAAAGCCATCTGGAAATGTAAACTCCATGTATGTCTACAAAGAATTAACTTCTATTGGGTTCAAAAGTAAATATATAGATAATTATAGGCTTTGTTGATGAATTGTATAACACTGGGATGGCAGTGATGATAATTTTTCGTTTAGAGTTATGCTTTAAAATAAGTAAAAATAGGAAGACTATTTTACTTCACACGTATTTGAATATATAATACGATATTTTCATACTTTTCTTGAATGTTGCAAAACACACTCTAGCTGTAAGTTTATAGAAAGTTGTTCACATTAAGACAGAAAGAAAAATGACTCTTTGGGTAGCAGGGAAAAAATCTGGACATCATACATTCTCTATAACTCAAACACTCATAAAGAATATATTTTATAGTAGCTATTTTTTTCACAGCAGGGATGGTCAAATTGTCAGTTGATACTGTAAAAAAATACGGTCTTACAATCAGCTTGTTTTTTAAAAGATCTATCAGATTTATAAAGATTTTCATAAGTGCTTTTCTTAAAAAATTCTTTTTACTAGGCACAATTATTCTCACTAGGAAGAAAACTATTTTAATCTGCTTTTCAAAAAGCTGTTAAAAGTAAAAACATATCAGATAAAAGTCGATAGCCATAATTCATCATTTCAGATATTGCTGAAAATAAGGAGATTCAAAGTGAGACTTTTAAGAAGTCGTCCAGCCTTACCCAATTTTCTGCCTTATGCATGTATCCATAATCCCCTGGCAGTCATGGCTAATGGCGCTTGCTAGTTGTAGATTATGCAAACTGAAGCACCAAGCGGAGAAAGACAGAGCTAAGCAGTCAAAACTTGGCTTTCACTGACATTTTATTCTTGTCTTAATATGAATGATATCCTCCTCATTTATGAAGAAATTGGGGCAAATCCTTATAAAAAGAAGCTAGTGAAATGCTTACTTATCTCCATTCCTCAGAAACAGACCAAACATTGAATAAAATGACTTATTTTCCTAACATCACATCTCTCTAATGGTATTACTTCTATTTCTTTTCTTCCTTTCCCTAGTTAACTAAAAAGGCACTTCCACTGATGTGATGAGATTTTTTTTTCTCGGTGCACCAAGGACTCAGTGGTTCAAACCTGAGTTACAAATATTCTCTTCTATTTCTTTTTCTTGGTTCCTCTCTCATGTAGATTTGAGCTTTTTCTTCCCAGCAGATCAGTTGTGAGGGAAAAGCAGGTAGGAATTTAAATCTAGGTACACTTTGCCCTTTTCTGTTTCATGTGGTAATTTGATAGCAGCAGTGATCTCAATAGAAATATGCATGCTAATCTGAACAAGTTTTGCACTTTTTGTTGTTGTTCAAAAAAGAAAAAGTCAATGAGCCCTTCCTTATGTATTTCAAAACAGAAATGCACATTGCCCCACATTTCGGGAGGTACCAAAATGTCTGAATATTTTATTTTAAAATATTTTTATTTTATTTTGAAAAGACAGGAATATGTTGGACAAAGTGTAAAGTACAGTAGCTTGGATTTCTATAGTTAATGTCGTGGCTTCTTATGTTTAGCTTCTGATCTTTCAGGATGACAGAGGAAGATTAAATTTTATTTATTTTTATTGCAATATATTGTCTCTTGGCTGAGACTGAAATACTTTTATACCTATAACCTATATTTAAAGAAATATATTCGAGAGACAGCAAAACATGCTGGGTTTTTTTGTAGCAGAAAATCAGAAAAGTATGTTTCTGTGCATATAGACATACCAGAAACAAAGGCAGAAGATTACCAATCTCTTATATAAGAGAAGGTAGTAATAAACAAAAAATTCTGTATAGGCCCCACTACTCCTTCTGATCAATAGGTCATGAGATGCTAGTGCCATTGAAGTAACACTTGGTCCTTGGCTCTTCAGTATCTTTGTGACATTATGACATCTAAGCAAATAGCAATTTAATAATGATATGAGGGGGAGAAGAGAATGAAATTCATTTCATAAGGCTATCTGAACTGCAAAAATCAAGTATAAATTTGACTTATCTATATCTCTTAGCTAGTGTTTATCTGGTGGATATTTGAAGGTCATATATAGACAGATAAAGGGTAAGTTTGTTAAATATTTGTTGGCTGATTATGTTGCTATGATGCTTCAAGAGTTGGTGTAATCTGAATTCCACATTTCTCACCTTCCTTATCACCAGCTAACCACTAAAGAGCATATATAATATTGGTTTCCTTTTTTCAAGCCTTTAGTAAAGTGGATAATAGTCACTCTGACTTGAATTGCATACACAGTTTGAAAAAACTGTTTTCAAAAAGAAGCATTTAGAAGAAATATGTGCTAAAAGACAGCAGACACCTCATTCTCTTTTCTCTTTTTTTTTCCTAACAAGAAGAACCTAGTAAAGGTAATGTGAGCCAAATGAAAATGACTGGCCCCAAAATATCCAATGTGCTTTCACAGCTAAGCATAAACTTAAATATAGTAGTCCTAATTCAACAGTTTATCCAGTAATCAGAAAATTTGATGGATTCCTATGTAAATTAATTATTTTTCTTTTTCATATAGTATCTACTTTATCAAATCTTTTAAATTCTGTAGATCAACCTGACGGACTTTTAAATCAAGATAGAGAAAATCTATAGGGGAGACTCATTTCTTGGTGCCCCCCAGTTTTGAGAAACCCAGACAGAATCAGTTTTACTTCTTTCTCTTAATGGGTATGTCTAGTTTATGAAAAGAAGGACTAGGGGATACATGATAGCAGTGTTCCAATATCTCAGGGGTTGCCACAAAGAAGAGGGAGTCAAAGACCTGTGGGTAGGACAAGAAGCAATGGGTGGAAACTAATCAAGGAGAGAAGCAACTTAGAACTAAGGGGAAATTTCCTGACAGAACAATTAATCAGTGGAACAACTTGTCTCCAGAAATTGTAAATGCTCTAACACTGGAAATTTTTAAGAAGATGTTGGATAACCAATACTTGTCTGAAGTGGTGTAGGGTTTCCTGCCTAAGCAGGGGGTTGGACTAGAAGATCTCCAAGGTCCCTTCCAATTCTGTTATTCTATTCTATTGTTTCTGTTAGTGAAAAAAGAGCTTATGTAAGATGGCAGGTAAATACAATTTGGGGCCTCCTTCTCTTGTCACATTTGAAACAATATGTTTTATTTTATTTGATTACAGTTAAAAACATTAATTTACATAAAAGCTGTTAAGTTTATGCTTGAGAAGGTTGGCGAAAAGAAAAGAAAAGAAAAGAAAAAAGTACTTGACAGGATGACTGGAACCGAACGTCCTTGGAAAAACTACAATTAATTACTAAATATAGGTCAATATGATAAACGTTTCCATCCAGTGACCAGGAACAAAATCTGGCTCAATGGTACCTAATTAACTATGAGCAGTAAAAATGTTTTACTGAACTGTGGATTCAGCATTTTTAGTAATTTAAAAATAGATAATACATTAACACCTAAAAAAGTGTTTCACTCACATGAAGTTGTGTGATCTGGCATGAAAACTTAAAAAAAAAAACTCTGCTCAGAATGGTAGAATGGCTAGTACATTATTTCTAGTTTAGGGAAGATGTTTTTATAAATATTTTAGTTTGTTACTAATCTGATTTCTATCTTCTGTTGTCCATAATTATGTACATCGAGTTGAAATGTACCATATATACAAAAGTTTTCTGTGGCAATTTACTTCTGAACATCTGCTGCTATACATATTATCCAATCAATTTTCTATGGGGATTTGCCCTTTCTGTGGACATTCAAATGGAGCATTAAGCTTGGCATTTGATTCACTCATGCCAAGCCATCTCATAGTATACACCAAGTTGACTTAATTTATTATTTACTGTTTATAAAATATATTTATATGTATATGAAATCTTAATCTGTTCACTGCCCTGAGTCCTTTGGGAGAAGGGCGGTATAGAAATTCAATAAATAAATAGATAGATAGATAGATAGATAGATAGATAGATAGATAGATAGATAGATAGATAGATAGTATGATTGGTCTGGCCAAATGTGTAGTGTGAACTCTTTTAACTGGGGCTTTTTCAGCAACCAAAGTTAAGCAAACCATGACTTAATGCTTGTTTCCAGATACTAAGTAAGTGAACCTGAATTCAGATCAGCTTAAAGACTTGATGGATGAGAACACTTTCATTGAACTTGGAAGTGATGTTCAACCAAACATAGAAAACATTTTTGTCTTTCAAATGTGTGATTAGCAGCCTGGATTTATTCTGAGATTCAGCATGACTTACGGATAGAAAAAGAAGAAGAGAAAAAGTACCTGTAGATCACAGAGCATTTTCCTAACAGACACAGATTGCAAATCAGAAGTATCCTTGCCAGCATGAAATGTTATACCTAACAATATTTAATACCTTGGTAACTTTCACATTTTAGTAGGTCATTGCATTTTACTCCTGAACCATGTTTTGAATCTCCTAATTCAATATAGAGCAATCAAGTTGATTACTAGAATAAGCAAGTGACATGTATGAATTCATTAGTTTCCAAATGTAGGGTTCAGTTCAAAGTGCTGGCTTTACAATAGAAAGTTGTTCACAGGTTTCATAACTGCCTGCCAAAGGAGGCTAGCTATTCTCCTTTGCTAGCAAAGTAAGATGTTCTAATTCATGCAGACTTTTGGCATGGTAGCTGGCTTCTCTGCTGTGTTAGGTTTTAATTGGTTGGATGCTATTTGCTTCTTGTTGATGGGTTTTTAATTGTGTTTTGATTATGTTTTAATTGTGTGCTTAATTAATTGTTTTTATGTTTAATTATAATTAAGTCTGCTCACACAATGGGGCTTCCTTCCTTGCTCTTCCCTTCTGCTATTCTCCCATCCCCGTGCCCTCTGAAAGTACGTTCCAAAAGAATGGAAGATACCAATTCTCTCTCCCTCTCCCATTGTACTGGCAGAAATCACATCTACTGATATAAACACATCACTGGATTCAATCCTCTGTTACTGGTTGCTCTTAGACCATCTTACCTTTTAGCAGAAAGGTAGGGAAAAAGTATAAATAAAACTCTAGATAATATGAGGCCATTCTTCTGTATCAGTTATTCTGGAGTTGAGATCACAACTTGATTCAACTGTTTTAAAACAATTGATCACTGAAAGAGCTCCATTTTGATGGTCAACCCCCGTTATGGAATTTTAGCTGAGGAAACAGTTTGTTGTTTCTTTTTCCTCTTCCTCCTCCTCTTCTTCTTCCTCCTCCTCCCTCTCTCCCTCCCTTGTCCCTCCTCCCATATCAAAACTTTTGGTATGATTTTTTTTTGGTTTCAGTTTATTTTAGTTTTGTGAAATTAGAGGGTTATGTTTGTAATGTTCCATTAGTACTTGTTCAGCTTCATCATTAGATCAGCCCACAAAAACAGCCTGTCCTTATTTTTATATACTATTTGAATGGTATGCTGCTCCTTATTTCTATTTGTTGTGTTTTTATTGAGAGTGTATTTGTTACTGCAGAAAGGTTGTTGAGAGCTGCATTGAATATCACTCTTTCAGTAGAAAGCTATAAATAAATCAATCTTATGATTATTCCACAAAATAGGGAATATACTGCATTCCAAATTTTGAGTGGATAATCTTTTGTTATTTGCTGTTATTTGTTATAACACACATGCACATAAACAGACAATATTGGTATGTTACTATTATAATGTTTCCATCAGCAATTCAACTGATTTTTTGCAGTTATTATATGATTAACAGCATGAGGCAAGATAAAATAGTCAATTTTGAAGTTTATGTTAGTTGGTTTTGGATTTTGCCATCACATACTATTTTATCAAGCCTTCGCTTCCATTTAATAAATACTTTCACATTTGTTCTGAATCTATATGTGAACCATAGCTGGGCATATTTTTTAAATGATCCCATGCTTTACATCTGAATTTTCCACAGGACATTCCCAACAAACTCAGTTGACAAATCATTTCCCCCCTCCCTACTAACTCTGTAAACTCAATATAGCATGTAAAATTCAAGCTGTGCCCTTTCTGCATCATGTAATCTGCAGAGTAAAGAATGTAGTTTAATCAAAGCTCAGCAAGCTATTTTATTGATATTGGATACACAAAGTCAAAAAGACAATAGTGGTAATGATTCTGTTGGGCCATGCCACATTTGTTATGGCTTTATTATAAACTATCAGACAGCTTCATCTGTTCAGCAGCTTAATTGTTTTTCTTTTTAAATAATAAGTAAATAAACAAATGAAAATAATTGAGTCAAATGAGCCCCTGTTGAGACCTTGGTTTAGAAAGATTTCACCAACTATAATCTGCCACCTTCTGGAGACAATCTATCTATGTATTTGTTAAGAGTCAATATCCACTTAATGGCACATAATCACTCTGCCATACTTTCAGTTCTATATAATTCAGTTCTATATAACATTTATAGAGGTACACAATATGTCAGGATACTTTTAAAAAAAGGTCTTCATGCATGGAAAGATCCTGAATGAACAGAGCTGAGCTGTGTTGTTGACTTTCCTGAACATAAGGAGCTACACATTTGATTTACTTTTACTTCAATTTCATTTGATGTGGGAGGATATTTTCTCCTTAGAGCTTTCAAGAGATTGTCACAAGCTGACAGTTACATTGGCCATGCTTGAAACTGACTAGTAACTTACAATGAAATCACTGATGGGTTAATGCAAAGGGCAAAGATTGCTACATAGCTGCCAATGTGCGAGTGTTTCCTATGCATAGACTGAACAGTTCTGATGATAGAGATGGCTGAAGAACGATAGGCTGATTGGATGAACATCATGCAAAGGGCTGAAAGAAGGGAGTGAAAATTGTATAATCCTGATATACAGCAGAAACAAATAAGCAGAATATAAGTTTTAATTAGTGTTCTCCCAATTTTGAGGGAGTGTGAGAAGAAAAAAGTACCATATTTTTCAGAATATAAGACGTGCCAGACTATTAGATACACATGTCTTTTTTGGTGAAAAAAAGAAATCTGCCTCTGCCTCCCAGCAATTTTGCCTCGTTGCAGCAAACAGCAAATAGCCTGCTTTACTTTCATTTTCGTTTTCAGCATAGCTTGATTAGCACAAGAAAAAAAAATCTGCTCCCAGCAATTTACCTCTGGTGCAGCAAGCACCAGAGGCCGGCACAAAACAGCTGAGAGTTGGGAGGCCAATCCAACAGATAATCAACTTGTGCTAATTAGGCTGTGCTGAATCTGAAATGGTCTGTTTCTTCTTGTTGCTTGCTGCAAGGAGGTAAATTGCTGGGAGGCAGAGACCAAAGGGTGGGGACTAGTGGATGGACGGGGCTGCAGTCAGTGTATAAAACACACCTAAATATTCACCCCCTTTTAGGGGGAGAAATGGTGCGTCTTATATATATAATGAATTTATTACATCCATTTTTGAAGAATAAAAGAGAAGCTTGAGTCAAAGCTAGCTGCTTGTAAAATGCATATTTTGTTAGGAATCTGACTAAACTTTCTAGCAGGTTTTACCATTTCCGCTTCTACATACATGATGTATTTCAGCCTTCTAATGAAAAAAAAAATATCAGGTTGTAAATGTAGGCTATTTTGATATATTCCCTTAGATATTGGTCAGAAGATACATGCTTTTTGATATATTTGTCTCCCCTTAAAAAGTCCTAGAATTTTTCCTGAATTAACGTTGTTCTGTACCACCTATAGATATTTTAGGAAACTTTAGCACTCTGTCTTCACACATTGTCAATTTTTTAAAACTCCCAAACTGGTGTTTTCCACTTTCTAAGTATATAAACCTCAAGTTTGAAGTATCAAGTTTGCATGTAGAAGAAAAGATAGAGAGGGAAAATTTAAAGCATGGTCTTCTGTTACCATGATCATTCTGATTTTCTGATAATTCTTCTGATATTTTTTTGTGAAGCATGCCTTGGATCAAAACACTATTATTATGTTCTGTCCAACAGTCAGTCAGATGTTCAGACTGGATTTGATATTTTTATCCGCCTATCAACTCTTTCCCAAAGATCTAGGACCGTGATGGTAAACCTATGGCATGCATGCCACAGGTGGCACACGGAGTCATATCAGTGGACATTGATACGTTGCCCTCAGCTCCAGTGCGCATTTTCTGCCGCCAGTTGATTTTTAGGCCTTCCAGACCCACCAGAAGTTGGAAAACAGGCTGTTTTTGGCCTCTGGAGGGCTTCAGGGGGTGGGTGGGTGGGCTGGGGAAGGCTGTTTTCGTCCACCCCAGGCTCCAAGAAAGCCCCTGGAGCCTGGGGAGGGTGAAAAACAGGCCTAGCAGGCCCACTGTGCCATCGTGTGCCAAAAGTGGGGGAAGCGCAAGGGGGTTGCGCATGCATGTGGGGGGGGCAGGGCACATTGAATTATGAGTGTGGGCATGTGCGCACATGACCCCCCCCACGCTCCCCATGCTTTTGGCACATAACGGCAAAAAGGTTAGCCAGCACTGATCTAGGATAAGTAGAGGTTCTATTTACCAAGGAAAATAGGTTGTTAATATTATTATGGTTCGTTGCAGTCAGCCAGATGTTCAGACTGTATTTTGCATTTTTGTCCATGTATCAAGCCCTTTCCAAGACGTGGGATAGGCAGATGTGGATGTTTGGTGGTATTAAAGGTATTGCCATAGTATCTAAGGCAGGGGTATCAAACTCAATTTCATTGAGAGCCACATCAGGGCTTTGATTGACCTTATGTGGCTGGGCGGGCATGATCGACTGTATGGACATGGCCAACTTTTTTTTTTAATGTATGAAGGCTATTGCTTAATGCATTGTAAGCCGCCCTGAGTCTCCAGAGAAGGATGGCATATAAATAGAACCAATACATAAATAAAATAAATAAAATCAACCAAGTGTCTTCTTAAGACGTACAATGTTCTGAGTAGCACAATTTTTTTGCAGTTCTGCTGGTGTTATTGCAGGAAGCTATAATTTCTTGATGTATTTTGTAAGATTCTTGGACATGGTACCATCAGATTATTATTATCTCTTTTATTCATTAAACATGAAACTCAGTCAACTGATCATTTAAAAATGTGTCACAAATACCATTAACTGGTATTAATGGTTGATACAGGTTGCTGCCAGCATCCTAGGTATCAATCATCTTCTTCAAATATATGATGTTCCAAGTAGTGCAGTTTTTTGCAGTTCTTCTGGTGTTATTGCAGGAAACTACAATTTCTTGATATATTTTGTAAAATTCTTGGACATGGTGCCAAATGCCACAATGACAATGGATATCACTGTCACATGTTTCATCCATAATTGCATAGTTTTGATGATCAGGTTGCGATATTTCATAATTTTTTCTAGTTCTTTTTCTTTGACCCTGGTGTCTCCTAATACAGTGATATCAATAAATTGTATGCTTCTATTTTAGACAATTGTAATATCTGGCATGTTGTGTCCTAAATGACAATCTATCTGTATTCAAAGTCCCACAAGATCTTCACTTTCTCATTTTTGACAACTTTTTCCACTTCGTGTTTCCATGACTTTTCAGATACCGGTAAGTCATATTTTTTACATAATGACCAGTGGATTAATTTAGCAGTTTGGTCATGTCTAGCTTTGTAATCAGTTTGCACGATTTTGCTGCACTCACTTATTAAATGTGAAACAGTTTCATCTTTGTCAATGCAAAGTTGGCAGGTTGGATTGTTGTTATTGTTGTTATTGTCATTATTATTGTGATGATGATGATGATGGTGATGATGAATTTATTATCAGTAAACCATCATGTCATAATTAATACCAGATTCAAATAAGAAAGTATTGTTAAATTCGTAAGTTATTGAAGATCTTGATGCTAGGCAGACAAGATATGGATGTTAGATACAGCATAATTGAATAAAAGATTCAGCTACATGATGACAGACTAGATAGTCACTGAAGAATCAGATTTGTAGCAAGACGTCTTAGATCAGAGTACAGAATATGATTTCTTTTCACTGTAGGAAAGATAAGGCTGGCAGTGTGTTCATTTTTCAGGGAAGTAGTGATTGTACTGTTCACTTGTGTACACACATTTAACAAAAAATCCCTTCTTCCAATTATTGTATGTGGCTGTAAAGCATCAGTACACTTCAAGTGTTGGTTTGTAAGGCCCATTTCAGTATGACTAGAAAAGTATGCATTATCAACTCATATCAAGATAGGCCATAGATGATATTCTGGCTTGCAGAAATGGGCGTTAAACTAAATCTCAAAGGTGCTGGCCCTATAATTGTATTCAGCTGAATGCATAATGAAATCTTGTGTGTGTGTGTGTGTGTGTGTGTGTGTGTGTGTGTGTGTGTGTGTGTTTATTTGTAAACCACCACTTTGCCTTTTCTCCTTTATCTTCAGTAAGTGCTATGCGTGCAAGAACTTTGTTGCTTTCTCCTGGAACCATCGCCTTTTGGAGAGCAGTTTTTAAGATGGTCTGAATAATTATGTATTTGAAAATGAGTGGTTATGCTAAACCATTTTTGCCACAGATGTTCCCAAGTAAAAAAAATGTAAAACCTTTGAAAATTGTTGTCTGAATAAGGTGTAATTTAAACTGAGCTCTGAAGACTTCCTGGTATCATAAATAATCCATTTCTATTCCCTAGTTGGCCTCATGGTAAATCCCAAAAATTCTAGGTGCTTTGGCTAATTGACATAATGCATATCACCTCCAAATGTGATTATAAATGGTCTCTAAATACTGTCATTTCTGAACATAATCATCTTATGTCAAAAAGGATTTTGTGTTTTCCATTGCACTCTCCTGAGATCTGTCAAGGTCAATAATGCCAAAGCTGAACATTTGAGACAGTTATCCCAGAATATTGTACTTCTGAAAAAGAAGAGATGTTTGTGTGTGGAAGCAATCAGACAGCTTTTCA
This sequence comes from Masticophis lateralis, assembly GCA_030761175.1. Lineage (NCBI taxonomy): Eukaryota > Metazoa > Chordata > Lepidosauria > Squamata > Colubridae > Masticophis > Masticophis lateralis. The sequence goes on from JAUDYJ010000002.1 coordinate 245,700,241, forward strand.
GCATGTTATGTAATTAATTTTGAAAATACTCTATGTATCACATCAACTTTGAACCAATTTAGGTAAGCACTTCACTAATGATTTGTAAGAAGACGAAATCAAAATGAGAATGCAGCAGCAGCAAGACCAAAGTTCGAGATAATACTCTAACACATGTGATTTTACTACAGTGTATTACATTGCCTGTTTGTGTTTCATTTCATTCCTTTCTCTTGATGAATACTAAGATGGTTGGGTCTCTAGAGACTTTAAATTCAATCACACTATACAAAAGAATAATAATCGGGTTTATTGTTGAAGAAAATAAGAGACTGAGAGATAACATGTACATTTTCCTTTTGTTTTGTTTTTTTCTGATTTTTGAAAAAGAACCATAATCACAGATAGATACTATTTATGGAAGCAGTCTCCATCGACTAGTAATAAATCTCTTGGATTTCAAGCATTGCACTGTTCAAGCCTACCTTCTGCTACAGTATATGACAACGAGTCTACTGTTCCAAAACTAAGGATAAATTTGATAATGTAAAATAGCAGGTTGGAGCAGAAGAGAATATTTTGCTCAATAACTGGTAGATGTTCTCTCAAATTATAGTGATCTATGTGATCAAATCATTATTTGTGGTTTAGATTTTGACATTTGAGAGAAATCCTAACTGAACGCGATCTCATATTCTGAACAATTTTGTATGTTGTTTTGTAAGTTGATGACCTGACTTAAATACCTGATAGGTTATTTTTGCAAAATATCAGTAGCTCATCTGCAAAGTTGCTCCCTAAGCAACTATTAGTTTCATGGCATTCAGACACAAGCATTGTCATTTCTTATAAGCATCCATTCCATTTGCTTAAAATCTCAACTCCTGCTTGGCATAAGTGGTTACCCCGGTAGTATCTATGATTGCTTCAAATTTTATCATGTCATGTTCCAAAAGAACAAAGCTGCAACTTGTATTGAAACAAGACTTTACCAGAGTAAAGCACATGACCTTAATTGATTTATATGAAATTTTACAGATTATCCCAACTAAAGTTGTAATTTACCTATACCAGTGAAAAGGTTAACTTTTTTATTTTTTCCATGCTAGGTTACAGATGAATGGATTCTGCGTCACCCACACATCCACCTACTGTATCTCAATCAATAACTGTCATTAAGTCTAAGTGGATTATCTCTACAGGAGCTCAAACTGATCTACTCATTTCTAAAGCTCCAAATTAAGTACTAAGTAGACTGTCTGTTTTCTGTACAAACTTTCTATTTTATTTAATAATTTAATAAAATAGTTTCTATTTTATTAGCTACTTTATTTATTATCATTATAGGAGCCTTCAGTAGTGAAACAAATTACTATTTTAAAAAGTGTTGGAATTCAGTGGTCTATGTATCAACATTCCAATTAATAGTCTATGTACAATGGCTACATTTCAGGGGTGGGATCTCCTTACCTTTATTACCGGTTTGCAACGGGGCCACACATGCGCACTTGCTTCGCTCATGCACGCATGTGCTTCTGCACATGTGTGTGCTTCTGCACATGCGCAGAAGTTTCCTGATGACGTTGGGGTCGGTGGGTGCAGCCTCCCACTGGTTTTACTAACAGTTCTATAGAACCGGTCCAAACTGGGGGGGAACCCACCAGTGCTACATTTATAGACAACTAATAATAATTTCAAACTATTTTTTTCTAATTAATTCCAATGGAAGAAAACACAACGAAATGGGAAAATGCTACCAATAACCTTCCCTTGTTTTATCAAGAAATAAACTGTCAAATTTAGCATTGTATCTATCTATCTATCTATCTATCTATCTATCTATCTATCTATCTATCTATCTATATCTGTCTATCCCTGGTTCGCCTTAATACACAAAAATCATGTGCTGTGGAGGAACATTTGCAGACATTACTTCCTTTAGAATTCTGGAAGAGTGGGTGGGGGGTGGGTGGAGATTGTGTGGATAGTAGCACCTATACAATTTATACAGAGAAACTTGGCCCGCTGAAAGTCAGTATCAGGGCAATGCTCCAGCAGTTGGAAGGGTAGGGAATATAAAGAAATTTAAAGGTGAACCTAATATGAAATAACTGTTCAGGAAGAATTTAAGGAACCAATTGCACAGTCTAGGGATTGAAGCAAGTGCAAGAACAAGAACAAACCTGCTTTGATTTTGTTAGTATAAGTAACTTGCAAGATTTCAAGATTCTATTATTAGACTATAGAATTATAAAGTAGTATTCCTGGAATCCCTGAGGTGTCTGTGTCTTGATCTGGTCTACCTTAAATGACTGACCTTCGTTTTGAAAGTTTTACCACTCTCTAATTAAAGAGACCATAAGAGTTGGACCATAAGAAAGGCTGAGCACCAAAGAATTGAGGCCTTTGAGCTATGGTGCTGGAGAAGACTCCTGCGAGTCCCTTGGACTGCAAGGCAATCAAACTGGTCAGTCCTAGAGGAGATCAACCCTGACTGCTCTTTAGAAGGTCAGATCCTGAAGATGAAACTCAAATAATTTGGCCACCTAATGAGAAGGAAGGACTCACTGGAGAAGAGTCTAATGCTGGGAAAGATTGAGGGCAAAAGAAGAATGGGACAACAGAGAACAAGGTGGCTGGATGGAGTCACTGAAGCAGTAGCCATGAGCTTAAATGGGCTCCAGGAGATGGTAGAGAACAGGAAGACCTGGAGGAATGTTGTCCATGGGGTCATGATGGGTTGGACATGACTTCATAACTAACAACAACAAGGCTTTCTAAGATCTTTTGATCTTAGAGATGTCAACAGAACATCAGGGCACAATGCTATGCACAAAACACGTTGCCAGCATCATTAGTATGTAAAATTGGACCCACCCAACCCCACTATATAGTAAAATAAGATTCCACAGTAATTGGGGTGACACTTGCCTGAGCCCAGAGCAGTGTAGGAACTTGCAGCCCAACCAGTATCATCTGGCTGTGATGAAAATTGGAGGGGAATGGAAGCTCAAGATCAATTTCTAATTTTCATTACCCAGTGTAAATTGTTTAAGGCAGGCTAGCCAGAGTAAATTCTACAAATCACTCCACAGTTGCCATTGTTCTTAGACAGCTGAAAGGAAGGGCTGCATTGGACCATGCTTCTCATTAAAGGCAATGATCCATTGTCAGATAATTACCAGAACTTCATGTAAAGATTTAGAGCATCTTTTGATGACTTTGCTAGGAAAACAATAGCAAATCAATGATCATATAGTCCAGAGACTGAAAAATCATGGTGTTTTCTTTTTTGTTAGTATAAAAAGGGAGAAAGAAATTTAAATGGACTTTCAAGATTCTAATTTTATATCCTACAACATATCCTATATCCAGAGTTGAAGAAGCTTCTTGGATGAGAAGTGAAACATCTTCAAAGAAAAACCAGAAAGTCCAGTTGCCTCTTGAAAAAGCACTTTCTTGAAAAGAAAATGGTGTTGAATTGCATGTTTTTAAAATTATGTAGAAGAATAATTGAAAACTTCCTTACAGAAGCTGTATCTTGCAGTCTTTTGTTACACCACACACTGGATTTATGACTCAAGTCTGACAGGTGATCATGCAACAAATATTGTCTAAAATCCTTTTAGAAGGCTTCCAATTTAATTAGGAATTTGTTATTATTAATGCTTATCAGACACCATACTTCATTTTAAATATTATTGAAAACCAGCCTCAAAACGTTAATTACCACAGACAAGTCACAATTTAAATTAGTATCAGCCAACTTCAAATTCATTATAAATTAGGAATATATGTTTTGTATATTCCTGACACTAGTGCATCATTCATCAAAACTCAAAGGCATCTCAAATGTTATTTTTCTGTGCCTATTCAAGAAAGGAATAATTTCAAGCCATCCATCTTTGCTATTTGGTGAAATGTTTTTCAGTATGACTGTTGCATATGCAGGCAACTAGTGCTATTCATTCTGTGCTTGACAGGTTGAAAACTGTGTTTATAGGCTGTTCAATCATTTGGACCAACATATGTAAGTGTCTGGAAAAATTCTGGAGCATAAAACTCCATTTGGTAACAGAACTTATCTGTTTTTAGAAATGTGAATAGTATCAGACATTGTAGGTAAAACAAAGCTATGTATTATTGAGTTAGCAAAATACCTCATGTAACTATAGTTAAGGGCTCAAACCAACTGGTTTTAATTTGTCTTTTGGAGTGTATGCAGCTGAATGGCAGAGTTCTTATTTTTTCAGTTCACATTCTATGTCTAATGCAGTGATGCCAAACTTCTTGGGCTTGGTCAAAAATAAAATGCCTAACTTTACACCACCACCCCCAAACAAAAGAGAAACAATTCTCTTTCTTCCCTCCACCTAGGCCCTTTCAAACAGTGACACTCAGCAGCTGTGCCAAGGCTTGGCCTGAAGTGAAGGCAGGAGTCTTGACTTCAACCCTAATGCCACCACTGCCAGTCAAAAAAGCAGCATTATGCTATTCCCCAAGACACAGAAGCCTTGGGGAATGGTGTGATTGACCCTGTGTCCCAGCACTCCCCAGGGCCTGATGCACACAGCTCACTTTCAGATAGCATTCTCTTTGTCACAGGTCTCTGCAGCTGTCCTGCTCTAGGTCACATGAAGCCTTTGTTCGCAGCATCTGAAAACAATGTGGAAGCACACCCATTCTTGCCCATTTTTTAGACATTCCAGATGTTATGTGGAAGCACAACACAGCAAAATCAAGTGGATGGATAAATGATCAGTGCTCTTCATCAGTGCTAATGCTAATGATGTTACCTAGTTTGGGTAATGAAATGTTTGCAAGAAAACAAGCAAGCTCAGAGAGTACCAAGAACTTGGTGTGTCAACACTGAGCTACAAACATTCTCCTTTATTATGATGATAAATGCATATGAAATCAATGGTTTTACAAAGGAAATTAATCCAGCAGATTTTAAGCAGTTTGATTGCAAGAAATAATGTAACTTTGGCAACTAAGATTTGTGAACTTCAGCCATATGTGGAAATATACTCTCACTGTGTGGTCCTTGGTGTTATTTGAGCTTGGTTGTTTTCTTACAGACATTTCATTATCAAACTAGGTAATATATCATCAGTGCTCGTAGAGAATGTGGTTATTTGGGGTATTGTTTGGGGTATTTTTTGTTTCTTGATTGATGGTCAAATGTTAACCTTGGTGTTAAAGTCAAGTCCAAAAAATCTAGAGAGTTCTTGAAAGCCTGGCATTCAGACAAATCTGTCATCAAGAGACACACATAGATAAACAATGTCTACATACCATTCAAAAGAAGCATTTAAAGGGAAGAAGGAAACAAAAAGACCAAAACACCTTCTCACCAATAATGAACAAATGAGCAAATACTTACATCAAGATTAACATGAGATCAACAATCAAGAAGCAAACAATACTGCAATCAAGGAACTGTTTAACTAGCTAACAGTAAACAACAGCCCAATCAAGGAACCAACAAGACCGCTTGCACCAATACTGACAGGGAAAGTCATTAGTACATAAAATGAGACCAAGGCCCACTCCCTATTAGCACCGATGTTTTCTAGTTTGGTCTACAAGAAAACAACCAAGTTCAGAAAGCACCCCACCCCACAATTCAACAAAGATTCTATCCATACCCTTTAATATTATAAAGATTTGCAAGTCTTAATATGTCATTTGATTTTGTCATTATCGGAATCAACACAAAATTTAAACAGGATGAAATGTGAGGCAAAACAGAATTTGCTTTCCGGATACAATAATAGCTGTATTTAATACATTTTGCTTTAGCAAAACTGCCTAGCGTACTATATCCTTTCTTAATCATTTTATATAATTTGTTAAGCAATTTATTTTTATACCTGGTCTTTTAAGCATTTGGCAAAATAATAAATTAGTGTGCAGGTGATCAACGCAAGAAGTTTATTTTATCTGACAAGTAACGCAAATGCATTTCCATGAAATTATGTATGAAATAATTGGGCCACATTTTACACTGTGCCATGGATGAAAATGAACTCTTATTAACTCAGAGACGAAAAAAGCAGAGGATTTCTGCTTTATTCTATTAATGGAAATTACATAATTCTATTTTTTCTCAAAATTCAGAAGCTGTTTTAAAGGCAAAAGTGAATGTTTGCTATTCGATTAAATATTAAAAAGGAAATAGAGAAAAGCTGTTAATGGAATCTTACCATTTGGTCACATTTTACATATGAAATTATATTCTCAATTATAATGGTGCTGAGATTAAGTTCTTGATCAGGCATCATTGATGACCCAGAACTGTCCGCATTTATAATGATATTTATTAGACAGAGCATCCATTAATGAACCTTTTTAAACTGCTGACTGATAATTTTCACCTTTTTGAAAAATATGTGTAGTTATTGAGAATGATAGTTAATTTTGTTCACAACGTTAAGTTCTCCCCCACCACTACCACACCTAGGGACACACTACGTATCTCAATTTAAAAAGTACCTTGGTCTAAAGTATAAAAGAAATTTATATTCTACCACCATTTATCATCTCTGACCAAACCCCTAAAACATACATATATAAAATATAAAAATATAAAAATGTTTATCAGATATTTAGTAAATGAACTAAAGTTCTTAATAACTATCAAGCTATCATTTTCACAAAACTACAAATATGATTACTGCATTTTTGCTATTCAGGATAAACATAGCATAACTAATTAATTGTCTGGTACCACTATCACTGACATACCAATGTTTCTGAAATAATACATAGGTAGATTCAAATCTCTTAAAGAAATAAAAAAGGGAGGCATATCTTGGTTTGACAATATGATCATATTGCCACAAAAGCTGTGATAATCTCACAAAATCATCAATTTTCATGAGATTCTAAATCCCTGAAATACCATATATCGGTAATTTGATATGAATATGAAAAGCTGATGAGTAATGGGCCACTTTCAAATTATTTTTATTTAATGTTGGTGTTTTGTGGATAGTATCTAGGAATGTCCTCAGTGTCTTGGTGCCTGTAGGGCTATGTCTGGGGGTTTAAATGCCATATTTGTTTGACTTACATTTTGACTTATATGAATATAAATATAAGCAGATATGTAATTTTTACTGCTGATGACTCTTAGGATGAGGAAATTTAGCAACAGCTGGATTGAATCAAGAAAAGCCAGTTGGGTACAGACTGAACTGTCCTGTATATAATACAGAAATCTAAAATAATATTATCTTGGCTTTCCAATCTTGCTGAGAATGTGATTTCTCAACTATGCACAAGAATTTAGTACTATATCTAGAATCTTGAGTCAATCTCTGGATTTGTCAAAAGGTAGCTGTGCTCTTTTCTGTTTAGTGGAGAAAGTCTTGCACTGAACTCATTGCTACACATGCCAATTTGGAAATAGAAAACTTTACATCAGCCTTCTTCTTTCAGGCATGTTTTGTTGTATGCTAATTTCTGCCAGCATAGAACATGACAGCCACGGGTTATGTATAGCATATGAGTATAAAGCCAGTTAGCATAGCACAGCGGGTTTCTATGCTACATGAATAATAATCCTTTTAACATTCTCAGTGGATGTTGGGTGTTTTGTTTTGTTTTCATTTGTCAGTATAAGGTTTCATTAAATCCAAATTGCCTTGATGATGGCATAATACAGGCATTATATTCTTAGTCATATGCACACACCTGCTATATTTGGCATTAGAGGACCAGACATCATCTAGCAATCTATCCTACAGCAAACATCTAGACTTTACTCACTAGATTTTCTAGCAAAGATAAAACTGTATATATGTTGACAAACATCTGCTCTTTTCCCCAATGTTGTCAGTAAATTGAGAAGATTTTGCCAATACAAAATCTTCTCAATTGGCACTGCTAGTATCATATTTTGCTAGATATCACAAGGGCTGCATTTGAACATCCAGTATAGAAAGATCACTACACTAGCAGTATTTTTTTTTATTTATTCTACAAGCAGTTATAGAAGGAAGAGAGACCCAGCATGGCTAACTCATCATTTAAGAAATCAGGGATTTTTCCTGCAGGCAATCGAGTAAACATTTTTCAATTCAAATACATTTCAAGGTGTAAGTTATTCTATTTTCAAGATTCTGTTAAAAGTTAAAATGTTATGTGATTTTGCATGAGTTGTAAGACTATTTTTTTAAAAAATAAAACTTTAGAGTGCTACAGATGCCATGTAGGGTACTTGTTTAACTTATCACTTGCTTAACCTATAAATATGATATATGTAGAGGCATATAAATGTCAGTAGAGCATAAAGCTGTATTAGATATTTGCTTCCATTATTATCAAACAATGATTTAAAATTCAGTTGTATGTCATGTAAAGGCAGGGTGACCTATCATTTATATTCCATGGAATTACTTTCAGTGACTGTCACTCACAAGCCAAATTTATTCTGAAAGTAATTCCAATGAGGTCATAGAATGAATGATTGGTACATCTGAGCATAAGTCTTCAGAAGTGATCTTTTTCATCTGATAGACATGTTGCACTTCAAAGATCTGTTTTGAGTCCTACAGAATTAGCAAGAATTTTGTTTCAAAGTGAACTTTTTAATCTGACTATATCTGCTCAGTTCTTTTGATGAACAATAGTGAACATCTATGCATAATAATAATTTAGGGAATAATGATTTAAACCAATATGGAACAAACATAAACATATGTCATGACTTATCCACATGGTGTTGCCTTTTTCTTGACCTGTGCCCACAGATGAAGCAATTGTCTTCAGATGTTCCAGACTTCTCCTCTTCTCTTTCATGCTGTCTTTACCTTGGAAACATGTACGCATTTGTCCATTTGTCATCAAAAGGCATATATTTTTTTATGGTTGTTGATGTGGTCAGGGTAGGATCTGGATACTGCATTCCATGGTTATGATGAGATTTCCTGAAGTCTTTTTGAGTGCAAAGGTGACAGAGGGTGTGGAAGCACTGTGTGTAGAAGAAATGATGCCCTTTCACATAATTATTTGTTTCATTTGAATTGAAGTCCACACATCTTAAAGTGACTGAGTCTGAAAAACACTGTACTATTGCAAAACTAAACATTAATAACCGGAGAGTAAACTACCCCTACTTTATTAATCTGCTCTAGGGGTTTTTATGTCACCTCTAAAAGATAACTGTTTTGCTGTTAAGAGTGGTGATCGGCATATTAATAGCCAACTGTAAACTCTGCAATAATGCTTTGATTTTTGGGGTATAAAAATTATATTAAATTTAGACAGACAGGTCATATTAATTAGCACAAGGTATGAAGAACTAATAAGAAAACAATACTGAAAAAGGAAATTAAAGTTAACAAACCAAAATCAAATTAAGCATAACTGAAAATAAAGCAAAGCAGATTAAAAGATAACTAACAGCTACACTTGGAAAAGAAGCCAGGAACCTATCAAATATAAAGTAAAAAAGATGTTGAATTTGTAACTGTCTTTTCATCTTAATTCCTTTGTATCTGTGCTAACTTTCCTAAGCAAGGTTACTGTAATGACCAGGCCAAGAATATACAGTACATCTGAGCCAAATCTTCTCCAGCAAACCTTTTCTCTGAAGATCAGCAGGAAAAAAGATGGATCTTTTCCCTCGTTTTAAATGCCAGTTCACTGACATTTACAGGCTCACTTAATTAAAATCCTTGTGCATGCTTGCATGTGTTAAATACACACCTTTACAAACGTAACCCTGATCCTAGAATACTTTCTGGAATCAGAGGTGAAATACTCCCAGTTCAGACCATTTCGGCCGAACCGGTACCGATGGCGGCATGAGGTTCCACCCACCCACCTGGTCATCATTATTTCCTGTTTTAACCAGGAAGTAACCTGTTATTTACCCTCTCTGCATGCGCAGAAGAGTTTGTGCATGTGCAGAGGCTCCAAGCACACAGGTGACGTGCACACGCCTCTGTGCATTTCTGAACCGGTTGGTAAGTAGATTTCATCCTTGTCTGGAATGTTTATCAGCCAATAACAGATCACCTACCTTACAAACAGATGCTGTCAAATTTGATCCTAGGACCCCTTGAAAGAAGCAGATAGTTAGAAAGCAGTCCTGAAAAGCCATTGTCAGTCAGAATAGAAAATCCTGAAGTAGATAGAGAAATAAAGTACATTTGCTTGTCACACTAAGCCATACTGTTTAAAGGTTTAGCATATTGTCTGAACCCAGATTCTGGCTGAGATTTTGGGCAAGGCAGAAAGTTTTAAGCACAAACTGAAATCGTTATATATATATATATATATATATATATATATATATATATATATATATATATATATATATATATATATATATATAATCTGTTTTCTGAGGTTTTCGCGGGTGTTTGTATGTAGGTCTTTGGTTATTCGGGTCTTCTCCCACGTAGAATTGGAAGTATCTTGGCGACGTTTCAACGAAGTCTCATTCGTCATCTTCAGGCTGGTGTTCTCGGCTTCGTGCTTCCAGGAGCAATGTGAGATTGCAGCTGACCCTTTCTTTTAACTGCTAGTGGGGATGTGAGCAGATTGGGTGGGAGCCTGGCTGGGTTCTGATTGGGTGGAGGTGTATTCTGATTGGTTAGGGGCTTGGCTGTGCTCTGATTGGATGGGGGCTTGGTTGTGCTCTGATTGGCTGGGGGTGTGTTCTGTTTGGGTGGGGGCTTGGTTGTGCTTGGCTTAGTCTGAGTTGCAGGGGGATTTGAGCTGGTGAGCTGCGTTGTTGTTGTTTGGCTTCGTGTTTGTGGTCGTGAGAGCTTTTCATGGAGGGTGTTGGTCTGATTCATGTATGGATTGGAGGGGTTAAAAGTGGCTAATGATGCAGCTGCAGTCTGGCTTCTGGTCCTTGGTCATGCCTCATTATCAGTGTGGGTTTGAGTCTGCTTTCTGCGTGGATGTGTGGTGGTGACAACCTGTGTGGCTCTTGTGAGTGTGGGTCTGATGTCATTCATTGTGTTAGGGACTCGTTTGTCAATAAGGGCGGGTTTCCAACCTAATCCAAAAAGAAACCCCCGCTAAAATTCAAGACAGAGAACAAGAAAATGGCAAAGCCCTCCTCCCATACATAAAAGGCACCAGAGATAGAATAAGCAAAATCCTCCAGAAACATAACATCAAGACAGCATTCTGCACAAACCGAAAAATATCCACCATCCTGAGGAACCCCAAAGACAAAATTGAGTTAGAAAATCAAGGAGTATATGAAATCCCATGCACCGCCTGCCCCACCACATACATCGGACAAACCAACAGAAGAATAAGTGCACGCATTGAAGAACACAAAAACTCAGTCAAAAAAGAGGAACCAACTTCTTCCCTGGTCCAACACTTTAAAGCCACAGGACATGAAATTGACTTTAAAAAGACCAGAACTATCGCCAAAACTGAACACTTTAATGACAGAATAATCAGAGAAGCCATCGAGATAGAAAAACGCCCACACAGCATGAACAAACGAGACGATACCTCCCACCTGCCAGCCATTTGGAAACCCGCCCTTATTGACAAATGAGTCCCTAACACGATGAATGACACCAGACCCACACTCACAAGAGCCACACAGGATGTCACCACCACACATCCACGCAGAAAGCAGACTCAAACCCACACTGATAATGAGGGATGACCAAGGACCAGAAGCCAGACTGCAGCTGCATCATTAGCCACTTTTAACCCCTCCAATCCATACATGAACCAGACCAACACCATCCATGAAAAGTTCTCACGACCACAAACACGAAGCCAAACAACAACAATGCAGCTCACCAGCTCAAATCCCCCTGCAAATCAGACTAAGCCGAGCACAACCAAGCCCCCACCCAAACAGAACACACCCCCAGCCAATCAGAGCACAACCAAGCCCCCATCCAATCAGAGCACAGCCAAGCCCCTAACCAACCAGAACACACCTCCACCCAATCAGAACACAGCCAAGCTCCCACCCAATCAGCTCCCACCCCCACTAGCAGTTAAAAGGAAGGGTCAGCTGCAATCTCACATTGCTCATGGAAGCACAAAGCCGAGAACACCAGCCTGAAGATGACGAATGAGACTTTGTTGAAACGTAGCCAAGATACTTCCAATTCTACGCGGGAGAAGACTCGAATAACCAAAGACCTATATATATGTGTGTGTTTTTCCTTTAAGCCAGGTTTTTCCTACGTAGCTAAGATTTTTCTGGAACCACAACTGAGCGAAATCACATTCACTACATTCTGGGTTCTTTCTCCATCTTTTCAAGCAAAATTTTGTGCTGCATTGTGGGAGACCTATATAGCTATTTCTGGCTCGTTAGCCATCCTCAGTAGGCCACATCCACATCTCATGTTCCTCCCTGTAAAGGCCCAATGCCTATTTTCTTACTTTTCGTAGGTTTAATGTGTGTTTTTCCTTTAAGCCAGGTTTTTCCTACATAGCTAAGATTTTTAAACCTACGAAAAGTAAGAATATATATATATATATATATATATATATATATATATATATATATATATATATATATACACACATACACATACATACACACACATACATACATACACACACACACACACACATTTATATTGCTGTTATTTACATTTATTACCTGGCTTTCTTTCCATTTCCTTCACAATAAAAGTAATTTAAGGTGGATTTTGCCTACAGGTAGTGACTGTCCAAATCTCTTAAATGAATTTCTGGACTGCATTTACAGTCCACCCCTAACTTCCTGTTCTTAATACCATTTTAAACCAAGATTTTCTTGGTTGAGGCAGCATAAAACTGCTTTTAAATCAGTTTCTTAACTACTACCTACCTTAGACATAGCGTTTTATGTCACTTGAGCCTCTATGACAGATAAAATCTTTCTGGTCTCTAGACATATAACAATTTGATTGCAAAGACTTTGGCATTATTCTATTCTACATTCTTTGTAGACTATGCTGGTAATGGCCCATTCTTTCTAAAAGGAAAGCCTTTTTTTCATCTTGGCTCGGTGGCTAAGGCCTGAGCTTGTTGATCAAAAGGTTGGCAGTACAGTGGTTCGAATCCCTAGTGCTGGGTAACGGGATGAGATCCCGTTACTTGTCCCAGCTTCTGCCAAACCTAGCAGTTTGAAAGCATGTAAAAAATGCAAGTAGAAAAATAGGGACCATCTTTGGTGGGAAGGTAACAGTGTTCTGTGCGCTTCGACATTTAGTCATGACAGCCACATGACCACGGAGACTGGTCTGTGTCACTGGTCACTGTCTTCAGACAGTGCTGGCTCTTCGGCTTTGAAACGAGATGAGCACTGCCTCCTAGAGTTGGGAACGACTAGCACATATGTGCGAGGGGAACCTTTACCAGTCAATTGTTTAGGTGACACAGAAACAGAAGTTTTGCAGAATGAGAAGTCTATGTACTCCTAAAGGGGAGAGTATTTCCATCCAAAACACATACCCTTTTCTCATCAGTCTTAACTTTATTGTTATCTTTAGTTGGGCAGTGGAAGGGGGGTGACTTTGGTTTAACGTCAGAATTTCAGCAGTCTACTCACTGCTTTAATTGTAAATTAGTGAGTCTATCACTAAGCTTGGATTAAAGAGCAACCACTTTGATCAAAGAAGGGAGAAAATAAACTATTGCTCCCTAATGAATGCAATTTGTTCTAATCAAGTTGATTTGTATTATTCAGGGAATTGCAATTTTAACCATTGTTACCATAGGTGATGTATTTTCTTATTCCTTCAGTCAGGCTTCAAAGATAAGAGACTTTAAAACTTTAATTAGAAGTGTGGGGATTTTTTAAAGTCATTATTGTTCTTAAAAGTACATAAAAGGATTGTTAGCTGAAGATCTGACAGCTAAATATGAACTGTCATGACAACTTCTATCTTGAGGCTGTATACTTGTTTTCCAACTCAAATTTGCAATGTTGAAAGGATTTTGAAAAATCTTTTCCAGGGTTTCTCAAAGTACATTGTTTTACCAATTTATTTGGCTCACGTTTTATATTGTGAATAGTGCTCAGGTTTTACATCTTTGACTTACAGCCAGTTTCAAATGTAAGTTCAGCAGGAGGAGGTGGATGGCATGGACAGCTGGATGAAGTGCAACAATAAATGCAGGGAAGAAAAGATATTTCAGTCTTTTCTTGCTATTGGCAAGGGTCCATGGCTCATTGTTAGAGCACATGTTTTGCGTACAAAAGGCTGAAAAGAAATTTCTGTTCAAGCTTCTGTGAATCAGGCTCAACAAAGCTGTGGTGGATAGACCAATATTCTGACTCAGTATGATGTTGTTTCCTGTTCCAAAATAGCAACACTCTGCTTTCCTTAAAAATTGCTTGTTGTTATCTCAAAACGTGGCAATTTTTGCTTTAGCCATCCAAATGGCAAGGGGTGGGGGAGGACAATCTCAAAAAAATATCATCTGGCTCACTATTGGATGGATTGGTTGGATTTTCTTTTTCCTTTTTCTCTTACTACCCATCTGGTGCTGAGAACAATAATATAGGGAATTAGCAAGGGAGTCATCAAGTGAATACTTCCCAGCATTCCAACTTGGCTCTATTTTGAGATTTAGAAGGAAGAATGATTAAGTTGTACATTTTGGGGATTAATTGAAAATGACTTTGTTTTCCACTATAGATGCTTTCTATATTGCTGGGTAGAAAATATGTTTTAAAATATTTTTATAGAGAGCTGGTTATTCAGGTTGTTTTAGTGATGCTGGCTTTATTGAGACTTCTGGATTTGTTTAAGAAGACCATTTGTTGATTTCAAGTGCATCACTATCACAGCATGTTTATTGCTAGATGCAAGCAGTGAAAAACAATAAATATCTTGTATAAAATATTACCATGGAAGAATTACCACCATCATCACTGAGACATTCAGACATTCAATCCACAAAGAGCTAGACACTGTTACACATGGTATAAAGACCAATGAAATGGGACAGAAAAGAAGGCAATGCCATAGTTAAAATGACATTTTAAGACTGCCTTCCATCCCTGAGCCAAATTCTATCGAGTACAACCACTTTTACCTAATGAAGTTTATGCTCCAGAAATACCTCTCAGCAATGCAGCCATGTGCCCAGTTAGACATTTTTCTGTTAAGGGACTTCACTTGCTCAGCAAAAGGAACCTGAAACAAGTAAGCAGGAACAGAAACAGCATCATGGCCCAGTTGCCCATCAGACCTTGACAGATTTGAGTCTTTATAGGTCTCCAAAGTTTTGTTGCCCATCTCTAGCTCTGTAAGATGCTTCTGTTTATGGTCAGGAAAGATAAAAGGAGCAAGTGAAAATTGGACACACTGATGTCAATGGACAGCACAGATCACCATTTTGATTGTATTGTTAATTACTGAAAGAAAGCTGGCCAAAAGATATCAGCAGAGGACAATGATAGAACATGGAAAGATATACAATAGTGGAGCAGAAGAACAGAGCCCATTGTATAGACAGAGCGACAGTTTCAATATCCATCTTAATTTATTGGTAATTTCAGAGACACTCAGGGAATATTTGGACTAGATGCTAATGTAAGTGATAGAATATATAGTCATGAAGTTAAGGACATTTTGGTGCAAATCATATTTTACAAAAGAAAGGAAGAAAGGAAGGAAAGGAGGAAAGGAGGAAGGAAAGAAGGAAGGAAGGATAGGAAGGAAGAAAAGAGGAAGGAAGGAAGGAGAGGAAGGAAGGCAAGAGGAAGGAAAGAAGGAAAGAAGGAAAGAAAGATAATCACACTGGCCATATACTATAATTGAGGTAAAATATCTCAGCACATCTAGAAGAGGGACAAGTGTATCAGCACCAAGATGAAAATCATTGACTATGGCATTATAATGGAAAACATTAACATTTTGCTAAAAAAAAAAATAAAAAATTCCCTGGAAGAGTTTGAATTTTGCTTACTACTGAAATAAATAGGATATGAAAGAGCCCAAGGATTCTGTTCTGCTGAACATTTAGTTTCTGGAAGAAGAATTTTCCAAAACAAGTTTCAGTTTTCTGTTCTTCTTCTGTGCCCAGAAGGAGTCCAGGCAATCCTATTGAAGTGTGAGATATAAACTACCAAGGAAATGGCCGTAGCTTCATAAGACATCACAGAAGTACTTTTGCAGTGATGTTTTTAAAAAGCAGCCCAAATTGAATGGCTGTGAAGTAAAGAAACACACTTTCTTCTCCTGTTTTTTTTTTCATATGCTAGTTCTCTTATCATTCATTTTCAGCTCCAGTTGCTTTCCTTTCTCAATTTGCATGAGAAAGACATTTCCACTGTTTATTTGCTGTCTAATAGCTATTAAATTCAGTTTTGAAAATCTGCAATAGAAACAAAGGATTGGCATGAAGAATTCAGGACAAAGGGCTCAATAAAATATACATAATTCATAATAAAGATCAATATTTTCTGCCTTGATGTAAGATAAAACTTGCAGGGAAAGTCTACAGAAGGGCATTTCCACCTTGGCAAATTGATGATGTGTGGACTTCGACTCCTAGAATTCTACAGCTAGCATGCTTTGAGAAACTCTTACAGTAATATTTCAGAGCAGGTATATTCAAACGTTCTGAGGCAATGAAACCTCTTAATTTTTTTAAAAAAAAGAAGTCCTGGAATCTCTGATTAAGAAATAAATAGCACATAGACAACCGCTTCACAGTGCTTCATAGTATTCTCTGAGAGGTTTATAGAGTCATAGAGGTTTATAGCAATAGACTCAACAATCTGGGTCCTCATTTTACCAATCTCAGAAGGATGGAAGACTAAGTCAACCTTGACTCCTGTCAAGATAGAATTCCAGACTGTTGGCAGTTAGCCTGCAATACTGCATTCTAACCACTGCACCACCAGGGCTCTCTATTAAGAAATAAGACACCAATGACAAATGTTATCAATGAAATGAATGTGAATTAACACTTTCAATATACAAAAAACCCCACCTTACCATTATTTGGAAGTTTAATATTTTAATCAAAGAAATCTCTGTTCAGTGTATTAATATTATTTATAAGTATTGCTCAGGAACAAGACTATGGGTAGAAAAAAAATTAAGAATCTTTCCAAAGACAATTAGAATCACTTATATACAATTATCTTGATATCCCAGCAATCTCCATTACCAGAAATCTCCAGAACTGCACCAAAATGTGGAGTTAACAAAGCTTTATTGTCCTTGCTCTGGAAACTCTTGTTTCTACACAAACTGCCCTGTTGTTCTACATGCACACTCTTTCTATCTCTAATCTCATGTCCATTTAAACCATAGAACTCCCTGCTTCAGAAATCCAGGTTGACACCCTGTCCCAAAGGTGCTTTTTCAAGAGGCAGCTGTACTTTCTGGTTTTTCTTTGAAGACATTTCACTTGGTGAAATGGTGGGGAATGGAAAGATTTATTCTCCTTGCAGACAGCTGTCGTTTGCATTCTTTTAGTGAATTGTTAAGGTCACCTGGAGGTTTATCTATGTCATCAGGGTCACCTGACAGGTGCAAATGGGGGTGGAGCCTTCTTGGAACTGTTGAAAGGACTGTGTTGTAAACTGGAGATAGATGATGTCCTATCCCTCCCCCTCTGTTGAAAGACGACTGATCAGTTTTGACATAGATGGCCTCTTTAACCCCTCATTCAAACCAGAGGTCCTCTCTGTCCAAAATGTTGATCCTCTCTGCCCTGCATGCACACTTACTGTATGTTGAAGCTTTTTTTCTGTTCAAATGTGAAGTTCTGCCAATTATTGGTAATTATTACATGGCCAGAGTCACTAATGACTGTCTGATATCTACTGATTCTATTTATGATTTATAGGGCACTGTTTTCATTAGATTTTTTGGTAATTATTTTTATTCTTGTTCTTCTCCAATAAATTTAATTTTAAAATTGTGGTTATTCTCTTTGAACAATATCTATGAAGTAAGTGAGCAAAATTGTCTTAGACTGGCTCATTTTCTATTTTCTATTGCATAGAAGCAAAGGAATTTACAGGCCCTGGCTACAGGAGGCAAATAGAGTTAGGGTTGCACATCTGTATTTGTATCAGTTTAGTCTGATTGATCCAAGAATGATAAAAAGCATCTCAATGGAGAAGGGGACAGGCCAGAATAAGAGGAAGGAGAAAGAGGAAGGGGTGAGAAAAGAAAGGAGGGGAGGAGAGCAGGAAGAATTTTATTTAGGAAAAGAAAATGGAAAAGTTTCCATTTTAGAAATGGATCAAATTGGTTTAGAGATTCGAAAGCTTGTAAAAAATGCAAGTAGAAAAATAGGGACCACCTTTGGTGGGAAGGTAACAGCTTTCCGTGCACCTTTGGCATTTAATCATGACAGCCACATGATCATGGAGATGTCTTTGGACAGCGCTGGCTCTTCAGCTTTGCTCATCTCCGCCCCCTAGAGTTGGGAATGACTAGCACATATGTGCAAGGGGAACCTTTACCATTATCTTTAGGAATAGATGAAAAAGGAAGGTGTTTCATATGAGAATAGAATCTATATAAGTTTGATGTGTGAATGACTCCTCAGATAGCAGATTTCTGTAAAATATGCCAGAGAAAGCACAATTCCACCTTAATACCTCTTGGTTTTTCTTTCCAAGAAAAATAATTTGAGAAATACTTCCCATGATAATAACTACATTACTCATCCTTGTTGTGAAAATTAATCTGCACTGATTACTTTATATTGCTATTAAAATCTATTATTATACACTATTAAAATAATCCAGATAGGTAAATTATAAGAATATAGATAACATTTAATAAGTAATGTTAATTATTTAGATAAAGTATATCAGCCTTGCTCATTCCCCTTTAAAATAATTGTATTTAGAATACTATTATTAAGAGGAAAGTAGAAGAATTTTACTTGATTAAAAAATGGACCAAAAACACTGTACTGTGTGCTGCACTGTTCCATCAATGAAGGTTTTTTTAGTGAACCTTTTCACAATTTCAATGTTTAAAAAATAAAGGCAATGGAAGGCAGTGTCCAGTAACTTTAAGGTAGATACTTTTCACAGCAGATGACAGTAGACAATTAGATTGGGGTAAAGGGCTTTGTTTACACAAATTGAAACTAATAAAGAATTGAAGCACAGCGTGACAGCTTGAGCTGAAATAGAAATCTCTACTTTCAGCAAGAGCCAGAAAAAATAGGCAGAAGTTGTCTTAGATCTAAGCTGGTAGTCAGTTGCTGAGCAACTTTCAATACATGGAGTTCAACTTCCAGAGTTCCCCAGCCAGCTTGAGTAGGGAATTCTGAGAGTTGAAGTCCATGCATCTTAAAATTGCTGAGGACAAATACTAACTTTGCAAAAGAATCCCCATAAAAAAGACACAAATAAGGAATGCAAGGATTATATCTAAAAAAGAGATTTCATTGCAGAATTTTTCTCTCCATGCTTAGTGTTCAGATACTTTTTCTGAAGAACATTTTTGATCAGTTTGTACTAAGAATTCTATTGTTCTGGCAGATATCAGTTTTATGGCTCAAGTAAGAATTCAAGTAGTAAGTGTTTTTTTCCCAGTGAGACCGGTCTATCAGGGCAACCTGGTCTACCCAATTATGGAACAGAGCATACTGCTTCTGCTTTCGCCTTTCAGCCCCAATCCAGGAGCCTTCGCAGGCAGTCACTTTTGCAACAAACTATTTTTGTGTTGAATTTATGTTTATCAAGAAAGAAATAAAGGTAGACTAGTATAGATCTATTCAAACTATTTATCTGTCATCAGCTAGCCATAGCCTTCTGGGATTTGAACCTGGGCTACTTACATATTAGGTAGATGTATTAACCTCTAAGCCACAGGCTCTCCTTGCTTTGTTGGCTATACCAGGGGAGAGATTAAGTGTTTTTTCCGGTGAGACCAATCTATCAGGGCAACCTGGTCTACCCAATTATGGGATGGAGCATACTGCTTCCACTTAATCTCTCCCCTGGTATAGCCAATAAAGCAAGGAGATCCCATGGCTTAGAGATTAATACTTCTACGTAATATGTAAGTAGCCCAGGTTCGAATTCCAGAAGGGTATCATTAGCTGATGAGATCTAAATAGCTTGAAATAGATCTATACTAATCTCCCTTTATTTCTTTGTCGGTAAGCATAAATTCAACACAATTCAAGTAGTACTGTGTTCAGTTTGGGAATAGAAAATTTTGGTATAAAATTTAGTTTAAAAGGGCTTTTATAGGTTCAGTTTGGGGACTCAATCAGGAGGCTTTATTTTCTGAAGGACAAAACCCTTAGGAAGTGACAGGAAGGGTATAGGCACCTCTGCTGCTCTGTACCTTTCTCCACCAACTTTAAAAGCAGAAGGTATTGGAAAGCATGCAGAATTGCAGCACAACTACAGTTATTATCATTTTTGCTGAAAAAGATATACTTCCGTAACAGAGGGAGTAGGGTGCCCATTTAATTTGATATTTCCCACATATTTCTCCAAATATTTAATGGCCTATGATTGCATACTATTTGAGAAACATTAATCTATGTTTGCTATGGGAATCTCCCAATGATTTCCCCAGTATTCTATCAGCATTGCACACTGTATACTTTGCTAAGAAAGGATTTTAAGAATATTCTGAATCTTTTATAACAGCTTATAATGTTTACATAACCCAACTTGGGAACTATTGCTATGGAGAGTTACCAGTTTACAATGCATGTTGAATTTTTCTATAATAAATGTGATAAATGATACTAGGAGTCTTCAGCATTTCCTACTTCCTCCCCTTTGTTTTCATAGAGATATAGTTGAATTCTGTGTTTCTCAATCCTGGCAACTTAAAAAAAAAAATAGCCAAAACAAATTTGGGAATTGAAATCCACAGGCCTGAAACAAAGGCCTAGACATTGGTAGATGCAAGAGACAAGATGCCCATAAGTTTTCATTGCCAAACAATGCAAATAAGTTATTTGTATGATGATGTCATTATGCACAGAACAGAAATTTTTATGTCATTGGTATTTCTGCCGGGTGCCTATGGCTATTTTCTGCAGTACAATATCATATTTTTCTCCCTTATATTTTGCCCTCCCAATTAATAGCGTGCAATGTAGAACATGCAACTCAAAAACCAAGGGTAGCCATTGGTTTTTCCAACACATTCTGTACCATTTTAGATAATTTACTGATCCAGGATTTGTTCCCATAAAGATAAAAGTATGGCATTTCCTTTTCATTTTTTTTACTAATCAAGGAGAGGTAATAAAGCAGAGGAATCCATCAATCAGAGATAATGATCAACATAATATGGACACAGCACCAAGCCAAGATAAAAGGAAAAGTTGAAATCTGGAAAATGATTTTTGTTTTTTTAAAAAGGAGGCTTTATTTCCAGATGGTTTATATAGGAAACAAGAGTTGCAGGTGTCATTGTGTAAAAACTCTTAATTGGTGTTGTCTTGGTTTGAATCCCTATTATTGATTAATGTACAAGGTTTGTCTCTTTTTAGGAGCTATTGGAATGCAGTAATATGGCCAACAATTTTTGTTTGGGTTCAGAAATACACACACACACACACACACACACACACACACACACAGTCTGACTGTGCAAGAGATGTTACATAATCTATACTAATCTATCCCATTTCTTTTCCAAAAAGAACTACCAAGACTGTGCAGCAGTGGTGGGTTGCTACCAGTTCGCCCCATATTGGGAGAACTGGTAGTGGCGGCAGTGGGAGGCTTCATTCACTTGTCCAGATGCTTCTACAGAACAAGCCTGGCAGACAAGCCTATGTCACGAGACAAGTAAAGACCCTTGGTGCCATACCCATAAGACAATACTAACACACCGGAATGGGGTTATGTGGATGGGGTCTCGTGTCTATGTACCAGCAGCTTTGCGCAAAGCAGTGTTGTAATGGTGCCATGACTCTAAACTGGCTGGCCATTTTGGGTTCCTCAAGACTTTACATCTGATCAGGCGACAGTTTTGGTGGCCACAGATGTGAAAGGACATCAAACAGTATGTAAAGGAATGTTCACTGTGCCAGTACAACGAATCATCTTGGATATGGAGGGTCCAATTCACGGCACGCTTCTGGTGCAACTTCTTAGCTTTAATCAAGCCCTCCCAAGGCTTAAGCACAGCCTACCACCCTAGTACCAATGGAGCAGCGGAACATGTCACCGCCATGGTGGAGCACTATATCCGCTGCTATGTGTCCTATCAACATAACAATTGGGCGGACCTGCTATCTTTTGCTGAGATAGCGTACAATAACACAATTCATCGAAGCACAGGGGCCACACCTTTCAAAATTGTCTCTGGCTGAGAGTTTAGAGCCATCCCTGAATTAGATAGTCAAAGCCAGGAAGAGATATCTCCAGGGGAATGGAGTAACCGAATTAGTAAAGTGTGGCCATAGATGAAAGCCGCGCTGGCTAAGGTGGCCGACAAATACAAGGCTTATGCCGATAAGAAGCGGGCTACCCATAAACCATTTCAAGTAGGGGATCAGGTGTACCTCTCCACCAAATACATAAGTTTAAGAAACCCTTGTAGAAAACTCGGTCCTCAGTACCTGGGACCGTTCCGAATTCGGAAGGTGGTTAATCCGGTTACTGTAATTTTGCAATTACCACCATATCTGGGGAAGATTCACCCTGTCTTCCATTGTAGTCTACTAAAACCAGTGGGGGCATTAATAGATACCAAACTGCCAGGTCCTATACAGGATGATTATTATGAGATAGACAGATTTCTCAATTCTCGGATCCGTCATGGTGGGCTGCAATATCTCATCAAATGGAAAGGGTACCCATTAGCTGAAGCATCTTGGGTAGCAGAGATAGACCTAAATGCCCCCAAACTCCTAAAACGGTATCATAAACACAACCCCCAGAAACCTGGTTCCATAACCTAATCTGTCTCTTTCATGTCTTGCAGGTGGACTCCTGGTAGAGGGGCCTGCCTGTCGAATGACAGGCCGACTCAACATAGAGTGGGGAGGGAGGTATGGAGGAGCCATTGACAATAGGGGGGAAGACCTTACCACCCAACGACGATCCACCAATTGTATCTGGGAGACAAGGGAGCGATTATGCGGGCCGCAGGTTTGCACAATGGTGGTGGTGTAACACCAGGATCATAGGCGGCTCCGTGGCTGGGACAAGGGAGGGAGCAAAGAGTAAGATGCTCCTAGCCGTTGCAAAGGGAGGGGGCTGGGGCTGGAAATAATGCCAATTGGCTACGGACGCTCCTGGCTTACTTTGATTATTGTTAAAAGGGCATTGGGAGGCTGCCATTCCCAACGCCGACTTTGTGTTATTCATAACGTTCGTATGTGACTTCACTGAGAAATGAGAAGTAAACCTGGCTACAATCTCGCAATCTGCTTCCGAGTTGTGTTTTCAATGATACGAACCAGCTGGGTGAGCAGCATTCGACACGCAGAAGTGTTGTGCACACACAAGCGCCCGCAAGTGAACCAGTAGAAAAAGGCTTTGAAACCGGCCTCTGTTGTGTAGCACCCAATCTTGTAGCCATTTTATAATATTGCTCAGGATACTTTTTCAAAATTCCAAAGGTACCCAATAAGCCTAAAAAGGTTACAATAGTAGACCTTAATTTTTGGAGGGTCTTAAGAGACAAGTATTGTTTTATTTTTCCTTTATTGTTTTGAATTGATTTTTAAAATATTGTTAGCCACCTACAGTCATGCTTGCAAGGAGGGAAGTCATGTAAATCTATTGAAATGAATGTTAGAAGAGCATTTTGTTTAGTTCATCTTTTATCATCTCTTTTCTTTAAAAAAAATCTGTGTTTGGGGACCTTCAAAGAACATAGGAATGGTTAAAAGTATAATTTGCAAGAAAGCAAAAAGATTCTGTCCCTCCCCAGTTAACAGTTGGAGAGGCTTTTCCTGAGAATAATCCCAGTGTCTACTTTCTGAGAATTCACTTACAGATCTGTGACTGAAAATAAACAAGATGAGAGGATTGAGTCATGCAGAGATGGGGAACAAACAAACAAAAACAGGAAAAATTCTCTGAGAATTGAAATAATTCTACTGCATAGGCCATAACTTAACTGGAGTTTATTAAATGCTGCTGACACGCTTGATTAAGAGAAGCAATAGACTTATCCACTTCCAATGGAAACAAGCAAGCCCAGAAAACAGTGTTGGTCAAGGAGAGATGTAGCATAGAATCTCCTTTGGCAAATTCTTTGGAATGTTTGCAATGGATAATCACTTTATTTTTCCGGACACATTATCTGTTCTACCAGTGCACACTGATTAACCACAGAACACACTTGATAATACTACATCAGAGTGCATAATAATCCTCAAAAAGACACCCATAGGATTTTCTGTAGAAAAAAACCAAGCCATCATACAGTGGGATAAAACTGAATGTTTGACCTCTGCTGTGATTTATCTTTACTTATGAAAGTCAAGATATGAATTTAGTCAATCTTTATAAACAAGGACTACAGCAGCTAAGCTGGTAGACGAATCTTGTCTGAGATTCAAACTATTTATCAAAGATGTATTTGGATAGGAACTAGTTAACAGTTGCTGAGCAATTAATATTTCAATGCAATCTTCTGGAAGCTATAGACTCCCAAACCTCTTTAGTACCATTGTTCAAGAGAAAAGCATCTGCTTCTTAGAAAGATCCATTTTCTGTTGGGATATTCTGTCATGTCAAAAAAAAAGTATTAAAAAAGTATATTCCTCAATACTTATTCAACCATACCAAATTGTTTTGCAAACAATGTTAGTATGAAATAGGCTTTACATAAATCTGGATGTTTAAACAGAGTGTTCTAAAACTTTGGAATTTCCAGGAGCCCTAAAGTAAGAGAGCAACAGAAAGAGCATTAAGATTTCAAAGCTGGATTTCTAGGCTTCCTAGTGGTAGAAATTCTAAAACAAGGAAATATTTCAGGAAGTAGGAAGTAAAAAGATAATCTGACATCACTTTCTGTCTTCTGAAACCAGAGTTGTGCATTTGACCTAATATGGGAAAAATAAGACAACCCCACGGGCTTTAGGGCTGCACCTAAAACAAGAACATATTCTCCATTGGGGGTGGAGACAGCAGCCATGCTTGGGAGGTGACTCATTCAATCAAATCAGAGGACTGAGTCTGTCAAAATTGACAAGTCCCGCCTTTGTTGCTAGGGGATCCAGCTTTTGACTCAGTCCGTCAGATTGGACAGTCGTGTAGTTCTGAGTCTCTGGCACTTTTTATAATTCTTCAGATTGTCTTCTACGTTTGATTCCTGGTTTTAACCTTAAGATTTCCTGACTATTCTATTATTCTTGTGAATGTAAGCTTGGTGCTTGGTCTGCCTCAGCAGCTAGCCTCCTGGCTGGCTGAAGGCAAAGGGGCAAATTCATTATTATTATTATTGAGGTAAATTCATCATCATTATTATTATTATTCCCTTTTTACTTGAGCCATTGAGACCTGTGGAGTCCAGCGCTCCCACATAGGCTGATTAATTCCTGTCAAGAGGGCTGTGGAGCTTCGCGCCCCCACCCCACCCCCCCCTTCCTTCCTCTACCATTCAATTTCTCATTTAAATTTGGCCTTGGCTGCCCTCGATATTTCGTTTCTATGGAGTCCTTTGCGCTCCCGGTTTTGCTGCTGCAGTTCTATTCAGCCTGCTCACTCTTAACTGCTATTGTAAGCTTATCTGGGCTCCGATCGGCTCTGTCTTCGCCGCCAATCGTTTTGTGAAGCCGCGTGCTTCTTTTAATTGACAGGTGGCCATTTTGTCACCCCCTTTCTCTTTCTGAAGCTTTGTGGAGTTTTAGCGCTCCCCGGATCTGCTGAGAGTCAGTTTTTTCGGTGTTTTGCCTCTGCTTAAGCAGGAGGCCAGGCTGCAAATCCCTTGAGCCTTCTTGGCCACAATTCGAGCTCCTTCACTCCGAGCAGCCATTTCGGAGTACATTTGACAGGCAGCCATTTTGAGAGACAGGGTGACGGGCGGCCATTTTATTTCCATTTGTTCATTTGTGTAGTGGAGTTTTTACGCCCCCCCTTGCTATATTAAATTCTTGGCTGTTTGTATGGGGCTTTTGCGCACCCCCCCCCGCACTGCCTTCGATTATCTAGCTGCCTGTACTCTGTGGAGCTTGGACGCTCCCACCTTGCTTTGCCTGAGCCAGTGCTTACTCGTTTTGTCTATTTGAGGGACCTTCCCTCTTACTCTTACTTACCTTCTGCCTAGGAGAATGCCTAAGGCTCCAGCAAAAACTAAGCACTGCACGAAGCCAGCCTCTATGGACCCTGATCCCAAGGCTCTGTCCAAAGCCCCTAAGGCCACTGTGTCCCTTCCTGGGGGGAAGAACAGGCACCATTCTTCAGCTCCCTCATGGGGGGAGAAGCACCGAGATAAGGGGCTTTCGCTATCGAGTGACAAGGTCATTGACCAGTCCGGCAAGTCTTCTCAGATGGCTGGCATGAAGGCTCGAAATGCTCTTTCAGTAACCCTGGATCGTAGTCTGGGCTAGTTGGGCTAGATCTGTCACTGGCTTCGGCCTCGGCCCAGCCTTCCAATGAATCTAGGGCGGTGCATGATCACGCACATACTTGTCTTCGGCCCGAGGATGTGAGACTTATGATTGCTAATGCCATGCAACAATCTCTTTCAGTTCAAAGGCCACCGTCATACCGTGAGCCTAGTTTTCATTCAGGCCACCCACGTTCCCCGGAGAGATATTATGATGAAGATGCGCTTTCCGTGGCTGCCTCTGCTTCCCCTGATCCTTCGGAGGCAGGCGAGGCTTCCATTCTTGAGGACTTAGAACCTCAGGATCCTGATTTGTCGGAGGATGAAGGACTCTCTCCTGATCAACCGGCCTTTACGGGGCTTTCCCCTCAGAATCTCTTTAAATCCTTACTTTTTAAGGCCATAAATACAGCTCAACTGGGGCCTGCTCCTCCAGAACTGGCCTCTACATCCACACAGGGTTCCCTTGACCCATTGTTTGCCGAACCGGCCAAGCAGGTGTCGACCATACCAACTCCTCCCTTGTTTTTAGAGGTTATTAAAAAACAATGGTCAACTCCTGGGGCTCCTCCTGCTCCTTCCCCAATAGATCGGAGGAATTTTCAGGTGGCCTCTGACTTGGCTGACCTCCTTCAGGTGCCGTCGGTCGACCCCCAGGTGGCGGCCTTATTGTCTAATGTCTCCGTCCCTGGGGACCCTGACGAAGGTCTATGCCCTGATGAGCGCAGGTCTGATCAGATGCTTCAAAGGGCGCACCTGGCAGCTGCGTGGGCTATTAAGTCAGCCACCACTGCTTCCTTTTTTAATCGTTCTACAGTCTTGTGGCTGCGTAATCTCCAAAATATGCTTTCTCCAGAAGATACCCGGATAAAGCAAGACCTAAACAAATCATCGCGGGCTTGCAGTTTTCCGCAGATGCCACCCTGAATGCAGCACGTTTTGCATCCAAGTCTCTGGTGTCTTCCATTGCAGCCCGACGTCTAGTTTGGTTGTGTCACTTGCAAGCTGACGCCAGACACAAATGGCATTTGGCTTCAGTGCCCTATACTGGGGAGAAGCTTTTTGGCCCTTCATTAGAACATTTCCTCCTGGAAACGAAGGATAAATGGAAGTTTTTGGCAGCTATGTTCCGTAGAGGGGAACCCCGGTTCACCCCATATGCTCAGCGTACCCAGTTTCGGGGAATGGATGGTGGAGCGGGGCCCTCTCATCCTACTGGTAATTTTATCCCTAGACATCAGGGTCCACAGTTCAGATCCTTCAGGGGCAGACCAGTCATGCCTAGGCGGCCCTTTCGAGGGGGTACATCCGATCCTCCCATTGGCGGGAGATTGGCTGTCTTCACCGATATTTGGGAGAGTACAACTTCTGATCGCTGGGTCCAAGCCACCATTCGATCTGGGTTGGCTATAGAATTTCTTTCCACCCCCCCCCCATTCATCTTTTCTGACTTGCCCTCTTTCCAGTAACCCTGAACGGCAAGCCCTTATGGACTCTGCCATCGCGCACCTCCTGGCCATCAAGGCTATCGAACAGGTGCCCAGTGATCAAGCTGGACAGGGGTTTTATTCTAGGGTGTTTTTGGTCCCTAAGTCGTCGGGTGGGTGGAGACCTATTCTTGACTTTAAGCGCTTGAACCACTACGTGGTTTATCGCAAATTCAAAATGCAATCTTTGCGATCAATTTTAGACAGTATCCGGAGGGGCGATCTCTGCTCAATTGACCTCACCGAGACCTACCTACATATTCCGATACTCTCCTCACACAGAAAGTTTTTATGTTTTTCCGTATAGGGCCCTCCCATTCAGCCTTTCCTCGGCTCCCCGTAGTTTCACCAAAATCCTGGCTGCTTCGGCAGCCGTTCTCCGGCTTCAGTCTGTTCATCTTCAATGTTATTTAGACGACATTTTGTTGTTTGCCCATTCTCCTCAACAGGCAGGTTTGGATTTGCAATTCACGATCCAGACCCTGACTTCGTATGGCTTCTCCATCAACAAGGAGAAGAGTCACCTGAACCCCTCCACTCGCATTTTGCATTTAGGGGCAGTTATTGATTCCGTGGAGGGTAGGGTTTATTTATCACCTGATAGGCAAAATAGCTTGAAGGCCCTTGTCTCCAGGGTGGAACGCACCAAGAGAGCTTCCCCCTTACTCCTTTCCCAGTTGCTGGGGAAGATGGTTTCGGCCATTGCGATTGTATCCTGGGCCCGATTACATCTCAGGGACCTCCAATGGTTTATGTTGCCCTTTCAGAGGTCGGGCAGGGGCACATCACATAGAGTGGTTCCGATTCCCAGGCAAGTACTCTCCTCTCTGCGATGGTGGAGGTCTACAGCCATTTCTAAGGGTTGTCATTTCTTTGAACCCCAGTGGCTGGTGGTTACTACCGATGCCAGCTCCTTTGGCTGGGGTGCCCATTGCCTGGATTGGGTAGCCCAGGGCAGATGGTCTACAACTGAGGCTTCCCTAAATATTAACTGGTTGGAGCTTCATGCGGTATTTCTGGCCCTCCGGGCCTTTCATGATTTAGTGTCCGGCTCCCATGTTTTGGTGCTTACGGATAATGTGTCTGCCAAAGCGCACATTAATCGTTAAGGGGGTACCAGGTCTAGATCCCTTATGTGGGAGGCCGAGAGGTTGGGATTATGGGTGGAGCATCAGCTCGCCTCTCTGAGGGCAGAGCACATTTCAGGGGAGTCGAATGTGCGAGCAGACTGGCTAAGTTGACAGATAATTGACCACGCCGAATGGCGCCTGAATCCTTATTTGTTCCAGGCTCTGGCAGCCCGATTCGGTGCTCCTCTCGTTGACTTGTTCGCATCACCAACAAACTCCCAACTTCCATGCTTTTTCACAAGGTTTCCAGCACACCAGGCGGAAGCTGTCGATGCTCTTTATTCCAGTTAGCTTCGAGGTTTGCTTTACGCGTTCCCTCCGATCCCTCTCATTCCAAGGGTTCTGCGGAAGCTCATTCATGAACGAGTGGAGATAATCTTCCTTGCACCGCACTGGCCACGACGGGCTTGGTTCGCCGATCTGCAGCAGTGTCCCCGCCTTGGAGGCTGCCCTGCCCCGTGGACTGCCTCTCCCAAGGTGCGGTTCTGACTATCCAAGCTTCGAGGCGGCCATCCACAGACCGCATTTACTCTGCCACTTGGCGGGTCTTTTCTACTTGGTGTGAACTACAGGGGGCTTTGCCCGTCCAGGCATTGATTGTTCAGGTTCTCAGGTTTTTACAAGACGGCTTAGACAGAGGTCTCTCGCCCAATACCCTTAGGCGTCAAGTGGCAGCTCTCGCCTCGGTTATGACCTATGGCTCTCTGCCCTCATTGTCACAAGATCCTTTGATATGCCACTTCCTGAGGGGAGCTGCTAATTTATGTCCCCCTGTGCTACACAGGTATCCCACTTGGGAGCTTTCCTTTGTGTTGTCCTCTCTTACAGGTGCACCGTATGAGCCGTTGGAGTCTACCAGCCTACGACTTTTGTCTTATAAACTGGCCTTCCTGGTAGCAATAACATCAGCTAGGAGGATTTCGGAGATCGCAGCCCTATCGATGAGAGATGATCTTTGTGTCTTCCATGCGGATCGTGTGGTCCTGAGATTGGACCCTACCTTTGTTCCTAAAATTAACTCTGTTTTTCACCATTTGCAGGAACTTATTCTCCCAGATTTTTATCCTCATCCTGCCACTCCGTTGGAAGAACGGTGGCACAAGTTAGATGTCCGGCGAGCTCTCCAGATATATCTTGACAGGACTGCTGCGATCCGTCAGTCGCAGTCTTTGTTTGTCTCTTTTCTTCCAGTTTCCTTAGGTTCGAAGGTGTCTTCGACTACTATAAGCAGATGGATTTGTCAGACGATCGCTACTGCTTATGAGTCTCGATCTTCTCCTGTGCCAGCCAGGTTGACGGCACATTCCACACACAGCCCAGCGACTTCTGCGGCTTGGTCGACTCAAGCGTCATTGTTGGACATCTGCAGGGCGGCTACCTGGACTTTTCCTTCCCCCTTTATTAAGCATTATAAGTTGGACAAGTTTGCTTCACAGGAGGCTGCCTTTGGTCGTAGTGTTTTGCAAGGGGTTCTTACTGAGGGAGAGTCGTTTGTACAGACTGAGCCCGCCCGTTCCTAGCGCTGTGAACTTGGGTATGTCCCAAGCATGGCTGCTGTCTCCACCCCCAATGGAGAAGGGGTGTTGGTCCTACCTGACACGCTCCTTCTCGTTGGGTGGAGACAGCAGCCATCCCCACCCTATTTCAGTCTGTGCCTTGGGGTCCTGTGTTTCCTCTGGGAAGTTTATGCCGCACGACGAGTCTGTTTATTTCCATCTTCACCAGAAGCTGGATCCCCTAGCAACAAAGGCAGGACTTGTCAATTTTGACAGACTCAGTCCTCTGATCTGATTGAATGAGTCACCTCCCAAGCATGGCTTCTGTCTCCACCCAACAAGAAGGAGCGTGTCAGGTAGGACCAACGCCCCATCTAACCATTTTTAGTGTTATATTCATGTTCATTACTATTGGAAAGCACTTCTGATTTTTGTTATTTTTCTAACTTCACCATTGAAATGCAATTATGTATCAATATATATCCTACTGGATGTCAAGATAGCATACAATCAGCTGTACCATGGTCCTAATCACTATATAAGGCAATTAAGTTAAATGAATCAGTCTTATATTAAAAAGATTACCTTGTGTAGGTTCCAAATGCCTTTCTTTAGATGAATAAGGGCTGCAAAAGAATGACTTGCCCAATGTCCTGAGCTGAGTTTCATACTTAAAGCAGGATTAGAACTCACAATCTCCTGATGTCTAACCTTAATCACTAGATTAAACTGGCTTAATACAGCTCAAAGAAGAATGAAGAGAATTTGTCTTTCTCTAGAATGATTCTTGAGGACACATTCAAAAACAACAAAAATATTATATGATCTAAGCTGGTACCCTTGTGCCAAAGCATCTGTAAAAACCATAATTCATGTCCTATTATACTACATTTTTGATAAAGAATGCAGGGGTTCATATTCTCACTTCTTATTTGAAAAGTTTTAACTCAATTCTGAATTATGCTAGGAACAGCTGTTATTACCAGACCAACATGATTCAATTTCTATGATCATAGTCAAATGATTGTAAAACTAAACACAATTTGATTGTATCAGGGATCTGGTTATAAAATCTATTGTTTTATTCTATTGCATCTGCTATTTATTCTGGAGATTCCTAAGAATACCATGGACACCAAAGAAAGCAACAAATGGATCATCAATCAAATCAATCCAGAGTTCTTACTCAATGCACAATTATCCTACCTGAGACACATTATGCAAAAACCTAATTATCTGGAGATTATTCTCTGGAAACATGAAGAGCCTGAGTAGCGTAGGGGGCTAATGCCTCCTACTAAAGGCAGCAATTAACATCCAGCTGCCTGCAATTTCTGCGAATTCAATCCTAGCCAGGCTCAAGGTCGACTCAGCCTTCCATCCTTTCTAAGGTGGATAAATTGAGGACCCAGTTTGTGGGGGAAATAAGCTGACTTTGTATAGATATACAAAAAGTATGAAGGCTATTGCTTAATGCATTGTAAGCCGCCCTGAGTCTCCGGAGAAGAGCGGCATATAAAATCAAATTTAAAAAAAAAGAAAAAGAGGATAAGTAGCAACAAGGTGGATATAGTCAGTCACAGTGGTAGTGGATACATAATTGGAAGACCTAAAAAGGTCTTAGGTTAGCGACAAATTATCTAGAAAAAAACTATATGGTAGCTAAGAGTTGACTATGACTTGATGGCTTATAACTCATCAATAATCAATTTTTAGTTTGAATGCTACATAGACAATTTAAGAAATCCTTGACTATTGAAGGTTCCTTAAATTAATCTTTGACCTAGTGGGATTTAATTTTAGCTCAACAGTCTTTCCTAAATTATTTAAACAATATCATGAATTAGTATTGTATTAGTTACACAGAATTCACTGTGAATTTTGTCTTTATGTAAAACAATCACTATAGTGATATCTCTCAAATGTTAATTATTTCTTATTAAGACTGTTCAAATTTTCTTTACTTGACATTTCATTATAAAGCAGATGATAACATTTTGAGAGAACTAAATTAATAATTCTCCGGTAACTTCAATAACACTTATAAACCCAGACAGAAACACAAATTAAAGGTTAGCCTTCACCGTATATAGAAAACTAGTTAAAACTCATTTCTCATTATTCATGTCAGGGCATTTAATTTCTAAAGTAGAGTTGTTGACAGTCTTTTCTTTTGCAGTTGAAGTGTGCAGCTCTAATATAGAAGCCACCTGAGGAAGCAGTTCATCAATTGTTTTTAAGACTCAAAAATTGTATTCTTTCAGGATTTAAATCCCAAAATAATCCAGTTATTAAAAGGAAAGTATCAATGTTCTGTGGAAGTAAATATGCAAGTAATGAGATTGTTTTAAATTTGGTAGAAGTAAAGATCTAGTAATAACATTCAAAACATTGGTGAATTCAGATTGTATCAAGTTCAACTTCTGAATTATCTTAAGTGGCACCTACGTCTACATAGTAGTACATTGCAATAATATATCTCAGTAAATGAATCCACATGTCAGAAAATTCTTGTTAGAAAGGTAATTGAGAAACTTGCAGAAACTGGTAAAAGGTACTGATGCTACTTGGACCTCTGACAATAATGGGTCAATTATTTAATGTAATTAATTGACTGCTCATGCTTTCCACGAACTTAAGAAGTATCTATTGATAAGAGTTAATGTATTCAGGCACTAGTTCAGCATTATTGGAGAATCACTTGCTCATAGATTGGCTCCAATGCACAGACCCTTCCATCCTTCTATCTAACACCAAAAAGAGTCTTTGATTATTTTTAGAGGCAGTCAGGAGAAAATGGAGATGTACACACCACTTCTCATTTTTTAAAATCTCACATTGCAGTTATGTTTTTCTTTTTTTAAAAGAAATAAATCTGTGTGATACCTGATAATAGATGAAAGATAGAGTGAGAAAACAGAGGGATGGTCTCACCACTTAGAATTGGCCCCTTTTATTTTTGAAGGTGAATTCTCCATCTCAATCACATTTTTTCCAAAAAAATATAAGCTTAAGCCAAAGCTGTCAGACCTGCTCCAACTTAAACCTCTAAATAGAAACAATCCTTGGTCCCATTTGTTGAGAAAGGTAGAGTTTATTAGAAGTCAAGTGCACTGCAGTAGTGCATAGCCAGAACTGAGAATCACATGCCAAAATCCCTATGTTTGACTGTTTCCTCCCTTAGCTGCCTCCCATCACTAGCCCTCCCCCCACCCATGACCAATCAGGTTCAAGCAAGATGTTTCCAGAACAGCACTTCAAGCGTACGTTGGTATGCTGTTGCATTCTCTTAGTGAGTGACCTTGAAATAGTGTTCCATGGAGATACAGCAAGCAGAATTGGGGGGTGGAGGGGGGATAAGCAGCTATTCTCACTTTCCCCAAACCACAGTTACTTTTGCTTTCTCCCAAACATCCCCCCCTCCCATGCACCCTCCCCATAGTTCATAGCAGGCTGTCACTGCATGGTATCGAAGCACAAGTATGTGAGGTGGTGGCTGAAATTCCAACTCTTTTCTCAAAGGAAATATATTAAAAATAAAAAAAATAAAAATGCTGATCGAGTTTAAGATAGCTAGTACTCAAATCTCATAGATTTGGGAGAAAACAGAAATCATAAAATGATGAACTTGTTGAGTGACCGTATGAAGGGCAGCCCTCCGTACAGTCACTCATGCTCTCATTATCTCTCAGTTGGATTACTGCAATGCCTTCTACATGGGGCTGCCCTTGGGGTGCACCCAGAGGCTCCAACTGGTCCAGAATGCAACTGCACAAGTAGTAGTCACGGTTGCATCTCGCTACTCCCATGTAACACCACTTTTGCGTGAGCTGCACTGGTTGCCGGTGGTCCTCCAGATCCACTTCCAGGTGCTGGTACTCACCTATAAAGCCCTTCATGGCACGGGCATGGGGTATTTGCAGGATCACCTCCTACCGGCCTCCCACCACCCAGTGCGCTCACATAGGGCTGCCCTCCTCCGGGTCTCCTCAGCCAGACAGTGTTGGCTGGCGGTCCCCAGGATGAGGACATTCTCTGTGGGCACACTGACCCTCTGGAATGGGTTGCCCACCGAGCTCCAGACGGCCCCCGACCTCCACACCTTCCATGCCGACCTAAAGACATGGCTCTTTCAGCAGCTTCCCTGATCTGTTGTGGATTTTAATTTTGGGGATCTGGGGATTTTATATTTGGTTTTAATATTATTTAAATATTATTTATTGTCGGGTTGTTTAATTGTTGTGAGCTGCCCCAAGTGCTATGGGAGAAGGGCGGCATATAAGTAATCTACACCCTTTATCCTCACTAAACAATAGGTCATCATGGAAGGTGATCAATCCTTTTGATCAGTGGCATTATCAAATTAAAAAAACAACAACCCATGACTACATGTAGATTAGATGTAACTAGCTCATGAATCTAAGGTATGTGAACCCAACCTTCTAGCAAGCAAGAGAGAAAGAGCATATCAAGCAGGCTCCAAATAAGGTTCTATTTGGAGCCTTTATCTTCAAGGCAAACTAAGTAGGCAGAGTTTAACATTTCTTCCCCCTCCCCTACATTTAATGCAGGAGGGAGTTTGAGTGCTTCCAATCAAACTTTGCAAAAATATATATTTGAATTCAACTTTCACAAAAGACAGGAAAGGAGACTGTAACAATTACAGTGCTACTTTTAAAATGTATAATCAATTTTTTTTAAAAAAAAATGATTATACATTCATATACAGGGATGGGCTGGCTCAGTGGCTAAGATGCTGAGCTTGTCGATCAAAAAGTCAGCAGATCAGCGGTTCAAATTCCTAGTGCCGCATAATGGGATGAGCTCCCGTTTCTTGTCCCAGCTTCTGCCAAGCTAGCAGTTCGAAAGCACGTAAAAAATGCAAGTAGAAAAATAGGGACCACTTTGGAGGGAAGGTAACAGCGTTCCGTGAGCCTTTGGCATTTAGTCATGCCGGCCACATGACCACAGAGACGTCTTCGGACAGCGCTGGTTCTTTGGCTTTGAAACGGAGATGAGCACCACTCCCTAGAGTCGGGAACAACTAGCACATATGTGCAAGGGGAACCTTTACCTTAACCTTTATACATATTACAAAAGTAGTCAAATGAGGGATAGCTTCAAAATAGGATTTTTTTCAATATGGTCTAGCCCCAGGATTACCAGAAGTCAGAGAAATTAAGAGGAATGATATGATAATAATTAATTCTGGAGTTCATAAGAAGTTTTTCCTGGTGGGTCTACATAACATGTCACATCATGAACTGAAGATATCTGTACCATATGGGATTTGTTTATTTTGATAAGATCCCTGATTAAAACCATTGAAGACCCCCTATTATATCTTAGGGTACAGTGGACCATAATTACTCCAAATTATTTCTATATTTCTTCAAACAAAACATCTTTCCTATGATATTTGCCACAGGATTTTCAGCAAGGTGGATCTCAACATGCTGTGCCTGGGAGCAGAAGCTAGCAGTTAAGCCACAAGCCTAAGGGAAAATTATACAATTTTGTCTGTGATGCCATTATTGGCAAAAAGTAGAAAAATACATTTTGCTGCAAATTGCTTAGCTCCAATCAAGCATGTAGATTTCTTTATTTTCCTTCCTCCTTCTCTCCTTTCTAAAGGTTACATGACTCCAGTTGACTTACACTTTAAACAGTAAAGTGACTGTGTATTTGGTTTTCTTCTGTCCTGGAACTGGAGAGATTTCATCACTGACTCTGAGTGGAGTTGCACTACCCTGATTTAGTGTACAATTTAGGGCTCTTCCTGGGTTACATCTGCTTGAAGAACAGGTGGTAGCTACGATCAGGTGAACCTTTGCCTTTGTGCCATTCCTGTATTAAGGAGCTCTTACAGCAGCCTTAATCATTTCTTAATCATTTCTCAATTGGATTGCAACACACTCTACCTGAGACTCTCCTTGAAAACCATCTGGAAGCTTCAGTTGATCCAGAATGAAGCATCATGGGGCAGCTATATCTTTTCCTCATTACGTTCATATAGCACTTCTGCACAAGCTGCCTTAGTTCCCTATAGTCTTCCTGCAGTGGTGGGTTTCAGATTTTTTCTTCCGGTTCTGTGGGTGTGGCTTGGTGGGCGTGGCATGGCTTGGTGGGTGTGGCTTGATGGGCATATCAGGGGAAGGATAGTGTAAAATCTTCATTCCCTCCCCAATCCAGGAGAAGATTACTGCAAAATCCCAATTTCCTCCCGATCAGCTGGGACTTGGGAGGCAGAGAATAGATGGGGGCAAGGCCAGTCAGAATTTTTACTACCAGTCCTCTGAACTACTCAAAATTTCTGCTACCGGTTCTCCAGAACTGGTCAGAACTGTTAAAACCCACCTCTGGATTCCTGGTACAATGAAAAGTGCTAGTTATCATCAATAAAGTCCTGCATGACATAGAATTGAGTTATTTTCAGGGTGTTTTCCCAAGGATACATGCCTTAATATATTTTCAGAAAAGTCACTATAGGTTTCTTCTCTAAAACAATGTCACCTTGTGATATCCAGAAAGCATGCCTTCTCAGTGGTGGTCCCTGCCTGAGATTTGAAACAATCTCTCTGAGATAGGGTTGGCTCTGATTCTGCAGCTTTTAGAAAGACAGAGACCTGGCTTTTGGGGTTTGGGTCATGTTAAGCAGAGCTAACATGGTGAAATATATTTTAATCCTAATTGCCATTGAATTGTTTTAATTAGATTTAATGGCATTTGTAACTTTTCTATGGGACACTTGTTTAATAATTTTGTTTGCCACCAAGACTCACCTTGTTGGAGTTGTACAGCCATATAAATGTTCTAAAAATAGTCACCCTATTCCCAGGAGTAAAAGAAAAGTCAAACTTTCAAGGACTTTCCACCAAATTGGAAGATAAATGGATCACTGGGAGGATGCTGTTGTGGAAGGCACCATAAAAATTCATCTCATGTTAAACTCTATTTTTCTTGCATGTTATTGATGTATGATCAGAAACATGCTTTCAGTTTGAACTTACTTTTCAATAGAATATTTATTAACAATTTTTTTATTGTGATTTCTTTTTATTATGGCAAAATATTCATTGGATTACTCATTATATCATATACATCTAAGAAAGAATTTTGCTTCCTGATTCATGTTTTTTTCCTGCGCTCATTGGCTTTGCTTAAAAGCCTCTTTTCTTTAAAGGTTGGGCTATCAGACAGTACATATAAGTACACAAAATGATTTCTCATTCTGGTCCCCTGGCAATTGTGCTATAAGTGCATTTATAGTGGGAATGCATTAGGCATTAGGCAGCTCAGTATAAGACACTCCTTAACCAAGTTGGTGAAAAATGTCAGAGATATGAAAAGCTTTGCAATGGTGTCAGCAGAACACTGTGTACATAAATTGTCAATCCTAGTGCAGAGTTTTCATACATCCAGTTATAATGTAAATATACAAATGGGTCTACATTTGTTTGTACTGAATTTAAAGGGAAAAGGCATGGGAACACTGGAGAATGTCAGTTCTCAATTGAGAATTGCATATATTTTTGGTTGTAGCTACACACAATTGAATGGAATTTTCTTCTGTAAAGCATATGTACATACTTTTGCATTTTAGATGCTATGGATGTCAATGCAAGATTATTTCCACCCAATTAATGTTTTGTATTTCCTACCTTCTTACATACTGGATACTCCATTCTGAATATTTTCTGCATATTGCATTTAATCTCAAACACTCATTCTGTGACTTCAGTACTCTTGAATTACCCCCAATGTATGAGTATTAAGCTACTGTGATTTACCCTTTTTGCACATTTAGCCATCTGTAGGCTACTTTTTTCTATTTTTAAAAAATAACAAATTACATTGAATTTTCTGCTTTAAGCCCTTTCCTTATATGAGCCACCTCATTGACCACATCCCCCGCATTTTGGGAGCTATTTTTAGGAGAAACAATACAGTCCTGACCCAAAAGTTGTTTTCCTTATTTATTAATGAACACTAATTCAAACAAAGTTTAACTTATAGAACACATATTACCTTGCTTTGAAGGATCCCAACGTCCTTCAAAGTCCAAAACTGATTTTAGCTAATGTGGTATTTAACATCTTAGCCTAGTCCTAGGGAAACCTGTGTTCAAGTCCATCCTTAGCAAATGAAACTTTAGGCCAATCACACACTCTCAGTTAAATGCATCTTACAGGATTGCTATTGTGGTAATTAAAATAGCAATAGACATATACCACTTCACAGTGCTTTACAGACCTCTCTAAGCAGCTAACAGAGTCAGCCTATTGCCCCCAAACAATCTGGGTCCTCATTTTACCGACCTCAGAAGGTTGGAAAGTTGAGTCAACCTTGAACCAGTGAGATTCAAACTATCAAACTGCTGGCAGCTGGCAGTCAGCATAAGTAACCTGCAGTACTGCATTCTAACCACTGCACCACCACGGCTCTTATAAAGAAAGAACCGCATGAAAATTACCTTGAACTCTTGAAGGAAAAGCAGGATATAAATTTAACAATAAACAACAACGAATATGTAATTTGACTTTCATAAGATCCAGAAAAATGTATTTCTGCTTTACAATGACATGTTTTATATGTGCAAGGAAAAAAACCCTCCTGCAACCATCTACCAGTGAAAATGGAGCTCCCAAGCTCCGTTTTCACTGACAGAGATACTGTGGGCCACTGTTTCCAGGGTAGCACCATGGGCCTTGAGTTTGACACTCCTGCTGGAACAGATACATTCATGAGATCCAGAGATTCCCTACTCAGTTAGATATATGTGTCGGTTTTAATTCTGTGAGTCTCTATTCCTATCAGGGTTTTATAGTATATAATAATTTTATAAAATGTAAAATTTTATAAAATTTAAAATAAATAAAGATTGGTTTAAACTTTCTTTCTTCCTAGAGGAAAGATTGAAATGAGACCATTCCAGGAATGAAATCCAGCTGGTTCTATTCGGGTTGGGCGAACCGGTAGCGACGGCTGAGGGAGGCTCCACCCACCCATGCTGACATCATGACATACCTTTTCTGTGTCATTTTAATCCACTGCGCATGCACAGAAGGCTTTGCACATGCGCAGTCGATGGCACATGCACATTGATGAACCGGTAAGGAAGGTAAGTAAATTTCACCCCGTACCCTTCAATAAATGACAACATAACTTCTATAAAGCCTAAAACCTCTTATTAGAGATCAAGCATTGACCACCATAGATGTCACAAG
Organism: Masticophis lateralis; assembly: GCA_030761175.1. NCBI lineage: Eukaryota > Metazoa > Chordata > Lepidosauria > Squamata > Colubridae > Masticophis > Masticophis lateralis. The sequence continues at coordinate 245,740,031 of JAUDYJ010000002.1, forward strand.
CAGATTCCCATGATGATGTTGATTTATTATTGATTATTGATTCAGTCGTGTTTGACTCTTGGAAATTCCATGGGCCAAGTTTCTCCACATCTTACGATCTTGCACAAAACTTGAGTTTTTCAAAGCTCCCTGATGTCAGCTTTGGTGGTGTCCAGCCACCATGTTCTTTGATGGCCTGGTTTCGTTTTACCACTAATCCTTCCAAACATAAGTGCTTTCTCTGTGAATTCCCCTGCATAATATGATCAAAATAAGCGAGACACAGTTTTGTGATTTTTGTCTTCCAGTGAGCTGTCCAGTACCTGCTGTTCCTCAGCTTTGCTATTCAAGGAATATGCAGGAGCCTTCTCCAGCACCGCAGCTCAATCAGAAATGAAATATCTACTGGCTAACTATTAAATTTGGAAAACGTTTGTTTTGTGAAAGCACATACTCCACACTCTTTGTAGCATTCCTTTTTCTGTGTCCTAATCCAACCAACTTTTATTAAAACTTGTCATTCTAGTGCTAGATAAATTTAGCAGACAAACAAATAATGTTATCTTTCTTCCTGTGAACCCATGTAAATCCAGTTATCCTGAAAAAGTGAGAAAAGAAAAGACAGAGAAAACAAATCTTATCTGTGTATAAAGTCAAGTACAGATCAGAAGGTCTCACCCATTGTCTCCATTTCACTAGATTGGCAGCTGGTGAATTAACCCAGGTGAAACTAATTAAAAAATAATTTTCTTTCTATTCTTTTGCTTTGCATTGAAATAAAACCAACCAACCAGCCAAAGAAATAATCAGGCAAAATTAAAATACTGTCTAGATACCAGTTGCACATTGTTAATAATTTTATGAATATGAAGTAAAATTAGATTCAGGAGGTGTTCTCTGATGAAAATCTGACCTCGCAAAGAACCTGATGAGATGCACATTTTCACATTTCCCATTCAAACATTTATTTTCAGACTCAATATGTGTATTCACTTCTATACTGAAATCAGAAATGAAATGTCAACCAGTGGCCATTAAATATGAAAAACACACATTATGTGTAAGCATGTAGAATCGATAATAACTCTAATGAGACTGGCCTCATGCACATTATGGTAGCCTTAAGCATGAAGTTATATTTTATGTTCTTTTTATTGCAACATAATTGATGCACACACACACGCACACCCAGAGAGAAAGTTTAAGAATTTATGCTGGCCTCAAATCCTCTGCAGATTATTTAAATGAGAATACATTTATAGTTTCAGTAGATTGCATCTAATATAAATGAGAATAAGGACACTTACACTCTTAAAATATAAACTGTCAATATTTTGGTTGATAGCCAGGGTAAAAACTCTTTTTTTAATCTCCAGGAAAAAAAATAATGATCCCACTGTTAATGCCGTCCTAGCTGTCCAAGCAAAACGTATTATTGTTATTGATGGGCCATATAGGTGTGCTAAACTGCTTACAGTGGCACCATTTCTATTCTCGATGGCTGCTACATCTGTTGAGAACAATATAAAGGTTGAAGGGGTGGAAATATTGAGCTGAGACTGAAAGAATGCTTCCAAAAATGGTGCTCTGAAAAACTCAAGAGTTCTATTTAAATTGCTGTTTTGTCAACTGCAATTTTCACAAACTTTTGTCTCCAACAGAGAAATGTTAATACACTTCCATAAAGGTCAGACTATGCAAAGTTTTATATGTTCTCATTCAGATCTACATATTCTTTGTCAGAAGTTTCTTTTATAATTATTCAATGGATTAGAAGTAGGTCTATTTTTTTTTTTTTTTTAGTATTATCTTGTGGATGATTGTTTGGAGCAATGGAATTTGTCTGTACATAAATGTTATATGTGATTAATAACCACATACATTGTTGTATGTGGTTAATAACTATGTAACATGAATTTGAGATAATACCACAATAGTGTATGTTTATAATAAAATCTTACAGCTAGAATTATTGAGGATTACTGTATTTTTCAGAGTATAACATACACTCCCCCCCTAAAAGAGGCTGAAAATTAGGGTGCATCTTACACGCTGAATGTAGCCTACCCACCCACCAGCCCCCACCCTTTGGCCTCTGCCTTCTGGCAATTTGCCTCCTTGCAGCAAACAGCCTGTTTTAGTTTCAGCTTCAGCACAGTCTGATTAGCACAAGTAGCTGATTAACGGTTGTCAGCTGTTTCAGGCTGCAGGGATTGCCATAGCCTATTGCCGCCACCATGCACCCCATTTTCAGCTTCCACATCCCTTTTTCAGCCTCCGCATGCCCCATTTTCTGCCTGTTCTGGATGGGAGAGATCAGAATGAGTGGAAAATGGGGTATGTGGAGGCTGAAAATGGGACATGTGGAGGCCAAAAATGGGATGCAGAGGCTGAAAATGGGGCGCGCAGAGGCGGCAATAGGCTATGGCAATCCCTGCAGCCTGAAACAACTGATGGTCGGGAAGGTGATACAACCAACAATCAGCTGCATGTGCTAATCAGGATGTGCTGAAACTGAAATAGAAATGGACTGTTTGCTGCAAGGAGGCAAATTGCTGGGAGGCAGACACAGATTTCCCCCCGCCCCTTGTTTTCCTCTCCAAAAGCTAGGTGCTTCTTATACTTTGGAGTGTCTTATACCCCGAAAAATACGGTACTTGTAATTTATAGCATCAACCAGAAGTCACAACAATGATATACCACTAATCTGGAATGTCTTTATATTACCACAATGATAGCTGGATGGTGCTGTAAATTGCTGATATGGGTAGCTTTAAAAAAAATGTGAAGATTGAATTGGAGATGTAATCAGATTTAATGATGACTCATAACCTTCATTGATAACTAAAGTAACAAGGAGTAAATTTACATTGCAGAATGTATAGGACAAATAGAACACTGAAATAGCTGGTAGAATAATTGTTTGCCTGGCCCAATCAATAATATCTATAAATGTTTTATTTCTTCCAATTTTGCTATAGTTTATCACTTTTCCCAGCTTGGAAGCTATTCTTATCACTTTAGCAGAACTTTATCATTTCTCCAGGTCTGGAAGAAACAACTATCTGAAGAAGCAAAAGAAGCAAACTAAAGACCAGCATAATATCTCTGTGAATATGAATTTAAATCCTAAAAAGATTAAGCATAACATTTAGATATCCATTTGTGAATCACATATGACAAATAACAAAAACTGAAAAGATAATTGTCTTGAAGACATTGCAAAGTGAAAGGGCTCTGAATTATCTTCATTCTAAAGTATTAATATCAGGGATCATATCAATAAATTAGAAAAGAAAGATACATAGCATTTCACTTCAGAATTAAAGATTAGATTAGATTAGATTAGATTAGGTTAGATTAGATTAGATTAGATTAGATTAGATAGATTAGATTTATATACTGCCCTACTCCCGAAGGACTCAGGGCGGTGAACAGCCAACAATAAAAATACATATATACAAAATTTAAAAACCCAAATAAAATCAAATTAAATAAATTTGGCCCAGACAGAATTAAAACACCCCACACAATTTAAAACAGATTAAAATTCAACACTAAAAGAAGAGAGGTTAGGCCAGGCCCGCCTGGTGAAATAAAAAGGTCTTAAGAGCGCGGCGGAAGGTGCGCAGATCTGGAATCCTCCGTATCTCCGGGGGGAGCTCATTCCAGATAGTAGGTGCCCCCACAGAGAAAGCTCTCCCCCTGGGGGCCGCCAGTCAACAGGAGGAGGAGGCCCTCTCTATGAGAGCGTACCAGCCGGTGGGAGGCTATTGGTGGTAGTAGGCAGTCCTGCAAGTACCCAGGTCCTAAACCATGGAGCACTTTGAAGGTGGTAACCAAAACCTTGAAGCACACCCGGAAGACCACCGGGAGCCAGTGCAGCTTGCGCAGGAGAGGTGTCACGCCATGTCGCTCCCATCACCACCCACGCGGCCGCACTCTGCGCCAGTTGGAGCCTCCAGGTGCTCCTCAAGGGGAGCCCCATGTAGAGAGCATTACAGTAGTCCAGGTGGGAAGTGATGAAGGCGTGAGTGACCGTGAGTAAGGAGTCCCGATCCAGGGGATAACTGGCGAATCAGGCGAACCTGATAAAAAATCCTCCTGGCCACAGCCGTCAGGTGCCCTTCTAAGGAAAGCCGTGAGTCCAGAAGGACGCCCAAGTTCCGAACCATCTCCATGGGGGGCAATGATTTGCCCCCAATAGTCAGTGATGGCATCAACTGACTATATCGGGATGTCAGAAACCATAGCCACTTGGTCTTGGATGGGTTGAGCCTGAGCCTGTTCCTCCCCATCCAGATCTGCATGGCTTCCAGGCACCGGAACATCACTTCAAGGGCATCGTTGGGGTGGTCTGGGGTGGAGATGTACAGCTGGGTGTCATCAGCGTACTGGTGGTACTTCACCCCGAAACCATGGATGATCTCACCCAGCGGTTTCACATAAATGTTGAACAGGAGGCTCAAGAGGACCGATTCCTGTGGCACCCCGCATATAAGGGGCCTCGGGATCAACCTCTGCCCCCCTGCCAATACAGACTGCGATCGGTCAGAGAGATAGGAGGAGAACCACCGCAACACAGTGCCTCCCACCCCATCTCTACCAACCGGTGCAGCATGTTACCATGGTCGATGGTATCAAAAGCCACTGAGAGGTCTAACAGAACCAGGACAGAGGAGCACCCCCTGTCCCGAGCCCTCCAGAGATCATCAACCAATGCGACCAATGCCATTTCCGTGCTGTACCTGGGCCTGAAGCCCGACTGGAACGGAACTAGATATGTCATTTCATCCAGGTGCTGGGGGAACTGTTTCGCAACCACGCTCTCAACAACTTTCGCCACGAAGCGAAGGTTGGAGACCGGACGATAATTTACCAACATTGCCGGATCCAGGGAAGGTTTGTTAATAAATGTAATCTAAGTACCTATTATGAGATAGTAATACTTTACTGGAGTTAAAATCAACTGAATATTTAATATCGTTAATTAACAAGTATTGACCCTTTTCCAGTTTCCCCATTCTGGGAAAATTTGTGGAGAAAGTGAAGGTGTAATAATTGCAAATAATACTAGAATAGATGGATTAATTAAACCTGTGACAGCTTGGGTTCAGACCTTGGCATGGGATTGAAATTCCATTTTTCATTCTCATGGATAGTTTGTGGTAGAACTTGGATGGAAGAATATGATAATTTTTGTTTTGCAGGATCTCCCAGCATACCTTTCCTACTCTCAACCATAGGAATCTACGTGTCTCTTCCAGCTCATATGATGAATTTAGGATGAAATGGACTGATGATCTTGTACATATAACCTTTCCTACATGTTTAACAATTCTAATCACCTGGAGTCATCTCTTGAATTATTACACAGTTGTATGGCTTTCATAGTTCCCCCTTTTCCTTAGAGATCAGAGAAGAAGCAGAAATATTTGGCTATTTTTGTTTGCTAAGAACTATGAAAGTCTACCATAGCGTAAGTGAAACAAGTTGTTTTTCTAACACTTGGAGAATCACAAGTTTTTGTTTTTGTTTTAAAAAAACCCTCCTCTTGGACTTCTTCTCCCCTTCTGTGTTCTACAACCCTTAAAGTAATTTCTTTCTTAGGGGTGAAATCCAGCAGGTTCTGACAGGTTCTACAGAACCGGTAGCAGAAATTTTGAACAGTTCGGAGAAACAGTAGTGGAAATTTTGAGTAGTTCGGAGGAATGGCAAATGCCACCTCTGGTTGGTCCCAGAGTGGGGTGAGAATGGAGATTTTGCAATATCCTTCCCCACACCTGGGGAATGGGGATTTTGCAGTATCCTTTCCCTGAAGTGGGGTGGGAATGGAGATTCTGCAATATCCTTCCCCCAGGAGTGAGGTGGGAATGGAGATTTTGCAATATCCTTCCCCTGCCACACCCAGCAAGCCACACTACACCACACCACGCCCACAGAACTGATAGTAAAAAAATTTGGATTTCACCACTGCTTAGTATAATAAACAGTGGAAAGATATTAAATGTGTGAACTTTCTCTTACTCACTAAAGAAGTGTTAAAGCCCACCTGACATTCTGACTTTTTCAATATTTTAGCCTGAGAGTAAACTGATAGACAATTTGCACCATGAAAGCAGCATTTAAGAAGAAATGGAACACCAACTGAAATGTCAAGGATTGATTAAATCATTTGTGCTGTATCAAGAAGGAAAAAATGTGTCTCTTTACTGTATCAGTCTCCTCCTGTTCCCATGTTTCTCATTCACTTAAGGGGTGATTCTAAACTCCAAAATAAAACCAATTTCACCATCAACAGGGAATATCTCTGTTATAATTCTACTTTTCTTATCTCCAAGGAAAGGCCTGAACTGCCAGCAGATGTATTTTTAGAAAATATGAATTTAGCCATGGTGTTCAGACTAACTGAAATGAGTCTTCAGATGAAGATAATTAAGTGTGCTTTCCTTCAGACAGAAACTATATATCACCATCTGATGCCATAGAAAATATATTATTCAACGAATTCAGCTTAGAAATACCCCACAATATATCTTGCATATTCAACTACATGCTTCACAAATGTTGAGATCTTGAGTTAAATGTTTAAAAAGCTTCTTTTCACCTATTGTCACTGAAAACTCTGCTATTGGTTCACAAATTTCTCAGAAAAACAACAATAAAAATATTGGAAAATAATCAGCAAGGATATTAAGTAAATTAATTCTGGAATAACTACAGGGAAGAAAACTCACTTGTCTACACAGGCTTGCAGTTTATTGATTTACAATAACAATTTCTTGCACTTTCAGAAATGGCTTGCACACAAGACTGACTTTGAAAATGGACATTTCAGCCTGCGCAGACTGCATTTGTGGAGGCTTTGCCTGAGATTAAGCAATATAATTATACAGATTACAGTCCTTTTCTGGGTTTCAATTAATCTCAAGAAACTTTTGAAACCGAGTCCCAAAGATGCCCTTTCAGGAAGCAACTGGACTTTCTTGTTTTTCTTTGAAGATGTTTCGCTTCTCATCCAAGAAGCTTCTTCAGCTCTGACCGGATGATGGAGAATGGAAGGATTTATATTCCTTGCAGACAACTGGTCATTTGCATTCTTTTAGAGAGTCATTGAGGCCACTTGGAGGTTTATTTGTGTCATCAGGGTCATCTGAATAGTGCAAGTGGATTTGGAACCTTCTTGGCTGCAGGATATTTTCTGTCCTGTGTTTGAAACCATGATTATGACTTATAAAGTTCTGCCTAGCATGGGACCTCACTATCTGACATAATGTCTCTTCTCATACTCACATTTTAAATTAATCTGTGCATTCTCTTCTTCAAGTATTTCTTCCTTTAGTGGCTTGGAGGATGTGAAAGAATAAAATTTTCTTAATTGTTTTCCAATAGTCCTAGAATGTTTTTCTACTCATCAGGCACCTTACTGGTAAATGTATAATCCTTGGAGCAAACATCTTTTTTTCTCCCAGGTATTTTTAAGTGTATTTTATAGTTTGATATCAATTGTTTTACTTAGTTAAAATCTATTATTTTGTTCCCTGCTGATATTTTGCTCATTCGTAGTTTTTTAAATTGTAAAATTGTTTTATCCAGATTTTTAAAATCATGTTTAAGAAAACAAAATTATTAAAAATATGCTTTTATTTAATAAATAAACACAATAAACATAATACACACATTAGTAACAAAATCTGGGCAATGAGTACATTTTAGCATTCTCCATGATTAACTGCATTGAGTTAATCCCCTATTTTTATGTTCAGATTGTATGTATCTGGAATACATACAATCAGAAGTCCTGTTCAGGCAGTAAGACCAACCAGGACAGGTAATTATGTAGGAAAGGCATGGAATTTACTGTTCAATTCAGTAATGTGTATGACTAAGTAGAGAGGCCACCCTTCATGGTAATATTGGGTAGCAAAGTTCCAAACAGGAATTTATATGCGGCTAGTCCTCAATCTACAACCATAATTGAGACTAGAATTTAAGTTGCTAAGCAATGTGGTTGTTAAATTTTTACAACCTTTTTGCCACAGTTAAGTGAGTCACTTCAGTGAAGTTAGCCATTTGGTTGTTAAGCAAATCTACTTTCCCCATTGACTTGGCTTGTTGGAAGTTGGCTGGAAAAGTTGCAAATGGTGATCATGTGATCTTAGGACTCAGCAACCATTGTAAATACATGCTGATTACCAAATGCCCAAATGTTAATTACATGACCGTAGGACTGTTGCGATGGCCATAAGACTATGGACTGATTGTAAGTCACTTTTTTCAGTGCTGTCGTAATTTCAAATGGTCACTAAATGAATGGTTGTAAGTTGATGACTAACTGCATTCTGTTCAGGCTGAACAGGATTTTTAATGAAAGCAATTTTGGAATGTGTTACACTTTCCACTAGTTCTTGTCATTATGGACCACTTCTCAGAACTTTTGTGCTGATTCAGAACATAAATCTACATGTTTTCCTCCACTTTTATGAGTTTTTATGCCCATGAATGATACTGTGAAGAATTTATGATGGTAGAAATCTTCACTAACTATGGGTTTATTGCCTTTTCCAAAGGAATAAATCCATGCTACTTAAAAGGAAAGATATAAAGTTCTCTTTGTTGAAAGATTCACAACTGACAGAAACAGTCCCAGGGATTTCTAACTGCAGAAAATGTGCAGGATTGTAAAAGGCATAAATGGAACACGGGATAAAGATTAACAGAGCTCCTCCGCAGATTCACAAAATATGCACAGGAGTATAGCACATTTCTCATCCTAAAAGGCTTGAACAGGTGAGTGTATATTTTCAGCTAAGAATTTTATTCGCAGTCTCATCAAAATTCTGCATTTCCTTATGTAAATTAATTGCATAAGGGTGGAATAATAGGAATAGCAATATACATTTTATCTTTGTATTTATTAATTCTGGCCATTGTAACGATGGCACCTTTCTCTCTTTACCTGCTTAGATGCTACTGTTCTTTGGCTCTAACCAACTAAGTTTTATTATAGAAGAAGGAATACAGTTTGATTTACTGAAGTAGCTCTGAACAGAATCCTATAATGTATCGTTTGGTGATAACAATAAAACTACAATGCACTGTGTGGTTTTGATATTTCATTAGATATTATTTTTCATTAATGAACAACAAATAAAGGTCTGTGTGTCTCTCTGTTTGTGAACAATGTAGTGTCATCTAAGAAAAACAACCTGCTCTTTCATTTCACTTATGACAATTTTTTTTTTTACTTTACACTTCAATAAACATTTCCAATTATGATACAGAGAATGGGCTGGTAAAAGCAATAGATGAACTTGTGACATTGCATAGACACATATACAAGTTTGACAATTCTAGTTTTTCTCTAGGGATTCACACAATGTTTCTGGCATCAGATATCTTCCTAGTATAGACTCATTTTCAGATATACTGAAAGGGCTTCAGATCTGGTTAGGAACATCTGTATATACTAAATAATGAAATTACTGGATTAACAATGGCAAGTTGGTGACTATTGTGAAGACAATAATTGGTAATGGAATCTCATCCTGAATCAGAACTGAGCATAATAGGACCTATTTCCAGGAAGGTGGCTATAAGATATGGAATTATATGATTAGTGAGTGCAGGTTGGCGTTCTTTTTACAGCTATATGTAAAAAAAGGGAAGTAACATTATGGAATTTATAAAAATAAGCCGTGTATTTTACAATGTGGCTCCAAGTGACATAGCTGAATGCAGAAAAATGCCTGTAGATTAATCAGGTTCTTGAATGCTACCATGCCGCTTCTAGCTCTGTAGAAGAAGAAAAAACGTCTTATTTGAGTTGATTGAAAGCAGAGTTTTGCTGAAAGTGATAGTAACTACAGTATATCATTCCAGAATTTTCCAGAAACTTTACTATAGAAAGTGAAAGTAGATTTTAATTAATAAATACATATCCCTTAATTGCAACTAGTTTATATGGAGAGAGAAGTTCCTTTAGTAATAATACATTCTCATAAATGTATATTTTGATTTGTGGTGTGGGTAATTATTTTAATTACCAAGTAACTAATGAAAATGCCTATAAATGTCCTCTTTTTCACTGAATCATTATCTCTGTATTGTCTGCACTTCCCTGGGCTTCCCAGACTTCAGTTAAATCTGAAATAAAGATGTCAAAATTAAAAAAAAAAAATCACCATGGCTCTTTTATGGGCTAGAATAGATAGGTTATCAAGGAGGTTTCAAAACTGATGGAGATAAGCAGAAATGGAAATGAATACCAGGAGCAATATTCTCTGCTCCTCCAATAATTATTATTTTTTGCAAAAATATCAACCAAAAAGGTTTAAGAAACCCTAAAAGCATTTCAGGTGACGAGATAGTAAGAGGTATCACATAATACGTTTCATACTCATTGGAAGCGGGTATGGAATGTAAATCTTCTACTCAAAATTAACCTTAAGGACCACTGCACTTTAGATTTTATACAGGTAGTCCTTGACTGATGACCACAACTGAGCCCAAACTTTATCTTGCTAAGTGAGAAATTTGTTAAGTGAGTTTTGCCCATTTTACAACTTTTCTTGCCACATTTATTAATATGTATATATTAACATATGTATATGTATGTACATATGTATATATGTCTTTGGTTATTCGGGTGTTCTCCCGCATAGAATTGGCTGTGTCTTGGTGACATTTCGACGAAGTCTCATTTGTCATCTTCAGGCTGGTGTTCTCGGCTTCGTGCTTCCAGGAGCAATGTGAGATCGCTGCTGTTTCTTCCTTTTAACTGCTAGTGGGGGGGGGTGAGCTGATTGGGTGGGAGCTTGGCTGTGCTCTGATTGGATGGAGGTGTGTTCTGATTGGTTGGGGGGTTTGTTGTGCTCTGATTGGCTGGGCGTGTGTTCTGTTTGGGTGGGGGCTTGGTTGTGCTCGGTTTAGTCTGAGTTACAGGGAGATTTGAGCTGGTGAGCTGCTTGCTGTTGTTTGGCTTCTTGTTTGTGGCAGTGCTAGCTTTTCATGGTGGGTGTCAGTCTGTTTCATGTATGGATTGGAGGGGTTTAAAGTGGCTAATGATGTAGCTGCGGTCTGACTTCTGGTCCTTGGTCGCACCTCATCATCAGTGTGGGTTTGAGTCTGCTTTCTGCATGGATGTGTGGTGGTAACATCCTGTGTGGCTCTCGTGAGTGTGGGTCTGGTGTCATTCCTCATGTTAGGGACTCATTTGTCAATAAGGGCGGATTTATAGGAGATATATATATATATATATATATATATATATATATATATATATATATATATATAATTTTATTTTCGTAGGTCTTTATGTGTATCTTTCTTTATGCCAGGGATTTTCCTACGTATATTAAGATGTTTCATGGCCTAATTTTCGGTGAAATCTCAATTCACCAGCTTTTAGGCCTTTTTAAATATTACAGCAGCTATATGCTATCTGTTTGAGTTTATGTGGGAGACTAGAATGGACCCATTTCTGCCTCGTTAGGCTTTGTCAACTAGCCACACCCACTTTTCTTAATTCTGCCCTGTAACAGTCAAATATTTATTATTTTATTTTCGTAGGTCTTTATGTGTATCTTTCTTTATGCCAGGGATTTTCCTACGTATATTAAGGCAGAAATGGGTCTATTCTAGTCTCCCACATAAACTCAAACAGATAGCATATAGCTGCTGTAATATTTAAAAAGGCCTAAAAGCTGGTGAATTGAGATTTCACTGAAAATTAGGCCATGAAACATCTTAATATACGTAGGAAAATCTCACTGCAGTTACTAAGTTAACTTAACATGGTTGTTAAGTGAATCTGGCTTCACCATTGACTTGACTTGTCAGAAAGTTGCAAAAAGAGATGATATGACTCCGAGACACTGCAACTGTCATAAATATGAACCAGTTGTCAAACATGCAAATGTAAATCAGATGATTGTGGGTATGCTGCAATGCTCATAAGTGTGACAAATGGTCATAAGTCACTCTTTTCAGTGCTGCTATAACTTCAAACAGTCACTAAAGATTCTGTTGTAAGTCGAGGTCTACTGGTATAGAATATTCAATGGGAAAATTTTTATAGTCTTACAATCTTCTGTCATTTATCCTTTGTGTGGGCTGTGATATTGATTATTTATTTATTGTATTCATTTATTAAACTTATTGGCCACTTAAAAGCCTCTGGGCAAAAAACAACAACAACAATAAAAAAACAACTGTGCAGGAATATCCTTGGCCAAAACTGAGCAAGCAAAGCAGTCTGATATTATTTATTTATTTATTTATTTATTATTTCAATTTTTATACTGCCCTTCTCCCGAGGGACTCAGGGCGGTGTACAGCTATAATAAAAACAACATATAATACAAAATTTAAAAACAATTTAAAATGTATTAAATAGTTTGGCCAAATTTAAAACTCCCAATTAAAACACCCCTAAAATTCCTATCTAGCCAGTCCAGCCTTTTGGAATAGTAAGGTCTTCAGACTCCAACGAAAGGTACGTAGGTCGGGAATCATACGTATCCCTGGGGGCAGTTCATTCCAGAGGGCAGGTGCCCCAACAGAGAAGGCTCTACCCCTGAGGGTCGCCAGTCGGCATTGTTTGACTGACGGCACCCTGAGGAGTCCCGTGTTGATCGGTGGGAGGCCATCGGTGGCAGAAGGCAATCTCGTAGATATCCAGGTCCTAAGCCATGGAGCACTTTGAAGATGGCAACCAACACCTTGAATCACACTTGGAAGACCACCAGGAGCCAGTGCAGCTCACGCAGGAGAGGTGTTACATGGATGCGTCGTGTCGCTCCCATAATCACCCAGACAGCCGCATTCTGGACCAGTTGGAGCCTTCGAGTGCTCTTCAAGGGGAGATTCATGTAGAGAGTGTTATAGTAGTCCAGACGGGAAGTGATGAGGACATGAGTGATCATGCGCAGGGCACCCCAGTCCAGAAAGGGCCACAACTGGTGAATCAGGTGAACCTGATAAAAGGCCACAGACATCATGTGATCTTCTAAAGACAGCCGTACATCCAGGAAGACACCCAGATTGTGAGCCCTGACAGGGCCAGGATCTTACCCCCAATAGTCAGCTATGGAGCCAGCTGACTATACTGGGACACCGGGAGCCATAGCCACTCGGTCTTGGAGGGGTTGAGTCTGAGTCTGTTTCTCCCCATCCAGATCTGCACGGCCTCCAGGGGCATCACGTCAACAGGACATCACGTCAAGGGCATATTGGGGTGGGTTCAGGGTGGAAATGTAGAGCTGAGTATCATCAGCGTACTGATGGAACTTCACCCCAAAACCATGGATGATCTCACCCAGTGGCTTCACATAAATGTTGAACAGAAGAGGCGAGAAGACCGACCCTTCTGGCACCCCACAAACAAGGCACCTCAAGGTCAATCTCTGTCCCCCTGGCAACACAGACTGCATCTGACCAGTGAGGAAGGAGGAGAACCACCTCAACATGGTGCCCCCCATTCCTACCACTCCAGCTGGTGCAGTATGATACCATGGTTAATGGTATCAAAAGCCGCTGAGAGATCTAATAGGACTAGGACACCCCCGAGGGCTGTCCCGAGCCCTCCAGAGATCATCAACCAATGCGACCAATGCCATTTCCATGCTGTAACCTGAAGCCCGACTGGTACGGATCTAGATAGACAGCTTATCCAGGTACTGGGGGAGCTGTCGCACCACCACACTCTCAACAACCTTCGCCACAAAGCGAAGGTTGGAGACTGGATGATAGTTCAGTCTCCAACCTCCAATGATATAAGGAAACCACTTCAATACCACTGGCCTGTGGGTTGCAGCTAAGGAAAGGGTACAAGAAGAGCTCTCTTGTTCTCTTGCTGTCTCCCACCCTCCCTCCCCCACTTTCACACACATACATAAACATACACACACTTAAGAGTACCCTTATTTCCGTGTGGCTAATTTTGCAAAGGATATTTCAAATGTGATTTTTCAAATGAATTTTTCCCCTCGGTTTGGAAGTACCCAATGCTAATACTAACACTCAGCTATACATCTCCACTCCAGACTACCCCAACAATGCCCTTACTGTGATGTCCCATTGCCTGGAGGCCGTACGGATCTGGATGGGGAGAAACAAACTCAGACTCAACCCCTCCAACACTGAGTGGCTGTGGCTTCCAGCATCCCGGTATAGTCTGCTGGTACCATCACTGACAATTGGGGATGAGACCTTGCTCCCCACAGAGAGGGCCCTCAATTTGGGTGACCGCCTGGACTCACGGCTATCTTTAGAAGACCATTTGACCGCCGTGGCCAGCGGGGCCTTTTATCAGGTTTGCCTGATCCGCCAGTTGCATCCCTTTCTGGATCGGGATGCCTTGCGCACGGTCACTCATGCCCTAGTCACCTCCCGTATGGACTACTGCAATGCTCTCTACATGGGGCTCCCCTTGAAAAGTACCCGGAGGCTCCAACTGGTCCAGAATGTAGCCGCGCGGGTGATTATGGGTGCATCTCGTTGCGCCCATCTAACACCTCTCCTACGCGAGCTGCACTGGCTCCTGGTGGTCTTCCGGGTGCAATTCAAGATGTTAGTTATCACCTTTAAAGAGCTCCATGGCTTACGAGACTGTCTTTTGCCACCAATAGCCTCCCATCGGCCAATTCGTTCTCACAGGGAGGGACTACTCAGGGTATCGTCAGTCAAATTGTGCCGACTGGTGACTCCCAGGGGTAGGGCCTTCTCTGTAAGGGCTCCAACCCATTGGAATGAACTGCCCCCTGATATACGAAATATCCCTAATCTCCATGCTTTCCGCTGTGCCCTCAAGACCCTGATGTTCAATCAGGCAGGGCTAAACACGTTAACTGGGAATGATTAAAATATTATATAATTCTGGGTTTTATTTATTTGGGCTAAACTATGCTATAATTTTAATTATTAATTTTATGATGTTTATGTATCTTTTATTTTTTCTTGACTGTACACCCCCTTGAGTCCTGCGGGAGAAAGGCGGTATAGAAATATAATAAATGAATAAATAAATAAAATAAATAAATAATAGGTACTGAACTGGTCTTTAGTCACTATTTTAAAGGTCAGTAGGAATTCCCCCCCCCCCCACATAAGTACCAAACTGAATGAAGCCTTATTTCTGCTGACCACTCAAGAAGTTGCCATTTTTAAAAGATTTAACACGTGAAACTAAATTTTGAGAAAAGCAAGTTTGTTGATAGATAGTGTACCAGCTGTCACTGGTGAGTTTTATGCACTGATAGAAAAAGACAGTTCGGGCTCAAGGTAGTTTTTATCCTTAGATTGTGATTGATCAAAGTTGATGTGAATCTCTGAATAAAATATAGAGTAAGCATGAACTTTCACAATGGCAATGACCACTTTGTTGCAAAAATCAAGCAAAGAAATGGAGTCCGTCCCATTTCCATGGTTACTAACAGACACCCTTACATTAATGGAAAGAGCATAAAGTCATGACAGAAAAAAACTGGTAAAAAATTAGTACATGCTATAAATTATATGACATTTTAAATACTCAGTATGAGCTAACTCTTCCTATAATAGTGTAAATGCTGGCTGAGATCACTCCTGAAAGTTTTGCCACTTATCATTAACAAGACTATTGATATTGTTACAGGTAGTCCTCGACTTATGACTTTTTATTCAGCAGCTGTTCAAAATTATGACTATACCATTATGACTGACTGCAGCAATGATACAGTGCTCTTTCCCCCACCAGGTTCCCCCCACTCTACTCACTGGGTTGCTCCAAGTCCTGGGCTGCTTCTCACCTTGTTGGCTTTGCAGAGAATCAGATCCACTTTGCAATAGTGGCAGCTTATCGGGGACATGAAATGAGTCCCCAACTGGCCTGCCCAATGATAGTGTCACTGGCTAACATTTCAACATGGAAACACTTTGGTGCTCTCAACCTGGATGTAGTAGTAATGTTGTCATTTTGGTTTGGATTTGGGTTTTAAGTAAGATAAATATGCCTCTCTGTTGTTGATTGGAGCAGCACGTAAACTGATTAAATGAACAGGCAAGGCCCAAAGCCTGTTTTTCTATTCTCCAATGAAGCTCTAAAAACATCAGTTGCAGTCACATGTATCTTTGAAAGAAGGAAACTCATCAAAACTGTGCTGGGTACCCTAAAAGAGTCTTATAGTTATTGTTTTTTTTAAAAAAGTCTCTTAAATTCAGCTTAAAAGTTGAGGGGAAAAGTGAAAGCAACTGGAAAGACACTAAACTATTATATGTAAAGATCTATTTGGGATAGCATTCATCCAAATTCTTTTCAACAACAGTTTAAAAAACAAATTGCACTTTTAATTTTCACAACATCCCTAACAGAATAGCAGATATTCTAGTTGCATTATCACTGAAATAAGATAATTATGTTAGGAGATAAATCACGTTATCTGCAAATAATGAGATAAGACAGTATATAATTTTTCTGCTTTGATAACAAAAGTTGGAAATGTAGTAGCTTGATATATAATGTAACCACAGCATTGCTTTGAAAGAAGAAAATGGAGTAAGACAACTTCTATAGAACTCCATGGTAACACAACACAGTCAGTAATACAATAACATTATTCTGTATTTTATAATTCTGTACAGTTGATGGAAGTGCAATCTTCTTTTCAGATTTTTGGTTCTTGAGTTCTTGCTCTTAAACTGGACAACGTGGAATTCCTGAAGATAAGAATTCTTTTTTATGTTAATATTATTAAAAATACAATTAACAGTTAAAAATGAGCATGGACTGAAATGTAAAATGTAAATGTAATGCAGAAAAGAAAAAATAGAAAGTGTAGAAAAGAAAAGAAAAAAAGAAAAATAAGACTATAGTAAAGGGACAAAAAGAACTTTATGACCATTCACAATTATAAATGATTTTAATTACTTATCACCATCTCTTCAAAAGGCCTCTTCTTTCCATATCTCATCTCTTATCTATAAACAGATCCTTAAAGTGTCATTGATTAATCCTGATCAGCAAAAGTTCATTAACAGAATCTCAACAATGAGATAGTAATGATATCTAAAATATTCATCTTTTCTTACATTTGAACTGAAAATGCAAAACATTACTGGGGGCTAGTGGCTGAGGTAGTAAACTCTGACTGGGATGTCATGCACTGGAGGTCCTTGGGCCATTCATTCTGTCACAATCTCCAACTGCAGAGTCTTATGCATGACAGGTTCAGTCTGGCCAAAAAATACTGTTTTCATAAAAAAGTAATTCATAAATATCTGTACAGAAATATTAGAAACACAGAGTAAAATAATTGTGACTGGCAAAATGTTTAAAGAAAGACTTTTAATACAAACTGATCAATGAAAGTTTTATTTCCATCCATTTTATTTATTTTTTTATTTAAAAAATAAATAATACTATAATTGTATTCTAGGAATAAATTCTACAGAACACAATGAAGTATAATTTTTAATAACCAATCATTAGATTTTCATCTATGAAAGTTTCTTTAGAGTTTAAAGAATTGTTTTCAATAAACAATAGGTTGAAGGGCTTCATTGTTTGGGTATAGCAATTACACAATATTTACTTTTCCTGCATGCTATTTTTATGTCTAGAGAATGTTACAAAGAACTAACGTGTAAGATATTTCTATACCATAAATACAATCATTTAGACAGCAGACAGGCATGTAAAGTATAAGTGCCTTTAATCTGATTAATGTTGGTATTAATATATTTATATGTTGATCAAATCCATCTTAGTACCAAATCAGACAAATATGTTTTGCTTAATATTTCCTCTCAGATGATTTACTTTTAAATCAAGAAGGTTGTCTTCAGTACATTGGGGAACTGATAAAGGAACAGAATAGCTTTTTCTGTTTAATCCTCCTTAGGGGATACATCACAGATTTGAAACAATCTGCCAACTGAGTAAATACAATATGTCCTCATAGTTTTGAATCTGTTATAAAGCAGAGAAGGGACGATCTTCTGTTAAAAGGAATCATAATTTATCTCTTCCAGCACCATGTCTTTCTATATTCTGTTCCCCTACCTTTTATTTCTCCAAACTGTGGGACCACAGATGAGACAAGTATGACGATAGATAGATAGATAGATAGATAGATAGATAGATAGATAGATAGATAGATAGATAGATAGATAGATAGATAGATAGATAGATATAGATTTCCATTCATCATGGGATAGTTGGAATTGAAAAGATGAGACTGATGTTTGCAAGCATGCCAGGAATTGAATCATTGGACCTCCTACTAAGGCTACGTTCTATAACTAAAATGAAAAAAATAAATTCAAGCAAAAACTAGATGGCAGCAACAAGGTTTTTAAAAATCCTGTTTTCTGCCATATAGTGGATGTTCAGATTTCTACAGCCCAGCTTCTGTAGTCTTGTCATTAGCGATAACAACAAAAATTGTTCCTGCATGTATGTAATGTAATGTAAATGGTGTTAAGTAAAAATGCTGCAAGGCATTTACAGAGCCAGAAGAGTGTTTTCCCCCCTCAAAAGTCAAGAAGGCAAACACTATTTAGCATTCTAAATCTCCATGTCTACTACCATTTATTCAGAAAAACTAATCTCTTTTCTAGGTCTTGTTCTTGTTCATTAGACTGAATAACACTGACCTTCCGACTACAGCTGTGATAGATTGGTATTTTCAGCACAAGTGCTTTGTTAACTAAACAGATTCTCTATTCGTTTATTGGGTACTTTGACTGATGATAAATTAACTGACTATATTAAATGACCATCACCCAGACAACAATATCTATTTAACCACTGTTGATAGTAACCACTGGCATTAACAACAAAGATGGCCTATAGTGTAAATCCTGCTAAGCTCTTAAGTATTACATTAGTGGAAGGTAGCACTGTGTTCTCCGAAGTAAGACTCAGTTATCCAAAGAAACTGCATCCAATTTATTGGGGTGTGAAGGCAGTGCAAGCTCAAAGAAGAAGTGGAAGGAAATGAGGAACTACCATACCCTTTGGTAATCTGAACAGTATCGGAAGGCAGTGCAATACATCATCTGCCAATCACATCATGATCTGTAATGATCAATGATATTATTAGTAGCACACCATGTGTGTCACTGGAATATTTGTGCTACAGTGACTCCAGAAAAGGCATTGCGAACCAGGAATACTCTTGATTCATGTTCTTTTTTTGCCCATCAAAAGCTTTTGCTAATTTTTACCTGTGTCTTCTTTTTCTATCCTAAGATAAATTCTTGAAATGAGAAATAAGTTAATACTTCATAAATAAATCAGAAAAAATGAAATTCAAATCCTTTTAAATAAATATTGGAGAAGCTTCTATTGAATCAGAGTTTCTAAGATTAGGCTCAGTGATTATTGATAACTTCAGTTCAAGTGAATTATGAAAATGTTATAAAACAGTCTTTGAGTTTCTTCTTCATCATCCTCCTTCTCCTTTTTTGCTGTCAAAGATTAAACATTTAGGCCTTCGAAATACTAGAAAAGAATTGTCATTCTTCCCATTACTTTAATATCAGAAGATTGTGTGGCCTACTAAATTGGTCCTACAAGTAATTAGTTAAAACTATTCTATTGGGTTGAGTTGTCCCAATCTATTTTTTTTTAGTATGATAACACTGTTAAATACTGATTTTAATACTGAATATTTTTTAAAATGTAGATGTAAATGATATGATTCAGTTAGTAAGATTCAGAAGCAATTACTATTTTAAAATGATCTATTAGAAATATAATTAAAAGAGGTTTCTGATATGGATACTTCATGTTTTAAATATGAAGCCAAGTATATAAAAAAGCTATCACTACATAGTAATTCTGAAGTGGCAACACAAGATGTTATATTTACAGACTTAGCAAATATTTTATCCTATGAAGTCTCAAGAGTACACTCAAAGCCATGTATTTAATTTCCATTATCATTCATTTATCAATTATTTATACAAACTAATTTGGTCCTTTGCTTGATTTGTTTTAGACAACTGTGCCTATAGTATGGTCCTCTCCTGCCCACTTTTCCACAGAATGCATTTTTCATTTTTATAATGAACTTTTATTTAAATATTATGGATGTCAAAATGATAAGGATATAAATCATCTGTAAGTAGGCATGTAAATTCAGTCTAGGAATTCAGTGTCAATTATACTATACAGAAAAAAAAATACTGTCATATGAAAGGTCTTAAAATGGCAAAAGTAAATGCTACTTTAAGTCATGCATTCATTTTATTATTATTTAAAGTAATTAGTGTAGCTATACATATTGAACATATGTGAAATATAGATGGGTTTAGCTTTAAAGTACATTTAGAATGTTCCAATTTAAAATCTTTTCATAACCTCTGTCACTGCAGTTTAGAAACTCAGAAATATTTTGCATACCTAGGCAAATTATTGCTGAGTCATGTGGAATGTTTCAGCTGAGGTGTTCCAGATTTCACAAGAATTTTTCTGAACTCATAACTTCACCTTCTGAAATACATTTATTTTTAGGGATCTGTGAAGGTTGAGGTAAAGGACAAAGCAAAAACCAGTAGTTCCCAGGTCAGATAGTTCTTGTATACAAGATAGCTCTTATATAGAAGCATTCAACAATCTCTTAACTTCAGGGTCTGAATGCTTTGTCAAATGTCTGAAAATGTATGACAAAGAAATTTAATCTCCAAGAATATACAATAACTGTCATTTCATTTCAGCACTAGTTGTAGACAACAAACTGATGTGCATGGCTTTATTCTTGTCTGCAGTCAAGATTCTAATCAAGAAAAGATGTGGCAGTGAATCTACTGCCTAGTCAAACCAAGAAGTGAAGCTGGGTTATAAAGTGTCAAGAAATCTTCAATTTACTACTGAGTCTTGGTGTGGAGAGCTTGACAGAATTAATTCTTGATTTTAATCCTTGAAATGCTTTGTGGTAAGCATTTAGATTTCAACTTTTGTTGAACGGAACCATCCTTCTCTTGTTGTATATCCACAACAAAGTTGAAAACCATTGAGAAGTAATTCCATTAATATTGTATGGTGATCGAGGGGACTCCACCAGTGAAGTGCACAGGAGGCAAAGTGAAAAATGTTATCCCTCAACATGATTTGACTCTTTCACTGTTGTAGTTAAAACAGTGAAACTTGTTTATGTACAAGTTATTGTATTTTACTATATATAACATCATTTTTATAGACATGATTGAACATATGCATGCATCTACAAGTAGACCTCAACTTACAAGCACAATTGGGAACAAAAATTTCAGTTGCTAAGTGATGTGGTCATTAACTGAATAATCATGTGACTGAACCTGATTTTATGATAATTTTTACCATGCTCATTAAAGAAATCATGTGATCATTAACTGAATCACAATCATTAAGCAAATCCAGCTTCCCTACTTCACTTTGCTGATCAGAAGCTAACTGAAAATTGCAATCACATATCTGCAACCATTGTAAAAGTGAACTGATGGCCAAGAGCACAAATTGTGACCACATGACTCCAGAGGTGGTGCAATAATATCTACAAAAGTGGGTAATAAATCACTTTTTCTAAGGCTCTCATAACTCTGAACTGTCATTAAGCAAACAATTGCAAATCAAGGACTACCTGAACATGATTCAGAGGTTTGATCTTACTCCACACTATACCAAAGCTTTTCACAGGTTAGATTTTTGAACCGTGACTCTGTTTTCATTTACTTCACTTTCATTTTTCAGTAACAACATAATAGCACAGTTAGCACAAATTACCTCAATAAAATACTATGCAAATAGTATAGTGATCCAGCTGTCATTAGCAGATGCAAGGTCCACTCATTGTAGGTTTAAACAACATCCAATAAGCCACTCTGTCGGAAAGCATTCAAGGAAAATCCATCAAATATGTTCATACTGTACATTTCAAATAAGCTGGTGTGATTTGCAGCTACCTTGAACCGTATTTTATTCAGTTTTCTGGTGATCGTTAACATTTATGACTATTTTTTATATTTTAGCAAAAATATGCTACATTATATACATTTACACAAAAGAGCAATTATACCTTATCGGGGAATAATTTTCTTTTCTTTTCTTTGCAAATTGAGGTTTATTGACAAGTACTTTTTTTCAAGACTAATATCCAATGATAGCTAGAGGATGCAAGGATGGATGGATGGATAGATAGATAGATAGATAGATAGATAGATAGATAGATAGATAGATAGATAGATAGATAGACAGATAGATCCACAGTCACTCTTCTTTTGTTGAACTGGATTAAACAGCCTAAATGAGAAACTGCTGATAAGCCTGCTAACTTACAGAGCCATTTCAAATGAGCAATAGTCTAAGACACAACCCTCTTGGGAAAGAATTAATAAGAAATGTATTACCATACATATGCAATGTTGAGAATAATAATTGTACAATACATGCTTTGGGCAATATGCAATTTCAGCTTTTACTTTTTCTTTTCACTGTCCTAATAAGCTCCAAATTCCAGCCCAAGGAAAAACTTCACGGTAGCACTGAACTTAACATCTCCATATTGCTTTACATTCTTAGGCACTTGGGAGTTGAATCTAGGACTTGGATCATTGCCTAAGTGCCTCAGATTCTTCTAAAATAAAAATGTGGTACTGGGAGGACTCTAAATAGTAATGTCTTTGTGGTATCAATCCAGGTAAGAATGCATGAGAAAATCTACTTGGAGTTCAAATAGACTGAATAAGTCTGATGCACTGACTTTTGTATGATTTCTAGTAAAAAATCATACAAATGGCAGATGATCATTAAAATATGTTTATCTTATCATATTGAATGACATAGTAATAAAACATAGGACATAGAATAACAGAGTTGGAAGGGACCTGAGACGTCTTCTTGTCCACTCCCTGCTTGAGCAGGAAAACCTACACCAGTGATGGCTAACCTTTTTGCTATTGTGTGCCAGGAAGGGGGGGTACGGAAGGTTTGCACGTGCACGTGCCCATACCCATAATTCTATGTGCCCCACCCTGCACATATGCATGCAACCCCCCCTCCCGTCTCCGCTCCTGGCACACGATGGCCTGGTACACCCATTTTTCTTTCTCACCTGGCTCCAGATCCTCTCTATGCATCTGGGGAGGGCAAAAACAACCTTCCCCACCCTCTCCGGAGACCTGAAATGGCCCATTTCTCAACTCCCGGTTAGACAGGAAGTGACTTTTTTGCTGTCCCCAGCCTCAAGAGCCTATCTAGGGTTTAGATTTGCAAGGTAACGAAGGTAAGTGAATATCACCCCTGGACAATGCCAGATTTAAAGTGATTTAACTATTAGAACCTTCCCAAGTATTTAGCATATTATAAACTATTGTTTCCAATATTCTTCTATTTTGAACAAGAAAAAAAATGGAATCCTATCAACTTTTCCATTTAAAGTTAGCACTTCTGATTTGGAGCAAGTGCTCAGCAATGCTAATGAAAGTTTAATATAAATTATTCACACTTATTCCAAAATAAAATGTTCTTCATAGAAGTTGAAATTGACAGATACCAGAATCATATTTTAAGTAACAATTTTATCTTTCTTCCATATTGGTTTAATACAAGAAATACAGAGGCATATTTATGAGGTTTAAGTTTATGAGATATATTTTTTGTAACTGTATGACCTCTTTGGCTGGTTCAAAATTCTGTATTTGGTATCCCAGAAATTATTTTAAAAATATGTGTTGCAGCACAAAATTATAGGAAATAAGCTGTTAAAAAGCCTAAATCTTATGATGACTGCAGAGGCCTTGCTTAAGGCAATATTCACAGACCGTTTTCCATGAAAACATATATTTTATAAGAATAATTCCAGAGGGGAAAGAAAAACATATGAGAAATGTGGATCCTTGTATTTTATCCTTTGTCCTTCTACTTGCTAAGAATACCACAAAGAAATGTTGCTTTTCTGTTTAAGATGTTGAGTCCTTCCTGGAAGCCAACTTCTTTCAAAGATCTTAATTCAATCATTTTTATAAAAATAAAAACCTTATGTATAATATCAAGTACAAAAAGGCACTGAAAGTCATTTAACTTTGAAATATTAATTGACTAAAGTTCATGCAAGACTCTAGCAGTTTGCAGTTCTTGTAATTCTTCAGCACCACTTGTTTCATAAATGGTGATATTTATCATGTTCAGTTTCACTCCATTTGCGATTTCTTTCTGGTGTTTATTTCTTTCCATTGCACTACTTTCTCAATTTTTGACTTTTTATTGAAATCCAATGCAATGTTTTACATATTTATCCTAATTATGTGGCATTTTTGTAAATGTTTTTCACAAGCAATTTTTAAAATACAGCCTGGAGCTCCATATATTTGTCTATAGGCTTAATTCTATGAGCTTGTTAGGTGCATTTTTGCTTCAAAGACCTATATCAAATGTAAAAAAAATGCAAATGTCAACAAACGATTTAATTGAAATATTAGTCAGAATGAAAGGAAGGAAGGAAGGAAGGAAGGAAGGAAGGAAGGAAGGAAGGAAGTCACAATAAAATGTGAATTGAATAAATTCACAGAAGCCTAGTTTCAGCATTCCTTTTATGCACCAAATCAAGCCAGTTTTTTAGAACATAAATTAAGTTTCTACATGAACTGAACAACAAACATATTTCTACTATTTAGTTCTCTCTCTCTCTCTCTCTCTCTCTCTCTCTCAAACACACACACATACAAATATTATCTAGAATAGCTTCCATGCAAATGTTCACATCCCTTCTTACTTCAACCAATGTATAGGTAATGTTTCTTATCTAAAATGGGGTATTACCATATAGATTGTATTCTTAGGATTCTGGCATGTTCTTGTATATTATTGTGGGCAGCACTGGATTTAAATTATTTTGCTATATTATTTGCAATACATGACCTGGCACAACTGGGATTTTCAGGGAAAATATTCTGAATTACTTCCAGAATGTAATTATCTGTTAACACCAAGTCACACTTTATAATGTGATCTTTAATCACTGTTACACTTGTAATTTTCTTCCGTATTACAAGCTGAGAGCGAGGGTTACATCTTTGCCCAAACAGAAGAAATCTTGCACTGCCTTCAAGCAAACTTTAAATAGTGAATTCAAATCCTGAGTGCCAAAAGAATCAAGCCACACTGAGAAAAGAAAAGGCAATGCTGACATACTAAGACAGGGTTTCTGGCATGTTGTCTTTCTGATGCGTTAGTCTTCAGTTCTCAGCCATCATGGCTCTTCTGGGAATTCTTTAAAATGAAATCCAGCATATCTTAGCTTTGCTAAGAGAAACCATGACATTTGCAGAAGACCTAAATAAATTACTCCAAGATGGACCCATGAGACTTCCTGTGAGCAGTAACAGATATGGGAGCAGGGCCCACAATGCTTGATGTTAAACCCAACAAGAAGTGGTACTCTGGGTGTAATTTATCCCATGGAGCCTTTCTTTGCTTTCCGTGATGTATTTGCTTTCCTGGAGACAAGAGTAGGATGGGGAAAGTCGCAGACTAGTGAGTTACCATAGGAAAATGTATTATTCAGAATGCTTTGCTGTCTATTTTTCTTTTTGTCAAAATATGTGTTTGATTCTTCCTTTTGGGGAAGAGGAAGGAATAACCGGAAAAAATGGATTCATATTAATTACGCAAAAAGATACTTAAGGAATTACCAGAACAGAATATGCAAGATTTATAATGTGCTGTAAGGTCTATGGTAGACTCATCTGTAGTCGGGTGTAGTCATTAATATGTAGTAATGGGGTTTTAAAAGTAATTGTTTAACTTTTGTCATATATTTAATAATTTTAATATTTAACTGGAGAAGTTTGCTGAAATATTTTATGATTTTTGAAATTTAAAATAATTTCCCAGCTCTGTAGATTCATTGAAACCTCTCTTAATGTAATCAATTTCTAACCTCAAAACAATTTTAAGTACTGTTCTAAAATAAAGTTAGACACTCTTTGTACTTAAAGCAGGAAGATAGCTCTGAAAGATTACAACATAGTGCAGAAGTAATTCAGTTAAAATGACCAAATGCCCTATTTTTAATGGACTGTATCAACCTCGAAAGGATTTTCACTGGAACATTAACTTGTCCATTTTATAGCTACGTCTTCAAATAGTAGTATGTTTACTGACTTTGTAAAAGAGAACAGGCTAAAGCATAGTTTTCTCTGACCTTCTTGTCAGTTCACAAAAGAAAATTATAAGATCCAGCACAGCTTCTTTTTTTTTTTCTTGTTTCTTTTTGCAGAGAAAACTATAACTGAATAACATCCTTGTACAACCAAGATACATTCCCTGAATTTTAAAATGGAGGTTTTAGGGCTGCCAGTTTAAAAAATAATAACTTTTCTGTGTGAAAAAATAGGTTGGTGTATAAAAAAAGAGTGGCAATAATATTTGGTACATCTCTCAGGTTCTGCATTGTATGATTAGTTTGCAAAATCTAGAACTACCTTCATATGCAGAATGTTTCATATTCAGCCTTATGAGATGGGAACTTCATGGTGTATTACCTTATTTGGGGCAATTGTAAGTTCCCTGAAAGAGAATATGAATCTCTCTCTCTCTCTCTCTCTCTCTCTCTCTCTCTCTGTGTGTGTGTGTGTGTGTGTGTGTGTGTGTGCATGTGTACATCAAATATAGGTACCTGTTGGCTGGTTGCAACAACAGTATATTGCCTCGCACCACTAGGTAATATTACTTTAGTAAAATGGGAGTCCCACTTGTAGTATATTGTTCCAAATGTGCTAAAATCAAACATTATTATCCTTGCCACTGGTGAATGCTGTATGTGATATATTTGTTTACTATGCCTCTGAAGACCACATCTGTGCCTGATAACCAGAAGGATGCCATATTTTTTTTTCCTTTTATAAAAGTAAAGGTGCTAATAATAGTAAATAGTAAATTAAACAAATTACAGAAGGATTCATTTTTGAACATGCTTTGGGAGATGCTGGTGGAAGTTTGACTGAAACCGCAGAAGAAGCCGCAATAGAATTTGGGAACTATAATATGGCTTTATGAAAGGTGAAAAGTGCACAGATTATTTTTTTGTTCTTTAGCACCTCAAATATTTGTGAATGTGAGAAAGTGTATGTTTATCGACTTAGAAGAAATTCGTGATAGAAGAATTATTGAATTATTTACATCAACATGGAGTTGAAGGCTGGTTGCTGTCTAACTCTATACCAGACCTGGAAATAAACTGCCTTTCTTCAGAAAGTAGCTAATTGCAGAAGCTTCAAGCACCCAGCTTGTCATCATAATTGCTTTTATTATAGATACTAAGGAAGTAAGTTGCAAAAGATCAATGTGCAGTTGCATACAGGAAATATATCCATCAGACCAGGATTTAAATTTAGAACTTTTTCTCCAATCTATTCCTATCAGATCCACAGTTTTTTAGCCATTCCTTTGTTAGCCTTGAAGACCATGTCTTTTCTACATTAAATAGTGGCTCTAGTCTGCTTAGTTTTTGCCTTGCCGTCTTCAGCCATTTTATCCCCTGAATGTAAAAAGAACAGCATATCACAAAAAAACCCCCAAAACATGTATGAGATTAAATGAATACTTGATGAATGACTTAGTGTTAAGGAATCAATAAAATAAGGATGCCTAATATCCCCTTGGTTGTTTAATATATTTATAGAAAATTATATAAAGAAGATCTGTGGGTATTTTACAAGTGTGTTGATTGGGGGTATGAATGCATGTGTTGTATTGTAAAGAGATGATGACATTTTGTTAGCTGAGAATTCAGATGGTTGGCAGCAAATGTGTGATCATATGGCATAATATGGAGCTGAATATTAATGTATCAAAGAAGAAGGTAGATAAGTTTTATAGGCAAAATGGAGTGAATGAGTGCAAATTATATATAAATTCCAAAACCAAAATGAATCTGTGGACCTTTGTAGAATTATTACTAAAGAATGAGAAAATTGAAAAAAGTTAATATGTGGAAATGGTGGTACAAAGTTAGTGAGAACTATGTAATCTGTTGCACCAAAAAATTGTTTATTGAAAGAAATAAAATGACAATACATAAGAGTATACTTCTGTTCACATTATTTTATGGAAATGAGAATTGGAAATGTTAGGAGAAACAACATTCAATGCAGTTAGAACTTGAAAAGTCTATGTATGTGGAAAAACAAAGAAGCTATGAGTCAAGAATCAAGGGGTTCTCTATAAATGTGATGCAATTATAAAAGCGAGTAATTAGAACAAAATAAGTACATTGAGATGGTTTGCTCAGACAGCAGAATGTATGAGAACTTAACCACAAAACAAATAGGAGGGAAGCAATGTTGAGAAGTAACTAATCATAACTAGACAGAATTAATGAGATCCTTAATAAAAGAGAGAGATAAAACATGCAAAAAAAAAAAAAAAATAGAAAGCCACGGTGCTTGCCACATTTCTGTAGATATTCTGTAATTCCTATAACTTTCCAACTTAGTAATGACCCAGGGGTGAAATCCAGCAGGTTCTGACAGGTTCTGGAGAACCGGTAGCAGAAATTTTGAGCAGTTCGGAGAACCAGCGAATACCACCTCTGGCTGAGTGGGGTGGGAATGGAGATTTTGCAATATCTTTCCCCCAAGAGTGGGGAGGGAATGGGGTTTTTGCAGTATCCTTCCCCTGCCACACCCACCAAGCCACACCACACCCATCAAGCCACGGCCACAGAACCAGTAGTAAAAAAAAATTGGATTTCACTACTGTAATGACCCAAGTGCTGATTTAACTTCTATGGGTAGTCTTTGAGTTACACCAATACATTGAGTGACCATTATGGTACTGCTGAACCCCCCCCCCACCCAATTGTTAACCAATTCTCAAAATTCATGATATTGTGTTGACAATCAGTTGGGAGGACTAGTTCATAATTACAACATTGCAAGGAGCTGCAGTCACATTTACTTTGTCATTTCTAACCTTTCCTGACAGTCTCAAACAAGCAAGGTCGATGGGAAAGCCAACAGGGAAGAAGATCACAAATTACTATGGTAAATCACTCCCACTTTTTTTCCTGCTGGCAACACATAACCTGTCCACATACACCCTGCTCTGGCCTCTTCTAAACACACACACACACACACACACACACACACACACACACACACACACAACATTCTCTTCCCTCCACAGCACTTCTGTGCTCCTTGGCTGGGACTTTGGCCTTTTAACAATCTAAGCATTTTGGGGTTGTGATGGTGCAACCAGAATGCCACCACTAATATGGTTAATAACAACAATCCTGATCCTAATTACCATTGTAACCTCAGAACTAAATCATGCTAGTGATTCTTGTAAATAGGGAATATCTTCTAAAGTATATTGGATTGTGAATGGTACTGCTATAAATTAGTATTAGCTATGCTTTCTTTTTTTAAAAAAAATTAGCCCTTTTTTTTAATATTACTATTTCTACTTGTCCTCTACTTGGCCAAATATTACTTATCTCAAAATGGAATAATGGGATGAAATGGCACATGCTGTATGGATTGCATTCCAGTGTCATGTTGTTTATGAAATTGCACCTGTGACAGAGAATCATTTGAGAAAAACATGTACTCTTGCACCTCTCTGGGCAATTCTAAAATCCCAGAGAAACAAATCTGAGAGAAGAAAAGTTGGAATATGTATGCAAATGAAAGCAAAGGAAAGTGAAGGATAATCCCACTGCAAAAGTCTCTTATGTAATAGAGTATATAACCATATGTGATGCATTGTTATTAAAAAATTCAATATATTGATTTTCAAAATTATCTGTAACTGCTTTTAAAGAAATAAATTGCCTAAAAATAGCCTTTCAGGGATCTAGTATTATCCCTCATAAAACCACTGAACATTAAGAAAAAAAGTTAACTGAAAGTAGTATAGAATTATGAAAGAATTGTAATATTATAATGATAAAATGCAGCTTCTTCAAAAAATAAAGGATGAATGTAATAGAAAAGCTACACATGTATCTACAAAACAGCTGCATTTCAAACTCCGGCACATTAAACACTACGTTTATTTACTCAGACATTCATTTAACAACCTAAGCTAGAATATTTTTAGAAAATGTAATGTGCTAGAAAGAATTGTACATTGAACCAAATAATTACAATTGTTGATCTCATTGATAATACTAAGAGGAACATCTTTGTAAAGCCTGTATTACATTCATTAGGGAGCTACACAGTGAATGATACTTTTATTTATTTCTTAGAATTGAACTAATCTATCACGTTTACTTTCTCACTATCTTTTTTTTTTTTTTTGTATTTATTCTGTCTTCTTTTTCATGTTCATAACTGGAAAGTAGAAGAAGAAATTCTTCTAATTCTTCTTCTTCTTTGTGTGTGTGTGTGTGTGTGTGTGTGTGTGTGTGTGTGTGTGTGTGTGTACGTACTCCTTACTATTCTTATTTTGGCTAAAAATTGTCAATAATATAAAGCAGGACTGTATTTTTTCCCCCAACAAATATAAATATTTCCATACTATATGAACCCTTGGCTTTTTAAAAGTAATTATATTGAAAAATTAAGGGAAGTGTAAAGAACAATATTGATAAAAACATGATTCTCAAAATGAAAAAAATGATATATTCAAAATTAAAGCAAACCAACTTTCTCGGTCCCTATTTTGACCTAGATTTGGTAAAGGAGAAAAGAGTGTAGAAGAAAGCTGAGCCATCACTAGCATGTTTATATGGCACCCTAAGGATAAAGATGTAAACTTGTTTATCCAATCCCATCAGAGTCTTGCCACTGGCTTTCCATCTGGCTGTCACTTGTCAAAGATCATGCCATAATAAATCAATAATCTTATCAAATGAAGCTTAGGTCATCATTCCATTACATTTCTTGCTGGCAGAAACAAAACTAAGATATCTTAAAGACAGCAGCAATATTAAAATCATCTGACAAGAAGCTCTTCAATAAAAAAAAAAAGTTATGGTGAACCTCCTAATGTGAGTTTCCGGGACAACCCTCCAAAGAAAAGAGATTTAACTACCTGGTGACTCAATCTGATATAGAGGATATACTGTTAAAAAAACATCAAGGGACAGTTTTGCTCCGTAATTTCTCTCATCTAAAACGTGTGTTCATTTATGCCTCTTAAACACTCTGAACAAGAATACTCCCTTATCACTTCCAACTCTATTATTCCAGTTATTCTGCTTTTCATACAAACAGCATGCCACAGTCGCACTCAGGAGACATGAGTGAGGAGCATTATAATCAACTGGGGGAGTATTTTTCCTACATATGCATTATCCTGCTGAATTGAGCACAGGAGAAGGAAGATAAAGAATTAAGCTTTTTTAAAAAGTCAAAATGAATTGGATAAAATGTTGGAAACAGCACTGGAGTCAGAAATTACTCTGAATACTCATATACACACTGAGTCAGATCTAATCTTATTCTTTTTTTTTTTTCCAAATCTTCTTCCTAAATGTGTATCAGTGGAAACACAGGTATGGGAAAAAATATGTAGATAAAATCTCCTGACCGTGGGGCTGCCACAAAGAAGAGGGGGTCAACTTATTTTTCAAAGCACCAGAAGGCAAGACAAGAAGCAATGGATAGAAATTAATCAAGGCGAGAAGCAACCTGGAATTAAGGAGAAACTTCCTAACAGTGAGAACAATTAACCAATGGAACAGCTTGCCTTCAGAAGTTGTAGATGCTTCATCACTGGAGGTTTTAAAGAAAAGACTGTCTGAAATGGTATTGGGCAGGGGTGTCAAACTGGCGGCCAGTGGGCCAGATGCATCACATATAAGCCACACTCACCCCAGATCTGCGAATGGGAAAAGCATCCCAAAATGTCACGTGATGGCAACATGATGCAGTGAGTTTGACATCCATGGTATAGAGTCCCCTGTTTAAACAGGGAGGAGGGCTTGACTAGAAGACTTCTAAAGTCCCTTCTTGCTCTCTTCTGATTGTTGGATTGATTGATTTCTGGCTCTTTCATGGATACATTCATATAACTTCCTTCCCAACAATGTGGAAGTCATTTGTTATTGCCTTCTTCCAGGAAGCTTTTTAAATGTAGCCTACAGCACTAAATTTCTCAGAAAAATATTTCCACATATTAAGATGATCTAACCCTAATTAATGTTCAACTCATAATATTTGATCATATATTACTACTGTATTTGCTAAGATTTATTGAAAATCTGGGTGTTTTTACTTTTACTACAATAATAAAATAAAATAAAATAAAAATATAAACAACCCTTCCTCCATTATTTTTCTTATAGTTATACTGCATTGTGGATTTCTCAGGGTTAATGCCCACGTATACATCCATATGATTGACTTGTGATGTGGAAGCATATAACTATATAAATATATATGTATGTGATTCTTCCCAATGTCAATATTCTCTGATCAATTTGCAATCATGAATTACAAAATGCAATATTGAAATACAGCAGTTTTCCAATAACATTATACGTTTGTCAGCAAAATTTATGTATGCTATAACTACATTCATATTATCTCCTTTTGGGACAAGCAAAATTAAATGAAATTCAGGAAAGGAGTAAGAAATATTCAAGTGGTTTTAACAGAGCTGGGCAGTCCTAATTATATTTCCACCAGAAACTCTGTGTCTGCATCAATTAAATTTTGTGGCAAGCTGCAAAAATATTGCCCAACCTTGGAAGTCAGAGATCCTGGTTTGTGAAATGTTCTATGACCAGTGATATCAATCTAGAAGGTCTTATTTTCTACTTGACAGGGGACAATATTTTAAAGAGTCATGAAACCATTTTTTTTTTGGCCAGGAGCCACATGAAAGCCACATTTTCTAGCCTACAATTAGGTTACTTTGAGCTACTTTGTTTGAGCTGCACAGATAGAGAACTAATATGTAAAATCAAGGAGTACTGAAAAGTTGAGAGGTGAAAGAATGAAACAGTGAAATAAAATTGTTACAGAATATTCTTTAATCTCATATGGAGATGGAGATCCTGTGAAAAATACAAAGAGGAATGCCAGTGGAAATAACCTATCAATGGTCAACAATGAGGCCCACCATCTGAGAACAAAAAGCAATATTTTAATAGCAAAACTTTTCATGTAATGGACTGGAATTGTTATCCATTCCTATAGAGATGACAAAAAATCTGTCAATTCATCTGAACTGTCAGTTCAGAAAGTCCATCACTTTCTTGTTAAAAATGATGATTTTAAGCTTTCTGAAGGTTTTGGGCACAGGAAGAACTAAAATATTAGATATGACTTTTTATTTGGGTACCAAGTCAACATCCAGAGTATTTAAATCATGAAAAGAATTTTATAGGATCATTAATATGGGCTCAGACTCACCTCCGGTGGCACCTCCGTCGTTGTCGGTGGTCGCTCCATGACCGCCGGCCTCGCTGCGCGTTAAAGAGCCACCTCACAGCTGGCAGGCGGCTCGAAAACCCCGTTCTTCGATCGGAAGAGCGGGTAGAGCTACTGGGGGTGTGGTAGAGCCCCCTGTTTGCCCCCCAGGACTTTTTTCTTGTCCTGGAGAGGGCTCAGGGTGATGGTTCCCTATTCACCTTTTAGCAGCAGAGCCAGACGTTGTGAGCAACACCACAAGATTGATTGAAACTTAAACAAGCTGGTGAAACATGGATTAATCAAAAAAGGAAAAATGCAAGTATTATTTTTCATTAATTCTTTAGAAGAAAAAAAAGAGAGAGATTGGAGAAAGTGTTTTGAAAATGGCAACTGGCTTTGCTTGGAAAATGCTTGAGAAAATGGAGAGTGGAAAGTGAAAGTCAGAGCTTAGCCAGCACCGAAGTACTTTAAAAGAAACATTCTAGTAGGGAAAAGAAACAAAATTGAATTAAACAGAATTTCTCTGTTTTTCTGGGGGGAAAAAAAGTTAAAACTTTTTTTAGAAGTATGACTCCTAAACAAAAATCAAGGGATCATCTCAGACAAAGGAAAAAGCAGAAATGACTCAAATGTACCTGCAGGGAACAGCAAATGAGGACTTAAAAGATTTTATAACTAGGTCACTAGGAAGTGTTGTTGAGAAGATAAAAAGCTCACAGAAGAATCTTGAGGAGCTGGTACAGGGAAAATATGATCAATTGAATCAAACCATCACTAAAGTAGTTTCTGATCTTTCAAGTGCGGTGGTGGAAATGGGGAGGAAAGTGGCTGAAATCAGTTTTAAGTTTGATTCCAAGATGAAAGATATACAAGAAAAATTTGTGGAAGCTGATGCCAAAAATCAGAATATTGAGAATGATGTGATGATGCTTCAAATTAAAGTTATGGAATCAGTGATTAGATTAAAAGGTATAAGAGAAAATAAGAGAGAAAATTTAAGAACAGTTTGTGCAAAGGCTTTAGCGGCATTATTAAAGTTGGAAGATGGGCAAATTCTTGGCTGCATGGAGAAAGTTTATAGGGTTAACTCATGTAGCTAGACAAAGGAATTTGCCTAGAGATGTTGTTGTCTATTTTACTGATAGAAGACTGAGAGATGATATTTTACAAAAATCCTATTCTGCTATTGTGCAGGTAGAAGGTACACAAATTAGTGTTTTTAAAGAGTTACCATCGAAGATTTTAAAGGACAGAAAAGATTTTGGTTTTTTGGTCAAGGAATGGAAGAGAAGTAACATTTCATTTAGATAGGATCTACCAGTTGGTGTAATTTTCAGATATCATGATGTGAGATACTGTTTAAATACTATTGAAAAAGCGGAACATTTTTACAATAATATTTTTAAGGGAGCCCCTGAAGGTATTAAGAATAAAGAACCTGAAAGAGAGACTGTGGAATGTAAGCAGATGGAAGAAATTCAAAGTGTGTTAGAAGAAAAAGTAGCACCAGGTGGTTGTTCAGAGGATTTTATTATGGATTTTCCAGATTTGAAAATAAAGCATCCCAGAGATCCAAGAGAGGTAGTACTGGACCTTGAACTGTCGAAGCAAGGATCAAAAAAGAAATTTATAACTCGAGATGAGAAACAAATTGTATTTAACCAGAAACAGCAGAGGTCCAGTACTTTACAAGAGAAGAGGGGTGATGCCAAGCAACAGGAAGTAGAAGCTAAGGAAGGAACTCAACTGAAAACCACAGATGTGCAACAGAACGATCTTTATGAAATGTTTAAATCTTTTGCAGAAAGGATTGAAAAAATCTGATTAACTGAATAGTCTAAAAGATAATTTTGACTATATTTGATTTATACAGAAAATGGATTATAAAATTTTTTACAAAGTTCATCCTGAGTTGGATTTAACATCTTGAGAAAGGTAAACAGATTGCTGCAATATATGCAGACGATCTGTAGTTACCCTATTATAGCTTTTTTTAGAATTAATTATCTAGAAGAAGAAAATAAAGATGAAAACATCTTGGGAACCCGAAGGAAGGAAGTGGAAAGGGTGACAGGATTTGAAAGAGCTTTAAAGGAACATCTGGGAATGCGGCTTGCAGTTTTTTCTATATAAGGCTTGGAAATTTAGGAGGAGCTGCATTTGTTTTTCTTTTTTTAGGTGGTACAGCATTAGCTAGTCTGAATGTTCTACCTAGAGGATTACAAAATACCTTTGTGGTTGGATATTACAAATATAAAGTCACTCGGGGGGATTTCTATATGGAGAGATGTTTTTTGCTGATGGGGGCAGCAGGAACATGAAGCTTATTAGAACTATGTTGGGAGATAGTATATTTAACTTCAATCAAGATGAAGAGGAGACTGAAACATGGATTATTGAGATAGAAAATTTTTGGATATAATTGTATAATTATAATTATATATGTATAATTATATATTATATTTTATTAGAATAGAGAAATGTTTTATGCTTTTGTTTTTTACTTGAAGGGTGTAGCTGGGATAAAATTATTTGATATGGATATGGATGTGATCTATTATATTTGATTATTAGGGGGATTAATTTAGGTATATAATTATTAATATTAATAATGGATTAGAGAAAGGCATATCTTTTAATTGGGCTTAAATATTATAAGTATGGTATTGATTGATAAATGTATATTAATGGTTGATAAATGAGGTAAATCTTATTATTATTAATTTTTTTATTATAATATTGTTAATTTTAGGAAAATTTTATTACTTATAGGTTTATTTGTTATATTATTTTGTTATATGTATTTGTTTTTTTTAAAATTTGTAGCGGAAGTCAAGGGGGGATGGGGGGATATGGGGTTGGGGTGGTTTGGGGGAAAGGGGTAGTTTGGGGGGAAAATGGAAAAATTTTCTATTGTAAAACTTTTTCAATAAAAAAAAAATATGGGCTCATACTCTAAAGATTGAAGGCCTATTTGTGAAGTTGTTAGCCTTTGGACTCAGCAGATAATCATCAACCTTGCCTGACTCAACAGAAAATCAGCAGGAACAGTTTTGCAATAAGTCAGGAACATAACTTGGCAGAGCATTTAGTTCTAGGAATGGGCTGTTAGCTTTGGAAAGTCAAACGAAGGAGCTCTTATTAATTTCTGGAGAAGCAAAGGCATTTAGTTTTTTTTTAACTGAGCCACGCTTGCCTCTGGCCTATTTAAGAGCAGCACCAGCATCTGCTACTTCATTGAGGGCAGCTCATCAACCTCAGTATTACATTCCTGTTTCCTTGCTTCCTTATTTTGCTCCTTGCCTCTAAACACTTTGACTCAGATCAGCTAATTAACCTTTTTGGCATTTGATTCTTGGTCTTCTGGGGACTGCATTTGTTTCTCTGGACCCATTTAATGTTTGATTCTTTATTTGGGTACCAAGTCAACATCCAGAGTATTTAAATGATGAAAAGAATTTTATAGGATCATTAATATGGGCTCAGACTCTTTAAAGATTGAAGACCTATTTGTGAAGTTGTTATTTATTTATTTATTTATTATTTCAATTTATAAACCGCCCTTCTCCTTGCGGACTCAGGGCGGTGAACAGCCAGAATAAAACATGGTATACAAAAGTTAAAAACAATTAAAAATTATTAAATATTATTCGGCCGAGAATTAAAACAACCCAATTTAAAATCAATGTCAAATTTAAAAACGGAGGATGGGATCAAGCTAGCCCAGCTAGATGGAACAAATGGGTTTTAAGGGCCCGACGAAAGATCCGGAGATCTGGAATCCTGCGTATCTCCGGGGGTAGGTCATTCCAGAGGGCGGGCGCTGCCACAGAGAAGGCTCTCCCCCTGGGAGTCGCCAGCCGACACTGTCTGGCCGACGGCACCCGGAGGAGGCCCTCTCTGTGCGAGCGTACTGGCCGGTGGGAGGCTATTGGCGGCAGAAGGCGGTCCCGCAAGTACCCAGGTCCTAAGCCATGGAGCGCTTTAAAGGTGGTCACCAACACTTTGAAGCGCACCCGGAAGACCACCGGGAGCCAGTGCAGCTCGCGCAGGAGAGGTGTCACGTGGGAGCGCCACGTCGCTCCCATAATTCCCCGCGCGGCCGCATTCTGGACCAGTTGGAGCCTCCGGGTGCACCCCAAGGGGAGTCCCATGTAGAGAGCATTGCAGTAGTCCAGGCGGGAAGTCACGAGAGCATGGGTGACTGTGCGTAGGGAGTCCCGATCTAGAAAGGGACGCAACTGGCGTATCAGGCGAACCTGATAAAAAGCCCCCCTGGCCACGGCCGTCATGTGTTCTTCTAAAGACAGCCGTGCGTCCAGGAGGACGCCCAAGTTGCGAGCCCTCTCCGTGGGGGCCAATGTCTCGCCCCCAATAGTCAGCGATGGCGTCAGCTGGCTATATCGGAACGCCGGCAGCCACAGCCACTCAGTCTTGGAGGGGTTTAGTCGGAGCCTGTTTCTCCCCATCCAGACCCGCACAGCTTCCAGACACCGGGACATCACTTCAACGGCATCGTTGGGGTGGCCTGGGGTGGAGATGTACAGCTGGGTGTCGTCAGCGTACTGATGGAATTCCACCCCAAAGCCACCCCAAAGCCAGAAGTTGTTAGCCTCTGGACTCAGCAGATAATCATCAACCTTGGGCTGACTCAACAGAAAATCAGCAGGAACAGTTTTGCGAGAAGTCAGGAACATAACTTGGCAGAGCATTTAGTTCTAGGAATGGGCTGTTAGCTTGTTGTGGCCCCGTCCTCTGAGCCTATCCCATTGGAGGAAGGAAGCTCTGAACATGAGGAAGAGGAGCCAGCCAGATCTCCCAGCCCCGCCCCCTGGCACCGTCTCAGGTGCCAGCTGAAAGAGAGCAAAGTAGTGGGGAAACAGGTGTCTCAGATGAGAGTGAGGGAGAGACGTCATTCCTGGACGCACGCCAACGAAGGTGAGATAAGCGCTTACAGCAGCTGAGGAGACGTACGAGGGAATAGACCTGAGTCACTGGACTTGAGTCACAGGACCAATGAGTCACTGGACCACACCCAGAGACTATATAAGACAGGGTGGTGGTTAATGATCTCTGTGATGAACAATAACTCAATCTGGTAGTCATTGGAGCTAAAAGAACGGATTTTGGCAAAGCTACGTATGTGATTTTCTTTCTGTGAACTATTAAAGCACTTGGCAGATGGTGTGCATATCGCTGCCAAGTTAGAGATAAGAACTGTGGTGTGTGCCAAGTGCTTCTTTAACCCTCGACTGGCTGTGTTTTTGTGGGTGTCTGTAGAGGGAGACAGATCATAGCTTTGGAAAGTCAAACGAAGGAGTTCTTATTAATTTCTGGAGAAGCAAAGGCATTTAGGTTTTTTTTTAAACTGAGCCACGCTTGCATCTAGCCTATTTAAGAGCAGCACCTCTTTTATACCGCCTAGCTATCATGAAGGATTTTAAACCGCCTAGCTATCATGAAGGATCTTGCTTTCCTGTACCTTTCCCAGGGCTTGTATATAACTGTTCATCTGATTGTCTGCCTACCGTTGTATCTGACTAGTGAGCATTGCTGCTCACTAATAAACCATTTGTAAATTCAGATGGCATGCGTGTATTTATTCTGGAACAGGGAAATACTTCTGATTGGTCTCTTCTGTACTTTAATTAAGGAGAAGCTCCTTGCTTCAATGAGAAGCTCTGGAGTTAAAATCTCAAAAGAGATGGATGTAGTAATCCTGGCAAAATATAATCTCCAATAATAGCTTGATATACTGACTGTTATGAAAGAAAAAGGATTATATATGATATGAGTTTATGTATTATTAAAGAGAGCCCACATAGCTTTATTTCCTACAGAATCACACGAGTGGTCCTATATTACTCAATCAAGTAGAAATGAAGACTCTATAAAATATGTTTAGATAAAGGGATGTGTCTATATTGGCAAAGATCAGAACTGTGTAGACAACAATTTTCTCAGTTGCACCATGCAGAAATGAAAGTTGAACTTTGAAGAAGCAGCCTAGAAAGAAAGATGATGTTTTTGAACTTTAGTATTGAATAAGACCCCTGAGAATACAATGGACAGCCAAGAAAATAAACAAATCTATAATGACCAAAGTTATCACTCATGGTATGGTCAGGCTCAAATTATCCTACTCTAGACACATTATGTGAAGATCTAAGTCTCTGGGAAAGGCTCTAATATTGGGAATGGATAGATGGATAGAGAATTATCAGCAAGGTGGCTGGACTATGTTACAGTGGCAATGGGTGCATTGTGGGGAGATCTGAAAGAACAAAAGAAGAACTGATGGAAAAATGTATGCGGTCATCATGAATTGACAATGATCCAATGAAACATAATTCAGAAATCACTTTTTTTCCCTTCAAATAATGTTTTAGGCTTAATAAGAGTGGAGGCAGATCATCAAAGTGACAATGATGTTAAATAGTAATTAAAATATAATAAAGTACTAATTATGCATATTTATATTCTGCACCATTTATTTATTTATTTATTTATTTATTGAATTTCTATACCGCCCTTCTCCCAAAGGACTCAGGGCGGTGAACAGATTAAGATTTCATATACATATAAATATATTTTATAAACAGTAAATAATAAATTAAGTCAACTTGGTGTATCTACTAAGACCTTGGCATAGAATTTTGATATTTATGCTAGCCCTGCTTGTTGAAATAGAAAGGTCTTCAGGGCACGTCGGAAAGTGCGAAGATCTGGGATTATTCGTATTCCAGGTGGTATTTTGTTCCAAAGCGTAGGTGCCCCCACAGAGAAGGTCCTCTCCCTTGGAACCACCAGACGACATTGTTTTAATGATGGTACCATGAGTAGGCCTACTTTGTGAGAGCGTATTGGTTGGTGAGAGGTTATCGGTTGCAGCAGGTGGTCTCGTAAGTACTCAGGTAAGTACTCAGCCATGGAGCACTTTAAAGGTAAGAACCAACACCTTGAAGCGCACTCGGAAGGCCACCGGAAGCCAGTGCAGCTCGCATAGAAGAGGTGTTACATGCGAGCACCATGTTGCTCCCATAATTACTCGCGCAGCTGCATTCTGGACCAGTTGGAGCTTCTGGCTGCACTTCAAGGGAGCCCCATGTAGAGAGCATTGCAGTAGTCAAATCGGGAAATGACGAGGGCTTGAGTGACTGTGCGTAATGAGTCCCGGTCTAGAAAGGGATGCAATTGGCGAATCAGGCGAACCTGATAGAAAGCTCCTCTGGCCACAGCTGTTATATGATCTTCTAAAGACAGTTGTGCATCCAGGAGAATGCCTAAATTGCGAGCTTTCTCTGTGGGGGTCAATGACTCATCCCCAATAGTTAGTGATGGGACTAACTGGCTGTACCGGGACGCCGGTAGCCACAGCCACTCAGTCTTGGAAGGGTTGAGTCGAAGCCTGTTTCTCCCTATCCAGACCCGTACGGCCTCAAGGCACCGGGACATCACTTTAAGGGCATCATTGGGGTGGTTTGTGGTGGAGATGTACAGCTGAGTGTCATCAGCGTACAGATGACATCGCATCCCAAAACCACGGATGATCTCCCCCAACGGCTTCACATAAATGTTGAACAGGAGAGGTGAGAGGACCGACCCCTGTGGCACCCCGCAAGTAAGGGGCCTCGAGGTCGATCTCTGTCCACCTGTCAACACTGACTGCGACCTGTCAGAGAGGTAGGACGAGAACCATCTTCATTTTCTGTTTTCTTTTTAACATGAGACTCTTAATTACAGGATGACAAGCTTTACTTTCACAGCTGGAGTTCTATATATTCAAGAACTTAAATATAAATTTAAGCTTAACCATTTTTGATTTGACATATATGTATGTTAGTTGCAATTTAATCTTCATCTATGAAGAATCCCTGCCCTGCCACCAGGTTGCATCTAGTATTATCTCATCCATATTTTACCATTTCATTGATAAGGTTATCATGATGCACTCTGCTCAGGTCCAGATATATTATGTGTGCAGTCTTCCCCGATAAACTAGGTTTGTAACTCTATCAAAGAAGGAGGTGAATTTAATCTGAAATGATTTATTTGTGACTAACCCGTGCTGTTCTGCTAATTATAGCATGCCTATCCAAGTGTTATTACTTTGCAGTATGTTCAAAGACCTTGTCCAATATACATTTTTAAACTGACAGATCTGTAGCTTCCAGAGTATTCATTTTTTCCCCTTATCTTTAATATGAGGGACAACATATCTAGTTTTCTGAGACATTATCAGTCTTCTAGGAATTTACAAAGATTTCAATCACCTCCATTACTACTTTTAGCAGTTTGGGATTTAATCTATCTGTCCCTGGAAATTTGAATTTGTTTCTATTATCCTCTTCTTGTCTATTTTAAACTGCAATTCCCTCATTGACCTGGGGTCTCTCAGGATTCCATTTCCCTTCAGAGAAAGATAGATACAAAAAATCACCAGCAGCACAAAATGTTATCAGTATACCAATTTATCTTTACACTCGCTGATGCTCCTTAGGTTTCTAGCCTTCCCAAAGAGCCTTTTTAAAAATATTTTTAACATTTCTTATGAACTCATTTTGAGGTTTTTTTTTCTTTTTTGTCAGGGTTTCTACAGCTTTTGGAGACAATTTTGTAGCAAACTTTGTTTGGTTATATGTCTCTTCCTTCCTTTTCCTATACATGCCCGATTTTCTCTTCATAATTTTTTACAGTACTGGTTTCTTTATATTTTTCCCTTCTTTTTTTTTTTCTCGTGGGATTTATTTACAACTGCACATTCCATATGTCATTTTATAGGGTTTCCCAATCTTCCTGGATGCTGTTTTCCTTCAGGACTTCAATCCATTGGATGTGACATCCTTTTACTCCAAAGCCAAATCCACTATTATGAAATCTGGTATTTGAGAACCAGAATTTCCATCACTAAGTGATGTGGTGGTAAAGTGAAGGTGTACAAGAGGTGCAGGTTAGCAAGAGAATTCCAAAGATCAGTTGTAACAACCATTCAGTGCAATTGTAACTTTGAACAGTTCACAAATGAATGGTTGTAAGTCAGGGGTGTCAAACTGCGACCCACAGTCCAGATATGCAGGTCACTCCCACCCATGCCTCATGAAGGGAAAAAACATCGTGAAACATCATGTGACAGCAATGTGACACCCCGAGTTATAAGTCAAGGACTACCTGTGTGCAGTTTGACCCTTCTGATCTCCATCTTCTCTTGTTGTCACACATTCTAGCGTCACAAGGTAACTTTTCCCCAAGTTGCCAGTCACTTTTAGCTTTTCAACCAATTTCTTCCTTTTAAAACAGATTAGATCTAGGAAGCAGAGCCCCTTGTTCTTTCTTCCATTTTCTCATATTATTGCAAATGCACCTGCCCTCTGTGAAATGGTTGAAACATGATTGAAACGTTATCTTAAACTCTGCAGACATTATCAAATAATCATTTCTGATATAGTAAAAATGAAAACTATTAAATATGTTCTGAGCTAGAGGTAAATGACTGGGAAAGGATTAAACTGAAGCCACCTATGAAACAGTTAAATTTCATTCTTGGGTTTATTAGAAAAAGAACTGAAAATGAAATGCATAATGTAATACCTTTGTGTAAATATATGGTGCAGTCACACCTGAAGTACTAGGTATAAGTCTAGTTACTGCCACTTAAAAATGCTCTCACATGGCTGTGTAAGAAGGGAAAAGCAAAATGTTCAAATATCTTGAAGAATGCCTTTTAATATGCATTGTTCCATTGGTTTAAGCTTACCATGTCAATTGTTTAGGAATTTATAAGTATCAAATTATAAAAGTATAAAGGCTATGCAAACATTCCAATAAATAAATAAATTCATGGAGGTTTTTTAGCACAGAAGAAACATAGAAGTAAGGTGCATAAGTAAGGGGCATAATACAGTTTTATAAAACTATGTCTACATTAACTGGACAGCTGCTTTTTTCGTTATGTAATGATCCAGAAAGATATCTACTCAAAGGTACCTACCCAGCAATCTTTTTTCCAAAAAACGGTTGATAATCATCTACTTGATCCAAGAAAGCAAGCTTATTTACAATGTGTCTATTAGTCAGTGATGACCAGAACAACATATCTCTAGTCCTATATACAAAAGAGAGTAGTTCTGAAAATCAGTTATGGGAGAACATCAATGAAAGCATATAGTTAATATACACCAAGCTGCCCCTGGACTTCTCATCGTCATCTGGTTGGTCACTAAGACAGTGATGGCTAACCTTTTTGCCATTGTGTGCCAAACATTGGGGGAGCGCGGAGGGGTTACGCGTGTGTGTGGCTCATAATTCTATGAGCCCCACACTCCCCATGCTTTTGGCACGTGATCTCTCAGGCTCTAGGGCCTCTCTAGGAGCCTGGGAGGGTGAAAATGGTCTCCCCCCCCCCAGAGGCCTTCTAGAGGCCGGAAACAGCCTGTTTGCTGACTTCTGGAAGTCAGCAAATGGACCATTTTCTGCCTCCAGAGGGCCTCTGGGAGGGTGGGGAAGACCATTTTCACCCTCCCCAGGCTTCTAGAGAGGCTCTGGAGCCTGAGGAGAGCAAAAAACGGGCCTTCCCCACTCCCCTAGGCCCTATGGCGGCAGGAAACAGCCTGTTTCCCTACTTCTGGGTGGCCCAGAAGGCCCGAAAATCAGCCTGCCAGCATGCACATGCATGCCAGAGCTGAGCTTACATGCCCACCAATATGGCTCTGCGTGCTACCTGTGGCACACGTGCCATAGGTTCACCATCACGGCACTAGGATAACAGAACGTTGCAATTCTTTTTCAGTTGGGTTCTTCTGTTCTCTGATATGAAGTATGCCACTTGAGAAAATCCTGCTACAACTACTTGAGAAAGGTATCTGATTTGCCCTCCTTAAATAATCAATTGTATCCATTATTATTTTCAGCCTAATGCAACTGCAATCTTTTCCACTAACCGGGGCAACTAATCCCCTGATGATAGACTAAGAAGACAGCAAGAGCACCTGATTTCGTTGCAGAGCCATCTGAGTAACTAATTCCAAAATAATTGAACTTATAATGATTTCTTTACTTATAATGTATTAAACTACTCAAAAATGTATGCCACAGTCACATCACAGTCAGTGCTTCTAAAATATTCATGTGTTTACAAATCCACTTCCTTGAATGTAATGTTATCCATTTGATATTGACAACACACATATTATTAGCAGTTAGCATTATTTATCAATCAGAATAGAACTGTAAGGGACCTTGGAAGTGTTCTAGTCTAACACCCTTGGTCAAGCAGGAGACCCTACACCATTTTGGATATGTGGCTGTCCAGTCTTTTCTTAAAAACCTCCAGTGATGAAGCCCCTACAATTTATCAGGAAACCATCATAGAGGAATTAAGACTGA
This sequence comes from Masticophis lateralis, assembly GCA_030761175.1. Classification (NCBI taxonomy): domain Eukaryota; kingdom Metazoa; phylum Chordata; class Lepidosauria; order Squamata; family Colubridae; genus Masticophis; species Masticophis lateralis. The sequence goes on from JAUDYJ010000002.1 coordinate 245,784,722, forward strand.
TTATTCTTGCAAGAAAAATCCTGATTGCTTTTACAGGACATTATCTAAGATGCATTGCTGATTTAAAATGTAAATCCATTCCATAGTTTCAGTAAGCTTTTTTATTATTGCTTATCATACAAAAGTTTAAAAAATAACCTCTGGCTTAATTTAAGCTAAATTTAAACTTACATTCAAATAAAGTAAAATATATGATTTTCTATTAGCAAATTTAAATGCAGGGAAAATGTTTTATGGTCCACTAGCTGTAGTAATATGAAATGGAAGAAGTTTATTTTATTATTTTATTTACACCAAAGTAATTGTATATTTCTCAATATCCTTACTTTAAGAATATTGGAAAGACCAGCAATGCATACTTTTGTGAACATTATTATTATATAGTTCTTATTAAATGAATGATCAGAGAGCAGGCATTTTAAAGGGGTTATAAAGTGTCATGTAATGCTAAACCTTATTTCAAAGTAAGTTATTCTAATTTCTCACCTGGCAGTCTGTTACACATGAAACAGAGTTTGAAAAGAGAAGAGTGATAGAGAGAAACAGAGAAAATTGAGGGACATGCTACAAGGACATGGAAAGGAGTAGTAGAAGAATAGAGAAGTAGAGTAGTAGAAGAATAGAGAAGTAGAGGAGTAGAGTAGAGGAGAATAGAGGAGTAGAGAAGAATAGTACAGGAAAGGGTTCTAAGCAGGGCCAGATTTAGATGAAAAGAGGCCCTAGGCTATTCCACTTTCACCTCCCATTTTTTTCCGTTCAGTGTTTTAGTGTTCACTGTTTTTAGAATAGTGTAATTTTAATTTTGCTAACAATTTGAATGTAGGCCAGTCTTGATCTTGAGGCCCTAGGCTGAAGCCTAGTTAGCCTATAGGAAAATCCAGCCTAGTTAGCCTATAGGAAAATCTAAGTAAGTCTAAAAGGGTTTACAAGAAATGCAAAAAACTGGAAAGCAGACAAAATCCTGTCAGAAGGAGAAATAATAAAGAAAATTTTAGAATGTGCAGAAATGAATATATTAACACTGAGAATAAAAGATAGATGAATTGATGTATTCAAGACATGGGGAAGTTTTTATGATTGGTTAGAAAAGAAATATAAATAAAGATAGAGAGAGGAAGTAGATAGGGAAAAGACAAATAAGAAAAAAGATAATAAAAAGAATAGAAACTCAGATGATGCCTAGGTAAATAGAAAAGGGGGAAAGGGGGAAAAAGAGAAAAAGTGTTACTATAATGATACTATACTATAATGATAAAACAGATATAATTACTAAACAAAAAAGAATTTGAAATGAAGATATATGTAAATAGAACATCAGGGCTGCATGAATACCAATCGCAATTAAACTGAAAATGGATACAACAAAGGAGTGGGAAAGGAGAGAGAAATAGAGATAGGGAAGGAGGGGAAAAGAAAGGAAAGGAGAGAGAGGGATAGAAGAGAGAGAAAAGGAGAGGAAGAAAAGGGGGAAAGAAGAATAGGAGAGAGGGTTAGAAAGGGAGGAAGAAGAGAGGAGTGGGGGAGGGGAGGGGAAGCAGAAAGGGAGGAACAAAGAAAGTAGAAAGGGACAGAAGAAGGAAGAGGACGGAAGAAGAAAGGAAAGGCTGTGGTAAAACAAAGAAGAGGAAATGGTAAAAGAGCAGCCCTGAACAAGTAAAAATGAAAGTTAAAGGATAAGATGAATGATCAATGATTAATGATGGATAAGAGACTGTACACTTAAATATGTCTATATTTAGACATAAATATAGAAATTTAAAAAAATATGAAATAAAATGCCATTCTTCACCTCAATGAACTTGCTTAGAATAAAAGAGCAAGAAACCAGGACGTTCTGACAGGGGAGATTAAAAATAAGAGAACTATTATGTAAATAATATGAACATTTTGAGAAAAGGGTTTTTTTTGTTTTGTTTTGTTTTGTAACCTGAAAATTAATTGTACAGAAATGTTTTTCTGAATGAGCAGAAATGGTCTGGACGTTGTATAGTTCAGTTGGCGTCGGTTGACAAATTATGTCTTTTTGCAACTTAAAACCCTACAATTTTATGAAATAGAAAGATTAATGCCTTTATGTGATGACAGAACTTTGTGGATAGAACAAGCACTACTGAGACTAATTAGCAAGCAATTTGATGCTCATGGGATGCAGATACAAAAACATGGTTGGCCCACCTCCCTACGAAAGGCTGATGAGACATGTCTGACAGGTTCTCTGCTAAAACTCTTCTCAGCTTTGGAAGATGACAGTGAAGATTTAGATGCCTTTGTGGCTTTGGATGAAAGAAATGACATTCAATTCACAGAAGAAAGTTTGAAATACTCTTGAGACATTTGTATGCAAGAGGTGCTCACAGATATCTACAGCAAGGGCAGCGAAGGACCTGAGCAAAAGAGAGAAAGAAAATGAAAAAAAAAGTTGGTACAATTGAATACAGATAGCCAAAATGTGCCCTAAATATATGAAGTACGGAATTCAGTCATTTTGAACAGAGAAAATTGGAATGCTCAGCGGTATTTTCTGGTATCAACTCAATAGTATTTATGGTGTAATGGGAGACTGTTTGCCAATTTGCATTTGCCCAAGGACTCATTTTGAATAGGACTACATTTGTTGATAATTTTGTCTGCATATAAACACATAATGGAATATCATAAATATAATTTAGATTTGCTCATAATTAATTTTATATCTTTTTGGATATTGTTTCCATTGCTGAACATTAACTTTAATGTACTTCCTTCTGCTCCTTCTGCATATTTTCCTGCTTGCTTCCAGCAATTAATTATTTAACCCTCTGTCTCTTTCAGATTTTATATTTCATTTTAATAAATGTCTTATACCTGATATAAAAAAACCCCCACAAAAATTGGTAACTCACTCTGTTTACCCATAATATTATTTCCCATGTTTCTTCTTTTCCAGCTTGATCTGTAATCTAATGTAAAAAAACCTCCTTATTTCAGGCTATTGATCTCCTATCTTTTCAAATATCTGATGTCCCAGAAATTACAACACATGTCCAAAACAGCTTACAAGAGATTGGCCTCAGAGACTTTGGGATATATCAATTAAATGAATTCTGTATGTCCTTCAAGTACTTCTGATAATACAACCCTTATTTAACATCAAGAACTGGAGCCAGACTGCTGGCCTTTCTCACTGTTCTACAGTTGTAAGAATATTCATAAAACATAAAGTGCCTGATTATATTCCAAAATCCCTACAACTGGGCACAAGATGGGAACTCTCATGAGGTTGACAGATATAATGAAATTCCATCATCCTCCCAGTATGATGGGCTGGATTTAGTCTTGATCTAAAAATAAATCCTAGCATTTTCATCAATATTATTGTCATCTTTATCAGCCTATGGAACAAAATTCCAAACTGTCTCAGGATAAATTAATCTATCATCAATTTTACATCCTGTATAACAGCATTTTCAGTCCCTTGAAAATACATCTAACTTGAAGCACTTTCATTTCACTGCCTGCTATTCATAAAAGAAATTAAACAAACAGTGGCCTTAAGGTGAATCTGACATGTAATATAGCTGAATGTGCATCCCAGGGAGTTTGTATGTACAGGCTGCTGTTTGACATGATCAATTCTAAATCACCAAATTTTCTATCATTTTCATGATAGAAAATCCATTTACCATATGATAGCCAGTCAGCTTGGACAAAATTTCCAAAACAAATGTATTACTTGTCATATCATTTTTACTTATGTAAATTGTCCCAGACTTCATAGGAAAATGGGGCATTGCAATGAAATTGATATATTAGAGAACTGTTCCAGTGAAAACTAATACTGTGCCAAGCAGGATCTAGCTCAGTTAAAGTGAGGCAATGGTGCAGCTGTTTGACTGGAAAAAAAAAACCTTGTAGCCAAGAATCTTGTTATGTCCTGTACTGTCCAAGTGATTTGATATGTGATACCAGTACATCAACATTAATATTAACAACATTAACAGCATTAACAACATAATGAGTTGCTGGAAGAAATGCCAATCTGGGTTCAGTTCCATGTGGGGAAAAAGACACTGGAAACATGGAGACTGCTTGGAAAGATAGTTTTTAATGGTGGACAGGACCACATAGTTTGAGGTCCTGGGGGAAAAAAGGGAAGAGATGCTGAGAGTGCCTGGGTTTTATGCCCTCTCTAAGCTTTTGAATTTGAGCTTGTATTCTGATTGGTTGTCAGACTCCCAAGGGGCCATGCAGGGGCAACTCTGTAGCCTGTCCTGAGTCCCAGGTTTTGTTGACTCCTGCTGGGTGATGATGTAACGAAAGGGCTTTGGGATTCCTATTATGGCTCTTCCTGAAGAAGGTAGATCTTTGTTATGTAGAATAGACTGGCCCAGGCCTTAATGGGCCATTGACAAAGGTGGTGGGCTGAGTTTCTGCTTCCCTTTTAGGGGGAATATTCTGCCCTTTTCATATTTCCTAAAATATCTCATTTTCCTAGGAGACGGGTGAGTGCTAACTTCCTACAGAATAAATAAAGTATCCTGCCCTTAATTCCAAGATAATTACAGGATCTGTCATCTGATCATGGCAGTTTCATACAATCTCTCATTGCTAACTTGTTCATTTGTAGGGAATTCTTATTGGGACTAAATTAATTATTTAGACTTTTTAAAGCTCAAGCAACTGTCGCTCTTGGAATGTCCATTAAGGCCACTCAAACTTTTAGCAACACTTGTTTAATATACTTTTTCCTTGTTTTAGGGATATTATGGGGTCAATATTAAAGTTTCTACACTGCTTCACTGCTGTTTGGTAGCTGGAAATAAAGTTGACAGTCTTTATGGATTCAGCCTATATTCAGGAAACACTGGAAACTTTTTTTTTTTTTTAGTTGTAAGCAAGGATCATGATGCAAAACAATAAAATGCTGGATTTCTACTCTAATGTGTTTCCTAGTAGATATGATAATCCACTTTGGCAAAGCAGAGTGGTTCAGAGCCAGGTAATTATTTTAAGTTTTTTGTTTGTTCACTGAAATCTGAAGAAACATTTGGCAGGCCATGTGACACTAGTTAAAAATCTAGTATTTTCTCCTTGTTTGGCATTTCCAGATAGGTAAAGTTGATCTTCACATTCCTTAAAGAATCAGAGAAAGGGGGGGAGGAGAAGACATTTCTCATAAAACAATCTGACTGTCTATCAATGTTCTGGACTTCTTAAAATTAAAAAAGAAACAATTATGAATGTTTTTAAAAAGTAAGGAATTCCAATATGTCTGTATGGGAGAAGCTGGATGGCAAGAAGGATGAAGATATAATGAGCTGTAACAGATTATAAAAATATAAGTGGACTTTATTATAGAGATACAACAAAGATGGGCAAAAAGTACCCATCCTTCTATCTGGCTTTTGTCAAACTGGGAGATACCAATTATCAATAAATATGTGAATTTGCAGTTTATGGTTCTCAGGATTAGAGAAGGTCAAATATAAGAATATTTTATTTGTTTGTTTGTATCCCTGCCTTTTACAAATAATTCAAGGTTGCACACATTTCAATATATTCCTTCTTCCTCTTATTTTTTCCACAACAGCAACTCTGAGGGATGTGTTAGGCTGAAAGAGGGTGACTAGCTCAACTGACTTTCATAGCTAAGGCCAGGCTAGAACTTATTAGCTCTTGCTTTCTACCCTGGTGCCTTCTAGATCAAACTGGCTTTCATTTAAAGTGACAATGTGGAGACTCACAGGTTCTGTTATCTCTCATACACATCTCAAATTGGTCTGTTCCTTAATCCTCAGAGCTTGAACAAATGGTTTAATATTCACCTGCAAGTTCAATTATGCCTACAGCCCAATTCATTATCTTATCACTTGCTTAATCTTAGTCTTATTCCTTTTTGCTTCTTCTTTTTTGTGCTTGAGGATTCTCTGCTAATTTTACTTTTAATTGTGTGATTCAAATGGTGGATTTAGTTCTGAGCTGATTTAGGTTGCTGGCCTTTTGAATTGTAGTTTTCTGAAATTTTCTTGGTTTGCCCTGGGTCTTTTAATTAGCCTAAAGGAAATGAAGAGGATCTATAACGTTCTAGGCCTCTGTGGACAAAATATATTGACAATGAAATCTGTACTATTTTATTTATCAATAGAGAAACAAAGGAAAAAAAGGTGTCTTTAGAAAATGTGCTAAATTTTGTAGGATTGTTTCAGCTGTACATGTTCTTCAATCCCTATTAAATAAAGTTCTTTTCCCCAAAGCAATTATCTTTTTAAGCAAAAGATCCTTAAGCAGTAATGGTCCCTTGCCTCCTTTAAAATGTTGTTTGATGATGATGATGTTCTTACTTATCTCCTCGTAAAAGATACAGTCCTTTTATACATTTTCCTGTAAACTTGCATTATACTGCAGAGACCAGTTAAATCACAAACTAAGCCAATTCAATGGTGAATGAACAACCACAGTATTAAAAAAACTGAACAGTTTCACTTTACCAGCTAATTTACTTAGTTATAACCCTAAGGCATCAACACTGTTTATTGCTATTACTACCAGCAGAAGAAGATTGAAAAAAAAATAAACTAACTATTAATTCCTGGCTGGGATTTTTAATATATATATATACTCATCCAAATAATCAAAAATGTGTTTGCTTATGTTTCACTATGGATATTCACTAAATATTGCTATTTAGAAGAAAAGATGTACAACAAGAATTTATTAGCAAGAAAACTGGAATAATACATTATCATTAAAAACATTCAGAATGTCCCTTGTGGAGGCAAAAATCTGTCAAAATGCAGAGATCAGATCTGAAAGTTATCATCTCCAACTGTTTCCTGTTAATGCAACTATGCTGCTTGAGTATCTTGTGAATTGTAGAATATGTGGGAGCAAAAAGTCAAAAAAGATTAATATAAGAATAATGTTTTTCTGAAAAACTGCAGCATTCATTCTTTTTTATTTTCAGTGTTTTCAAGGCTTTACAGGTATCATATCCATTTAAAAATACTGTACATATATTTAAATGGCACCACTGAATTCAAGTGGCAAAATGACCATTTTATTTGAAAGAGAGAGATGACAGTGGGATCTACAGATAAAATATGGAGCTGCAGTCAACCAATACACCAATAGCTGCTCATCCCAACTTTATGGGGTTGCAAGCAGCTTTAGGAAAAGGTTTGAAAGGTGTGCAAAAAAAAAAAAAAACCCTTGGTAGACTGTAAGTATGTGGAATAGATTATAATGGCAATATTTTCTGGGAATCAAAATCAAATCATCTGACCAAGCAGTGACAGAATGGTATTTTAAAAAATCCTCTAGAGTACATGCATAATAAAATATAATACGGAGCTTGTTTTTGGCATTTACATGTATATGACATTTAAAACACATTCCCTTTCATTAAATTACATAAAACCTGGAAGTGCAGGCCTGGCTCCTTTCTCTATAGGATTGTTTTTAAAGACGGGTAATTGCAAGATAAAGGACAGAATTTGTGCAATAGAAATATTGAGTTCATATTTCCTCAACTGTCTCTCTACAGTTATGAAGTTGAAAGAGTAAAAAAGGCGAACTCCAAGGATTGTGGTTCATTCATTGAATCCTCATCATGGCCCAAGATCAGGACTCAGAGTCTGAATCTGACCCAAAATAGCTGTTCCAGTTGAGTCTGTGGAATATCAGCCTCAGGAAGGACAAAGCCAGAAATCACTTCAGGCTAATCAACAGGTGCCAACTGAGCAACTAAAAAAGTCAGGTCAGGATGACACAAAGCCTCTTAGTCCCTGCACTAGATGAATAGGGAAAAGATCACAAGAGTGAAGGTCTGTTTGGTTCCTCATCAAGCAATGGAATAAACCAGCTGGTTGCAGTCTTATTTAAGAAACACCTATGAGTCAGGTGCTTTTTGCTGAACAATGTCTCTGGCTCATATGTGATACTCGTGTATGGATTCGACTCTTGAACCTCTGATGTTTAGACTAGCTGACAATCTTGACCTGTCTGTCTGATGGAGGGTGGTACTTCTTCTATGTACTCTACATCTATGTACTCCTACTTCAAATCAAACTTCACTAATAAAACTTTGCTTCACTGTTAACTTTCAGTCTTAAAGTAAGACAGATAATCTCCTGAGAAACCATATGTGCATGTTTGGCTGAAATCTGAAACAGGACTCTGACTGTAATTTTAAAGAAAATTAATATTTTTCTTCCAGTTCTTATTCAGTTTAAATTGCTTATTGTCATTAACTAATTAACTATAATTAATTTAAATTATATTTTTACTGTAGAATTCTTACATCTAATTATGAAATGCCAAGGGTATGCATGCATGTTCTATCTTTTTTCGTAAATCAATTTTCCAGCAATTATCTGTAAACTCTCTAATTTCCTACATTTCAATTAAATCCCAAGGAAGACATAATGAGGGAGCTCCTTATTTGGTTCCCCTGCCTCGCCCCACTGACAGTCTTGCTGTGGAAATGTTTTTGGACACATTATTTTTCCTTTGGAGAAATTTTGTGAACTCATCCACCCAACTTCAAGGTTCAAAGGACTATTTCTGTGTATGTGTGTGTGTGTGTGTGTATGTATGTATGTTTAGTTAGTTAGACACCTAGTTCTCAAATAGATGGCTAGAGGGCACTTCTCAATAATATGTGGTCAACAATTTGGAAAAATCACCCAGTTTGGAAATGACTTATCATTCATTCCAGGTGCATGTTTGTACTGGTAAAGTTTGCTGTTTTATCTGATGTAAATTAATGATTATAGATAAACTCTTCAGTCCTGCCTTTTCATTCCTAATTTAAGTGGAAATAGATAAAAGATAGTGATGAAGTTAATTCCAGCCTCATCACGAACAAATTAAAAAAAACCCCTATGGTCATTCATTATATAATCATTGGCATCCTTCAGTCTCAAGAGATTATGGTATCGTGCTCTGGAAAGAGGTCCTAAAACAGTATCTGATGTGACTAAAAAGCCGAATTCGAGAGTGGCAATCCCTTCTACACTGAGGGCAGATACATCTGTCCCCTGCCCAGCCCCCAGATTTCGCTGGTTCCAGGACTGCCTCTTTGCCTCAGCCTGCTGAACAAGTGTCCCTTTGAATTGGAGAAGACCATGCTGCATCTTTAACCTCCAAGCTGAAAGATTGGAAGTCAAGGTTCCCAGTTGTTAATGCCCATTCCCAGGGCCTCTTGCAGATATCCTTATATCACAGCTATGGTCTCCCTCTGAGGCGCTTTCCCTGCACTAATTCTCCATACAAAAGATCTTTCAGAATCCGACCATAAGCCATTCTCACGACATGCCCCAGCCAGCGTAGACGTTGCTGTTTCAATAGTGTATACATGCTAGAAATTTCAGCACGTTCCAAGACTGTGCTATTTGGAACTTTGTCCTGCCAGGTGATGCCAAGAATTCATTGGAGACAACTCATATGAAAGGTGTTCAACTTTCTCTCCTGCCACGTGTAGAGGGTCCAAGACTCACTGCAGTACAAGAGTGTGCTCAGGATGCAGGCTCTATAGACCTGGATCTTTGTATGTTCTGTCAGCTTCTTATTAAGCCATGCTCTCTTTGTAAATTTGGAAAATGTGATGGCCACTTTACCAATACATTTATTCAGCTCAGTATCTAAAGGGAGAGTGTCAGAGATAGTTGAGCCGAGGTACACAAAGTCATTGACGAGGTCCAGTTCTTGTGCAGAGATTGTAATACAGAAAGGTGAATCCACATCCTGACCCATGACTTGTGTTTTTTTCAGGCTGATTGTTAGTCCAAAGTCTTTGCAGGCCTTGCTAAAACTGTCCATAAGTTGTTGAAGGTCTTCAGCAGAGTGAGCAGTGATGGCAGCAGCAGCAGCAAAGAGGAAATCCCATAAGCATTTCAGCTGGACTTTAGACTTTGCTCTCAATCTAGAGAGATTAAAGAGTTTTTTGTCTGATCTGGTCCGGAGGTAAATGCTCTCTGTTGCAGTTCCAAAAGCATGTTTCAGCATGAAAGCAAAAAAGATCCCAAATAAAGTTGGTACGAGGACACAGCCCTGCTTCACTCCACTTCGAATATCAAAGGAATCTAAATTTAAGCCATCAAAAACTACAGTGCCTTCATTTCATCATGAAAGGACCTGATGATGTTGAGGAACTGAGGTGGACATCCAATCTTGGGGAGAATTTTATAAAGGCTGTCCCTGCTTACCAAGTCAAAAGCCTTTGTAAGATCTATGAAGGCTATGAAAAGTGACTGTCTTTGTTCCCCGCATTTCTCCTGCAACTGTCTAAGGGAAAATACCATGTCAGTAGTGGACCTGTTGGCTCAAAATCCATACTGTGATTCTGGATAGACTCTCTCTGCAAGCACCTGGAGCCTCTTCAGTATGACATGGGCAAGCAGCTTCCCTACAACACTAAGAAGAGAGATGCCATGGTAGTTGTTACAGTTACCCCTGTCACCTTTGTTCTTGCACAGTGTGCCAATATTTGCATCGTTCATGTCCTCTGGTACTCCACCTTCCCTCCAACAAAGACAGAAGATTTCATGCAATTCAGTGGACAATTTTTGCAGCCCTTCAGAACTTCAGCAAGAATGTTATCTTTCCCGGGTGCCCTGCCAGAGGCAAGGGAGTCCAGGGCCTTTAGTTCTTCTAAAATTGGTTCACTGTCAAGCTCCTCCAAGAAAGGCAGGCAGTCAATGTTATTTAATGCTTCTTCAGTTACCACATTTTCTCTGGAATATAACTCAGAGTAGTGCTGCACCCAGCATGCCATCTGCTGTACTCGGTCCTGGAGAACCTCACCTGTAGCAGACTTTAGAGGGGTAGATTTCTTCTGTGTTGGACCTAAGGCCTGCTTGATGCCATCATACATCCCCTTGATGTTGCCTGTGTTAGCTGCTATCTGGATCCGAGAGCAAAGCTGCAGCCAATAATCGTTAGCACATCTCCTGGTGGTCTGTTGGACTTTGCTACAAGCAGCTCGCAGAACCTGTTAAGTTGCGCTCAATGGAACAGGCTTTATATGCAATTAGAGCTCTCCTTTTTTCCTCAATGGCTGGCGTCAACTCCTCCAAATGGGCTTCAAATCAATCTGCTGTCTTTCTGATCTCCTTACCAAATACTGACAAGGCGGTGTTATAAACAGCATTCTTGAAATATTCCCATCGTTCAGATGCATTTACTTCAGCTGAGCCTGGAAGAGTTTCCTTGAGTGCTTGTGCAAATTCCTCCACTTTGCCCTGATTGCAGGTTTTGTTGATGTCAATTCGTGGTCTTCCTTCATTCTTTGAGTGATGCAATCTCTTTGTTTGCAGTTTTATTCTGCTGCACAACAAGAACTGGTCTGTATTGCAATCAGCACCCTGATAGCTGTGTGTGATTGTAATATTGGGGAGGTTGGAGTGCCTGGTAAGAATCAAGTCGAGCTGGTGCCAATGCTTCAATCTTGGATGTTTCCAAGAGACCCTGTGTTGAGGCTTTGTTTTAAAGTATGTATTGCTAATGCAAAGACCATAGTAGCAGCAAAACTCCAGCAGTCGTTGGCCATTTCAGCAGTTCAGCAGTTCCAATGCTGAACTGACCTAAATAAGTGGGCCAAGAACTATAATCAACTCCAACTCTTGTGTTAAAATCACCAAGGATAAACAGTGATTCTTTCTCAGGGATTTTCTTGATAGTAGCAGCCAGATCGTTGTAGAATTTGTCTTTGGATTCTACTGAAGATTCATATCATTATATAAATACATGGATGAACTGAATATGTTTTTACAAACGAGATAGGATGACTATGCTTTTAGTATTGTATAACTAATACTACAATAACAAGATATATTAATGAGCTTCCTTTCTAAAATGAGAACTGGCCACTGCCAATTTTTAAAGATCAATTTTTCATTCAAAATCAAATTTCAGCTTTCTTAAAGAGTACTGCAGGATTGTCACAGTAAATATCTGGTGAAAATAATGGCTTTTCAGCCAATGGAGTGTTTCAAACTAGCTAATGTGGATTCATTACATTAAGGTTAAGGTAATTGGATTCTTCTTGAGCTTTTGCATTATTGACACAGTTTTACTTAAGCAAAACTAAAATGGCAAGTTCTTAATATTCCAAATAAACAGAAAGCAATTCTTCCTGCTCTGGAAAGTTTACCTGACTAAATCATCTGAATCTTAATCAGCTGTCTTGATTAACTGAGTTATATAAGAATTCTGTTCCGTGCTATGATTAACTGGATGACAAACAACCAGAATGAACACTGTGGACAGACAGTGTCCAATTTTTATTTTATTTTAGTATTTTTAACCTGGACTTTGAAAGAACATATTTTATTAGCAGTTTGGCTGTTACGATTTTATTTTGCATGAAAAAGCCTGAGGGGGTTAGCAGATCTAATTTAAAGGTTGTTTCTGTTTTTAGTCACTAGTAATAAAGCTAATGGATTGTAGTTGGGGCAAAATAGATTGGTTTTATGTATCTGTTCCTTGTTTCATGTAGCAATGAATAACTGGTGTTTGTGTGTGTGTAGGGGAAAATTAGAAAACCAGAAAGCATATTAACAAATACTTTTGGTTTTTAAATTTAATTGTTTAATGTCAACAAGCCTCTCTAGATTTTCATGAAGAGGAAGTATACAAATTGTAATTTTATAGGATTATGGATTAAGAATGTAGCTCCATATTCTCAGCATACTTGAAAGATCATACGCAAGAAAAATATATTTTGGAGTGGAGAAAATGGATAGACTATATTCAAAACAAGTATCAGATGCGAAAATTGCGTAAGAATGAATGTAAAGATATATTGTGTTATCTATAAGGGAGTTAAAGTTTCGGGGGGGGTGATTTGTTAGCTTAAGGATAGTTAGATTAATTTAGTTTATGATTGTTTTTTCTTTTGTTTTTTCTTTTAATACCCTGTATTTTGCTCTGGGAAGTCGGGGAGGGGGGAGGGAGGAGGGGGGAAGGGGGGTGGGGTAGGGGGGAGGGAAGGGGGTGGGGTAGGGGGGAGGGAAGGGGGGTGGGGGGATTGTAGGGGGGGAAGAAAATGTTGTTTTCTTTGTTTGTAAAACTTTTCAATAAAAAAAATAAAAAAAGAATGTAGCTCCATATCCTCTTTTGACTAAATCTGTTGCCCTACAAATCATTCTCTAATTCTAAAACTTTTAAGTTTTTAAAACAGCCCAGCCCAGACTCTCCCTTCATAAATCATTGTTAATTTGCTGGAATGGTTAGTGGCCCTGTCAATACTCTGATTTCTCTATTAAACAATGAAATTTAAAACAAAGTACAAACTATTTGTGAGTATGCGTTCTATTTTTTCCCCCTACACTCATGCACATACACAAACACAAACATCAGTTATTCATTGCTACATGAAACAAGGAACAGACACATAAAATCCAATCTATTTTATTTTGCTCCAACTACAATCCATTAGCTTTATTGCTAATCATCCCAGGTGGCTGACATGAATACTCCTAAGCATGTTATTCCTGGTCACAGAGCTGGAGCAACACTTTGGAACATGATGAGCTGGAGCAACACTTTGGAACATGATGGAGTTGAAGGGTATGAAGCAAGAAAAATGTCATCTAAAATGCTAGTGGAAAAAAAAACTTCTGGCAAATGCAATAGAACACAGATTACAACCCATTATTAGGCATACACAGAGGTTGTGAGATGGAGAAAAAAAATTTTTTTTTTTTGTCCATTGCATCTTCTCAGTGTTGTCCTGGCAAAGTTTTTCCAGCTGGTATAAGGATTTACTGAAAGCATAATATTTTCTGGAGAACTGGATAATTCCCTCTTTGGTTTTCTTTTTTTCTTTTAAATCAATTTATGTTGCTTCTTTTCATCTTACTCTTCTCTGAGATACCCTTCTTCCTTTCTCCTTCTTCTCTAAGAGCAGACGACTTCATTAGCACATCTCATTCATGTTAAAATGTATTATCCTGAAGCCAATGTGCTTTATTAATAGATCAAATTGAAATTTCCATGTTCCATGTTAAACGTCACATTATTTCATTTACAGTATATTCATTTTATGAATCTTCATGGTCTGTCTCTATTTTCCAGGTCAACTATTTTTAACCACTAATCCACTTAGTTCTTCCTGCATGGTAAACAGGACTAGTGGGCCATTCCTTAGAAGGTTTATATTGTCAACATTCTTGTGATAAAGACAAGATTTATCTTGTGATAAAAGTTCCAGAGTTGTTGTTTTTTAAAACCCTCTGGTGGATAGCAAATATTCCTATGCATAGTATTAGTAAATCTATTTTTGCTTTTAATTTTGATTTCCTAAACAGATCAAGTTGCACAGTTTTTCCTGTGTTACTCTAATTGCTCCAACTCCAATAACAACTGCAAGGGTTAGGTTTAGGTTTAAGGTTAGGGTTAGGGTTAGGGTTAGGGTTTAACCTAACTGGAGATTTTGAAGAAGAGATTAGACAGACATTGTCTGGAATGGTATAAGGTCTCCTGCTTCATCCGGGGGTTAAATGATTTCCAAGACCTCTTCAAACTCTGTTAAGTTCAATTTTGAAGATCTCCTCTTTCTCTTCTTCCATCAGATCTTATGGCTCCTTCAAGTCTTTAATTCCCACCTCTTCCTTCTGCATCTTTCTACTAAGTTTTTCACACACACAAAAGCCTTCCTTCCTACCTAAAATTACTTTTTTCTTTTTTTAAAAAAAATAAACTTCCTTCCTTCTAGAAGCTTCTCATAACACCCTCCAAAAATAAGTAACCTTCCCTCACTCCTCTTATTTAAAATAAATTTGATTCTACAAATCTTTAAAAGCAAATGCCAGTCAGAGAAAAATGATGCAATTCATAATAGCTTATTGACCCCCCACACACACACACACTGTTGCCCTATTTCCAGAATGAGACAGCAGCCATTTTAAAAAGACAGAAATAGATGGTGTCAGTCTTTACTCACTTTCCCTCCATTATAGATTGGCCTCCAGTCATGCTTTCCTGCTGTGCTTTGAAATAGTCTTTTCTTCTCATGTCACTTCCAATGTTCTTGTCCATTTTGGCTGGAGCACTTTGTTTCCTTATAGGCTAATGCTGGACACTTCTTACATGCAAGGACACACTTTAGCTTAGTCAACAGTTGCCCTCATGTAAGAGCTTCTAAGTCCTTGCCTTTACCATTTGTACTAAAATAAATCAATGGCCGGGTTTTATTTAATATCTAATACATTGCTTGTTTGAAACCCAGCAGAAATTATTTTTTTAAAAAAATATTAATTTCCTGGGGGACCAGGTTCCATTTCCTCTTTTCTCCAGAAATACAAATTTAATTTTACTCTGTGTGGAATGTATATGCATGTGTCTGAGTAATAGTAAGATCACCCACTGAAAAGAAAATAATTGACCACCGTTTTTCTGGAACTGAAAAATAGGAGGAAAAGAACCTCCCATTAGTAGCCTAAAGCTTGGATTGAATACTCTGGAAGGCGTTGCAAAAAAATCATATTTTGTAACTTGGTTTAGACTTAAGGCATAATAAAAATAGGACACTTTGAATGATTAAGTACAATATGCCCCTAGGCATTGTTGAAAATAATATGAAAAAGAAATCATGACTAATGTAATGTTAATGAGAACTAAAGGCACACAGGTATTAAGGTTAGAGTTTATTATACAATGCCAAATAGAATTCATGAAAAGGGGGAAACTCCCCCAGGAATAAATACCAAAACAAACAAACAAGTCATGTATAAATTTCATTTAAGAAGAGATTAACTGCATTTGTGGATGAGGGATCCTTCGTGTTCTCTCAGCTTGGTTATTTTCTTGCAAACATTTTATTACCCAAACTAGGTAACATAATCAGTGCTTCTAAGTAGTGGCTTGCCCTGTCTGTGTAGGTGGGAGTGGTTTTGGTGGATCTTTTTAGCTTGTTTGGCATTTCCTTGATTGGGATCAGTGGTGGATTTCTACTGGTTCACCCCAATTCAGACAAACTGGTAGTGATGGCAGCGGGACACTCCGCCCACCCACCCAGATGTCATCACAGATGCTCTGCGCATGTGCAGGTTCTGTGCATGCACGCTCACAGTTCTGAAATGGTAGTGAAGGTAAGTGGAGCCCACTACTGATTGGGATATTTACTCCTTGATTGTTGGCTTGATGTTAAACTTGTTCTGACAGTTGGTGGGGAAGTGTTTTTGGTCTTTCTGTTTCCTTCCACCCCCTACACACACACACACACACACACACACACACACACACACACACACACACACACACTTGTAGATGAGTTTATAATTAATTTTCCATTGGATTTTCTGACTTGTAAGGCTGAGCCAGATTTTAGGGCCAAAGAGAATGAAAGATATAAATGCAAAATGTCCAGGCTAACATGTGAAATGAAGCTGACCCCGTTTTACAAAACATAGATCATAATTATGGAAAGAATGAAGTCTGCTTTTAACAGGAACTTTGAATTGGAAAAAGATAGTAATCTTGGGAGAATTTTGGCTTTGCAAGGATAGAACCTGATTCTTCGGGTACTTTTCTCTATCTGATCCTTTTTTGCCCTTGTCTGACAGAACCAAGAATGCTTTCTCCATCTTTTAAATTAAGATTTATAGCCACCTCCTCTCTTTCTCTCCACTAAATATAACAATGAAATACCAATGAAATACCAATGAAATGGTATTCTTCTGCAGAGTCTTTTCTATGACTCAGAAGAACCAGTCATTTGAAAGAAGAAGCAACAAAGCAAGTGGAAGAACAAAAAAAAAATCTATCACCTACACATGCACACACACACACACACACACACACACACACGTCTCACTAAATACTTTGACTTATTGGATCTTCTGTAAAAGTTGCTCTGGAAATTTTGTTAACAGCAGTATCTGTATGATACTTCTAAGGTAAATAAGAGGGCATTTGGAACTGAGCAGCAGAGGACTAAATTTGAGCTTTGTATAAATAATGAACATGTAATTGCTAAAATGTGTACACTTTTATTGAAATTTGAAAAACAAGTGAAAACGTCTAGTAAAACGAGCTGAGTACTTTGGACACAATATACAGATAGAACCGCAGGAAAATAAGTAGTTAAAAAGATTGAAATTTACATTATGATTATTTAATTATAACTTAAATAAGAATTTTTATGAAATCATGACTATTTATTTATTTATTTATTTATTATGATTTATATGTCGCCATTCTCCCTGAGGACTCAGGGTGGCTTACATACAACTATCATCAATACAAATCACAGTAAAACAAATTAAAATAAATTAAAATCCCCAAATTAAAATAAATTAAAATCCCCATCCCCATTTAAAACCATTCTAAAATTGTAAACTATACAACCCCTCAATCAGATTATTGTTGGAACAGCCACGTCTTTAGTCCGCGGCGAAAGGAAAGGAGATCGGGGGCCGTCCTGAGGGCAAACTATTCCAGAGGGTGGGGCTCCGACAGAGAAAGCCCTTCCCGTGGGGGCTGCCAGCCGACATTGTTTGGCTGATGGCACCCAGCGGAGGCCTGCTCTGTGGGAGCACACCGGACGATGGGAGGAAGGCAAGAGATGGTCCTGTAAATACCCCGGACCTAAGCCATGTAGGGCTTTATAGGTGAGCACTAGCACCTTGAAACCGACCCAGAGAGCAACCGGTAGCCAGTGCAGCCCACGCAGGAGAGCTGTAACACAGGAGAAACGAGGGGCCCCCGTAACTACCCGCGTGGCCGCATTCTGAACTAACTGGAGTCTCCGGATGCATCCCAAGGGCAGCCCCATGTAGAGGGCGATACAGACTGTTGGTACGTGAGTCCAGAGAAATTTGTCAGAAAGGTAAAACTTACTTCAAATTTATGTTGGATATGTATTCAACATGAAGAATCATTTTATTGTGTTTGGTGGACTTTTAAAAAACCCAGAAATTTCTGAGTTCAACTACATACAAAGAATTCAGCAGAAACCAGAACTTTATCTGCTGTGATTAATAATCAGTCAATTAGAAAAGTGACATGGAAGATTATTTTTATACATGATTACTGCTGCGAGATTATATGCACAAAAATAGATCCTGAAATGCCCACAGTGGAGGAACGATTGGTGGATATGACAGTACTAGCAGAGAGTGACAAAATTTATCAACAGAAGAACTGATTCAGTTCTATAGAGGAATTATTGAGTCTGTTATCTGCACTTCCATAACTGTCTGGTTTGGCCTTGCAACCAAACAAGACAAACACATACTTCAATGGATAATTAGAACTGCAGAAAAAACAATTGCTACCAATCTGCCTTCCATTTAGGATCTGTATATTGCAAGAGTCAAAAAGAGGGCTGTGAAATCTACAGACGCCTCACATCCTGGACATAAATTATTTCAACTTCTACCCTCAAAAAGACGCTATTGGGGACTGCACACCAGAGCAACTAGACACAAGGGCAGCTTTTTCCCTAACGTCATCACGCTGCTTAACAACTCATTCCCACAAAACTGTCAAATAATTTACCAAGACTGTATTACTATTATTCTTCTCTTCCTTACTAGTATTTATGTCTTCCCTCTTATTACTATAACCATGTTGTTTGTATCTTTCAATTATATTGTTTTTATTTGTTCCTAATACGATTTGATAGTTTATTAGTAACCTTGACTATCATTAAGTGATGTATACTTTTATTCTCAATGAATGTATTTTATTCTCCTTATGTACACTGAGAGCATATACACCTAAGACAAGTTCCTTGTGTGTCCAATCACACTTGGCCAATAAAGAATTCTATTCTATTCTATTCTATTCTATTCTATTCTATTCTATTCTATTCTATTCTATTCTATTCTATTCTATTATCAGTGACTGGATACCCTTTATGGACTTTTTTTCTGAAAAAAAAAAGAATGAACTTGTGATTTATGTGTTTGAAGGTTAACTTATGGAAAGAAGGTAATTATGATGAAAATTAGACAAAGGGGATAAAATATAAATGTATTTATAAGTGCTTTCAAAAAGATCAGAAGCTACTTTATACATTTTTGTTTCTTTTATTTTCTTCATTGATTCTTTTTAATACAGTATTTGTATTGTTTTTATTTTTTAATTCTCCAATAAAAATATATTAAAAAAGGAACAGAAGTAGTTGAAGAATCTGATGATTTTGTCAGAATGATGAAACAAACATTGTAGTATCATGATGGAAACACTGTTCCTTAGTTATATGCTTTACATGCCATTGTGTACAAAAGGACCAACATCGAAGGCACAGTACCTGTTTAATTATTTATCCTCATTTATCCTCCTAGTGAATATGAAGAAAATCAAATTCAACTGCAAAACAAAAATATCTATTAAAACAAGTTTCATATTTTCATGAACATGTAAATTCTGATTTTGCTGACATACTGATTACAATTCAGCTTGAAGCAAAAAGATATTCTGATTGGAATTAAGGAAAATATCTTATTCACTTTGAACATACCAAAATCTAAGAATCACTTTATAAAGAAGTACACATGTTTACAATGAAAATCACAAGCAAATGTGAAAAATAGGAGGCCCAGCAATTTTTGAATTATTCAGAAGTTAGGCCATTAGTAATAGTAACATAAACATTGCCATTTAGCTGGAAGAAAATTCCAACTAAAAAGAGTAAACTATATCATTTTTGTTCAGGAAGAGGAAAAAAGAAAAGAAAAGGAAGTTAGCTAGTTTAGCCTAAGGAAATTATTTTACAACTAGTTATGATACTGAATCTTATTGAAAGATTCAGATAGTTAATCACCAGAGGTAGGAACCAAGGGTAAAATGCTTCCAGATTGGACCGGATCACGTGATCTGGTACCGATTTTTTCCTGTTGTTCGGCAATCTGGTACTGATCACCCCCTGGATGTCATTACTTCCTGGTTTTGTGCATGTGCAGGTGTCCACACGCACGCAAAGGGAGCACACATGTGTGGAGCATATGTTTCTGAACCGGTAAGGAAGGTAAGTAGATTTCACCCCTGGTAGGAACATCATTTCAATGGAAATGATGGCAATTTCAATTATTATGTGTTCTTGAGTGATGTAGTCATAAATGCTTGATTATTTCTCATTATATTCCTGAACTGTGGTGCAAAAGTTCAGAGGCATGGGAGTCACTGGCTGAATTCCCTCAAACCATCTGTTTGATTCAGAGCATAGGAAATGAAAACGTACGAAATAATAGAACTGAGGGTCTCCTGGTTTAAAATAACTCTATGACAGTGATGCCCCGAAATAAGCTGAAACCTGCTTCTACTCTTTAATTATAGCTTTATGAAATTGAAGATGATAGCTGTTTTGATTTTTATTCCAAGGAAATTGGGTTGGGGAGGGGGCAGTTGATTTAAAGCAGAGTGCCATTATATGACAAATTCAATGCTCCACATTTATCTATGTTTCTAAAGAAAATGTAAGTATTGCTGTTTTATAAATGTAGGATGAGATCACACTTGGGCTATTATGTATAGTTCTGGTCTCAGTATCTGAACAAGAAAATTACAATACTGGAGAAAGGGGCAAAAAGGGCCACTTTTCTTGTTAGGAAGCTGCATAGTCCAGAAAGTGGATAAATAATAGGTTTCTATTTCTCTCACAATGTTAGAATTCAAAGTTATCCAGATTTGGGATCAATAAAAGGAAATCTTTCTTTATCCAAGATATTTTTTTTTTTAAAAAAAATTAGACTACTTTAAAAAGAGACGGAACAAAACCATCTAGAATTACTAAAACAAGTGATTTCATGAGGTTTCAGAGTTCCTGAAGCTAGGCATGGAGAAACACAATTATTAAATCCCTATTTTAGAAAAGTCCCAGCATTCCAATATGAAGTTGTTGTATTAGTTTTGTTTACTAAAATAATTCTGTATTCACATGAAATAATTATGTGTGTGTTTATGTGGGGGGGGGAGAGAGAGAGAGATCTGTATGTCTCTATCTATCTATCTATCTATCTATCTATCTATCTATCTATCTATCTATCTATCTATCTATCTATCACTATCATCTATCATCTATCATCTATCATCTATCATCTATCATCATCATCTATCTATAGAGAGGTAGTTCTGTAAGAACACAGTGGTTGGCGTGTGGACAATTGGACCTCTCCTCCCTCACCAGACATGCATTCTTTGGGGTGGTATAGCATAGCATAGCACAGCACCCTGCCACCCCCCCACCCCTAAAGAGAGAGACCTGGGCTCCACCTCACCTTGCCAGGGCAACCAGTTTATTCTTCCCTGCCAGGTGCAGAGATGGGGCATTGTGAGAGCAGTGGAGCCCAGCATTCCCCACCCCTTTTTGGCACTGCCCCACCCCCAGGAAGTTGGGCCTGATGGGGAAAGATTGCATTGTAGCCACAAAGATGCAAATGCCAACACAATTCAGCCAGAGGTTTTAGACAGCCTGGAAGATTGAACCAAATCATCTTTCTGCAGCAGACCCACATCCCATTCTGTGTCTAGCAGTGAGTATGGTCTGTACAGGAAGCTTAGTGAATTTTGGTTTTTGGATACTTTTGGATGTTTCAGGCAGTTTCCCTACTGTTGTCTGTGTGTTATTCTACAAGGAACAAATTGTTTCTTAGAGGGAAGACAATAATTTGCAGTCCAACTGTGGTGTTGTTCAAAGAATCAAACATTTACTGTACGAGTGTGTTACTTCTTTCTTTTTTGTCTATTTGTTTCCTTGATTCTTATATTACACCATTGACAGATTGTTTGGGGATCATAGCTATTCATTGTTAGCTAGACTTTTTCTGGAAATTCTTTTAATCCTCATGATTCTATGTACGGTTGCAATGTTAATTGATGCTTTTCTTGCAGTAGTATTAGTGGGATCCTCCAGTTGTGATATGCCAGCATCTGGGCATACCATCTGAGGATGAGGAGGAAATAAGGTGGTGGTGGAGGAGGAGGAGGAGAAAAAAATAAATGAAATGAAATTTAGTTTATAAATATATAAATATACATCTACATATATTTAAAGATTGTTTTTTTCAACCATATGTTGGTGGATATTTATGATCTGCCAGGATGTAATCTCTTACTTAGAGAAAGATATTTATCTCAAGCCCCACATTCTCATTTATAAATAGAGATAGAGAAATTAATGAATTTGCTCCTTTGCTCAGAAACTTTTTGCTCCTAAAAAAACCTAAATTTGTGGCCACAAAGACTTTTGTAGAGCACAGCAACTTCCTAAAATAGCTCTTATAAAGACAATATATTATAAAACCTTACGAAAATGTTATAAAAATTGGTTAAGGAAAGTAATTGATTGTTCCTTAACAGTTGTATTATGAAAAAAAATAATTCCCTGGCAGACATTTTTAGATCCTTTTCAAGTCCTGTTAAAATAGCAATGAACTTTGATTTCCTACTCTCTCCTCATACAAAATACACAGAAGCTTCACAGCATCTTTCTGATCATATGCCTTAATTTGTAGTTTTGTCTATGGAAAGATACTTCTCTTGTGGTGGGGGGGAGGGAATTAAAAGAAACATGATCTGACAGTATGGCTGTTTAGAAACAAAACTCAAGGATACTTTTGCGAGCTGCTCATTATTTTGAAAATGAACACTATGAAAAAGAACATTTCCCATAGGAAAAAAATCCTAGTCCAATTACATTATTCTCACCATTGATTTTGAATATATATGATTCCACTTTGAGGAAATCACTGATTATAATATTTATTTTTCCATGCCTCTATTATCTTCACCTTTATTCTATTTTATTTACTTTTGATCTGGATCATTGAACTTAATAATAAAGGATAAGATCCCTTTTTACAAAAATGATATTGCCTGCAAGGAATCCTCACTATATTTTGTTGATTTTTTTCTTGGGAATATCCAGAAAATAACAATAATAAAAGATATTGATCTCTTACATTTGATACATATATCCATATGCACAGAATATATAAATCAGTTTGCCTACTAAAGATGAAATAGTAGAACAACTGAAGATGAAATAGTGCATATCCCTGAAGCCCAACTCAGCTCACAAGCAATTTAAAATAAGTACTTAATGGGCACTTTTACACTTTACAGTGTAAAGTGCCTTTTAAAGATCTATGAATTGCAGCTATATCATTATCATCATCTTCACTATTATCAGTTTTAGATTAGGCATTCAATTACAAAGCACATTTTTCAAAACACAATAAATTTTCATATAACTGATTATAGAGGCAAATATTCCTCCATTTTGTTATAAGCCAATAATAAAACATGCCCAGTAACTTAAAACCTTTAATATATTTGTTCTGCTAATCTTATTTCTTTCCTTAAATTAAAGGTACACTATATCTGGCCAAAAAATAGGATTACATCTCCAAACAATTGATTCAATATTGTCTTACAGAATTGGCTGTTAAAAGAAAGTTGCTCATTTGGTATGAAACATCAATCAGGAGATTTATAATAATCTGATTCTTATTTCTATTGCTCATATTCCTTATAGCAGACATAATATTTGTAGATCATACCGGTGTTTCTATATAAGAGAAGCAAGGCCATCATACTGATACTACTAACTCAATCATTCTCCTGCCACAAGAGCAAAAGAATTGCTCTGAAAGAATTTTGAGAAAAAGTCACACAGTTACATTACCAACAAATAAGCAGCTGGTTTGAAGCTGTACTTTTAGACCCCATCAAAAGGGTATTTTGAAATGTTGCAAAAATGAGGATTTTCCAACCATTGTGGAAGCTTTCTTCCAAAGCTGAACCTGCCAAGAATCTGTTTCAGCCAAAGTTTAGAGCAGTAAAATCATGCTCTGTATACCAACATCCATTCCAAATATATCTGGGCATGGCCACAATCAATGGCAAATCTTTTACTGAACAATCTCTAATTAACCATAGTTATAAACATGTGGCAGCTGGACAGCCTTGACTTTGACAACTCCAAGTGCTAATTTCCCTTAGTTTTCTTTCCCCCTTTCAGCCATTCCTCTTTTTTTATTTATTTTTTTAACCACAGAGGGCTCTTGTACAATATTGCTTCTTTTGCAAATGGAGAGGAGTCTTTTGCCCATTAGAAATTCTATAGGCCAGTATTTCCAAACCTTGGCAGCTTGAAGATTAAGTATGTGGACTTCGACTCCCAGTATTTTCCAGCCAACTTAATATCTGGGGATTTCTGGGAGTTGAAGTTCACACATCTTAAAGTTGCCAAGGTTGAGAAACACTGCAGTAGGCTTTCTAGTCCCATTCATTTGCTACAATACAAATCTGGTCAAGCAAATGCACAGGGAACCTTGGAAGCCTTGATTTGCTTTTGATTTTTTTAAAAAAACTTATGAATCTAAAAGGTCTAAGAAGAATGTTTTACCTCAATGTCTATCTTATGCACATGAGATTCCATCCTGCTCCACAAATATGGAGTACTCTGTGTTCTGGCCTCTGTCTGTCTCATTAATAAACATCTTGAGAAATAGATACATTTCAAGTGTTAACTCACTTACTTGGTAAGCTAAATGAGTAGAAAGTAAAATATTATAAATCACAGTGATTCGTTTCCATGTCTCAGAAGAAAATTCCCCATCTCTGTCACCCTTGTAATGTTAAGTAAATTTAATCTGCTCACAAACCTGTGTGTGTCTGTGTCTGTGTGCATGTGTGTGAATTATATTACTTGCCCTAAGTGTTCATATAATATTGATATTAATCAACTATTCATTGGGTTGGATGGATTTAACATTTGAATATTTTGAATCCTCATCTTCTGGCCATTCATATCTCCAGTTAATATTGTAAAGTCCTCTAGTGAGAGATTTACTGTTTTAACTATGTATTTTTCAAGCTGATTACGTATCTCCCTTATGGTAGACCTTATTCTCTGTGAAAGCACAAATTAATTATAAAAGAGTATGCTATAAATTTGATTCCAAAAGGCAGGTCAATTCTAGTGCAAGGAGTTACTGGGGGGAGGGGGGAGAGAGATGAATTTACAATATATAAAAGTGTCAAGAGTCTTAATTTCTTGCCATCTGCACTTTTCATTCATGCCCACAGCAAAATCATTAAAATGTTTCTTCAATTTCTGTCAAACCACATAAGAATAGATATTTCAACACAATATCTACCACCCCAAGCAACCACAGTTTGGCAGAAGAGTTGCAGAAATGGTTTTCCAATAAACACTTCTGGATAAAACATAGACAGAAGCCCATGGGAAGAAAGTATTTTAATCAGTTTCTCTGGAAAGAAGAGGTGACTGTGACACTCTGAACACTATCAACAATAAAGCTGCTTGCAGTCTAATAAAAAGAGATATATATTTGAGACAAAGAACCACCAAAGACTTAGTAGAAACAAGAGCAAGGATGTTGAACTCACCTCCATAAAATTTTATCACATCCAGAAACTCACAAAGTAGGTTAAAGAAGTGAAAAATGGTGTCGTATTGATAAGTGAATGTGTTTCTTTTAAGTGCCAGTTACATAAAGCCCTTTCTCCCAAAGTATAAAATGATACCACCATATTAACTCAATGTAACAGCACTTCACAATTTTTTAAAATGAAATTTAAGTAACCAGTTGCAGGCTCTTCCTGGAGCCTGGAGTCCTAGCATTGGTTACTCTTCATCCCTCTTTGGTCAACTACTGCAATGCACTCTATGTGGAACTGCTCTTGAACACAACCCAGAAGCCGCAACTGGTACACAATACAACAGGCTACATATTTGTTTGAATTGCTATTACTACATAATACTGCTTTGAAGATACTTAACTTCCAAATAATTCTTGCTTTAATCTGTTATGACTTGGAACCTAAAGATTTACATGATCACCTGATTTAGATAGAACCAACCTGTCCAATGGTTTCAACCAGGGGTGAAATCAGCAGGTTTGAACAGGTTCTGGAGAACCGGTAGCGGAAATTTTGAGTATTTCGGAGAACTGGCAAATATCACCTCTGGCTGGCCCTAGAGTGGGGTGGGAATGGAGATTTTGTAATGCCTTCACCCCAGGAGTAGGGAAGGAAGAGCAATTTTGCAATATCCTTTCCCACCCACACCCGCCATACCCACCAAGCCACACCTCGCCCACCAAGCGATACTAAAAAAATTGGATTTCACCACTGGTTTCAACTCAAAGGAGTATGTTGGTAGTCTTTTACAAATGTGATTAGGGGAATATGCCATACAGGACAGTGACTTTTGAGTAGTGATCTATTTTGTAATATTTTATATAACATTTTCTTCTTGCAGATTTGGAGACCTTGTCATACAGTAATAAAGTTTTTCTTAAATTTAAGAATTTGTTTTGATAGACAGCCATATTGCAGAGATTGTTTCCCAATATTATGAATTTAATACGAGTGCAAACTACTGGAAGTCCAAATTAAGTTGGTGATACTTACTTATGAATATATATGTATTATATCTGCTGATAAAGAAATAAAGGGAGACTAGTATAGATCTATTTCAAGCTATGTAGCTCTCATCAGGTAGCCATACCCTTACTCAGATTCGAACATGGGCTGCCTGCATATTAGGTAGTTTGATTAACCTCTGAGTCACAAGTTCTCCTCCCTTTATCAGTTTGAGCCAGGGGAGAGATTAAATGTTTTTCTTTTGAAGCACCTGGTCTACCCCAATATGGGAGGGATCTATATCACTATCAGTGCAAATCTATATTTAGGATGCAAATCTATATTTAGATTTGCCACGGAGAAAATCTATTGATGTGGTCACTAGGAGTCAAAAATGACTTAATGGAACATAATCTTTCCAATCTATTTTCTTACCACCCACCTTTAAAACAAAACATTTAGTTTCTTTAAAAGAACAGATTAATTTGCTTATATCCATCCTCTGATAAATTGTTACAGCATTGTCAGGGGTGGTGGGATTAAAACTGTTTATGTAGCTATCACTATAAACAATCCTTCTTATAGAAAAACCTCTGGATATAGTCACTAGATATATATGATCCTGGACTGAATAGTGGAGCTTTATGCTTGGTTTTAAATAAACTCAACTGAAGATATTGTATGTTAACTATCACATAATAATATTATTTTTTAAAGGGAAAGTATACTGTTTTCTCAAATGCACACTGTTTACATATGCAGTTTCCTAATAGTACTTATATTTATTTATAAGAAACTTTTCAACTAAGAATGATTGATGGACTATCCCAGTGCACCTGGTGAATCATAATTTTTCATTAATAAGACAAGGGTTTTGTTTCCCATCTTAGGGCAGATGTTGACCTCAGAACCCATATCCATTTATTTCCAGCATACATTTTAAAGCTTCTTTGAAAAGACAAGATCCAGCAGAGACTTCCAGTTGAGGCAATTTTTATCACTGCCCACCTAGGGCTAATAACGCTATCTTTCACATGGCTCAGAAATCCTCCTGAGTTGTTGAAAACATTTTAATAGATCACACTATATTGCGATGGGAAGCCTGCAAAATCATCTTCCCCATTATTTATTAAACATGCAAATTATTATTATACAAATACCGTAGCTGCCCAGCTCACACACAGTAAATCCAGGCAATGAAGAACATGAAAAATTCACAATTTAACCCCACCCACTCACCCTCCACCCACTCTATGGCAGTGAGTGCAGAATCAGACAAGCTGCTTAATTGTCTTTGAATAGGGTCCCCAAGCCTGTTGATAAAACCATGTCATCAAGGGCTTGCAAAAAAGCAACAAGTTGGGAGCCAAACTTATCTCTGGGAGAATGATGTTCCAAAGGGAGGTAGTGGGATTCAGCCAGTTCGCACCACTTCGGGAGAACCAGTTGTTAACTTTCTGAGCAGTTTGGCAAACTGGTTGTTGGAACAAATCATTAGGGCAGAGAACTGGTTGTTAAATTACTTGAATCCCACCACTGGAGGGAGCCATCACAAATCCTTTTCCTAGATCCCAACAAATGTACTTCCTTAATAGTTGGGACTCACAACTTGCCCTGTCTTTTTGATCTGGTGATTTGGTAGATGTAATTAGAGACGCAGTCCATCAAATAATCTGGCCCTAAACCATCCAAGTGATAACCAGGACCTTGAATTGTAAAACAGCAATCAGTGTAGTTCCTGTAAAAAAAAAAAAGGTGGTACATTTGAACTTGAACAAATCCAGGTCACGGTTCTGGATTATCTTCAAGGGCAGTCCTATGTAGAGGGCCCTACAATTGTCCAAACAGAAGGTGATCAGATATGGGTGACTGTGAAAACAACTCATTGATCCAGAAATGGCATACAATACTGAGTTGTGCAAAAGCTCTCCTGGCCACAACTGCCACCTGTTCCTCAAACAAGAGTTACAAATCCAGGAGAACTCCCAGATTATGCACCTGGTTTGCCTGAGATAGTGCAACCCCATTGTGGCCATCATGGCCAAAGATAGTAATTCTCTGAGAACTAAGGACTTCCTGTCCTAAAGCCACTCCATTCTGCTGATATGTTAACATATTGCTGTTCTGTCCCCGCCTCACACATGCACCCCCACAGACGGCCAAGAGTTAATAAGCCAACACACGAAAGAGTCTTTGATGATAAAGTTGGCAGCAACCCAGTGGCTGGCTGCCAATAATCTTTACGCACAAGGAAGGAGTTTCCCCTTTGTTCGGAACACTAAAACAAAATCACAATAACAAAGAGATTAGTCCAAATTCAGTCCAATAAGTCAGGCAAAGTTCCAGCAACAGAGAGAGGATGAGTTACTTCCAGTTTTTGCTGATCACAGAACTTGAACGGCCACCACACCCCCTTTTATACCCTGTGGGGTGTGGTCCAGAGACTCAGCCTAATCCCTGGCATGCCTCTTCCTCTGTTGCGCGCGCTTATCTCTGTGATGCTGTCGAGGGTCCAGCCAAGAGTCATCTTCCTCATTAATGTCCACCTGTGGCTGTGTGGACGTGCTTGGTCCCGGGCCTATCTCTTGGCCTTCAGTGTCCTCCGAAGGCATTGCCAGAGAGGAAGGTTCTGGAGAGGGAGGCTTTGCCAACTCCTCTCCTTCACTCTTGGAGTCTTCTCCTGCTGATAATCCAGGCTCAGGGAACGGAGCCACAACTATTGCTCCCAATACAGAGCTCCAGAGTTTCCAAGCTCCAAGAAAGAGTGGTGTGGCATTGCTTATCTCACTATTGGCAGAGATGTGCAACATAATATCATCAGTCTATTGATGATATTTCATCATGATGAATAATCTCCCCAATGGTTTAATGTAGATGTTAAACAGGAGCATAGAAAACTCTGACACTGTGAGATCGCTCACTCCCAACCAATACTGAGTGGAAATGACTTCAAAGAAAAGGGACAAGCCAGCACAACATTGAGCCCACAACTCCCAGTCTCTGAAGCCATTCCAGCAGGATACTGTGATCAATGATGCCATCCCATGCTCCTCCCTCTAGGGATCATCAAAAAGCACAACCAATGTTATTTGTTTATCATTTGAGAAAATCCAATGGATGCTATTATATTCCTAATAAATAATATTGTAAACTGCCCAGAATTATTTAAGATAGCAAGATAGGTTATATATACATTTAATAAATAAATAAAATAAGGAGATAAAATAAGTAGTGTGATCCAAGTAATTGTATATAAAGACTTGCAATATAATGTAGAAACTGTGCTAGTTATGATGCTTTTTAACTAAGGTATAGTATAGGCGATATCTTTTTATATTGAATATCCAAATGCATGAAGTAATAAGATCTAAAATCAAGCAAGTAGATGTATTTATATTAAATTTATATAATCCTATAATCATGGAGTTTGAAAAAGGAGAGAAAAAACATATAAATTATTCACTGCTCTCCAAAGCTAAATTGTATTTTGATGTTTAATAGCTATAGTTTGAAACCACATTTAACCATGGTTCCCAAATAACCATGGTATTTATGCCACTTCTTATTTTATTCCTTTAAATTATTAACAAATAGTAAATGATCTGGTATTGATATGGGGGGATTCTATGCAGAATTACCTAGGAATAAACCCCATCCAATAGAATTTCCATGCAGAGCTGTGCTTCTATTAAAATATTATAACTCTTACACAAAATACTAGAAGAAATAGGATAGGCTGTAACTTTCCTAGGAAAGTAGCAAGTCTAATATTTCAGCAACTTTATATATTTTTCTTCAAAAAATAATTATATATAATTTATGAAGTCAAGGATTTTATTACTTTATGTGTTTGGATATTCAGTAGAAAAAGATATTGCCTATACTATACCTTAGTTGTGAATTAAAAAGCATCATAATTAGCACAGTTTCTACATTACATTGCAAGTCTTTATATACAATTACATGAATTGTACTACTTATTTTATCTCCTTATTTTATTTATTTATTAAATTAAATAAGGAATGAATTATAGATGACCCAGTAGAATTGCTCTGTAATATAATGAAAATTCACTTTGATAAAGGGTGTGGGGTGTGGGGGAAGGAATCTTGTGTCATAGACAGTTTGCTGTTTTGGCTGCAATAAACTGATACATCTATCTATCCAGAGCCATAAAGAGAATATGGGTTTCAAAATAGATAGGAAATAAAAGAGGGAGTATGTGTAAAATGGACTCCGTTTAAATTTCATGCTTCATCTTCAACTGTAATCATGCCTGTAGTATGGAGTTTCCTTTGTCAGGTTTCATGACTTAGATGGATTATGTTTCCTGTTTAATTACTTCTATCTATGCATCTGATATTATGCTTTTCTTTTAAAAAAGAAAGCAATTATTATTTCACTCTCAACTCTGTTGTTCCAAGATTGTTCTATTGATTATTTTATTGTTTCTGAAGGTTTAAATAAATATGCTGTCACACAATGCATAATTTAATCTTTTATTGTCATTTAATTGTTGTGTTTTTCCATCTTGCTGGATGGAGAATTCTGGGAGTTGGTTCACTCATCTTAAAGTTGACGAGATTAAGACTAGATTATCTCAGGTGTCTAAATAAAAATAAATGTCTATAAATAAATAAAATAAAAGATACACCTTTCTATTGATTTCACCCTTTGCAATACACATAGTCCTTGAGTTAAAACAGTTCATTTAGTGATTGTTCGAAGATACAGCAGCATTGAAAAAAGTGACGTATGTCCATTTTTCACACTTAATGGTGTTGCAGCAGCCCCATGATCACCTGATCAAAATTTGGATGCTTGGCAACTGGATCATATTTACCATCATTAATATGGTTGCAATGTCCCAGGGTCATATGATCATCTTTTGCAATCTTCTGTTAATTAAAGTCAATGGGAAAGCCAGATTCACTTAAAAACCACATTACTAACTTAATGACTGCAGTGATTCACTTAACAACTGGCAAGAAAGGTCATAAAATGGGGCAAAACTCACTTAACAAATGTCTCGCTTAGCAACAGAAATGTTGTGACCGTAAGTCGAGGACCACCTGGCATTTAAAGGGAAAAGAATGTGATTGCTTAAATGACAAAGAGACAATGAGACTATTGGAATGCAGTACACACATAACCTCTCTGTGCATAAAACAACAGTTCCTATATTTATCTGTATGGATTTGCTGTTGTAGGAGCTGAGACTGTAGAATGAGCTGTTCTTGGACAGAAAAGCAGTGCCAGGATTCTAATTGTGCTATGCTTTGCATCGGGGTGGGTTTCAAACTTTTTTTACTACCGGTTCTGTGGGCATGGCTTGGTGGGCATGGCAGGGAAAGGATGCTGTAAAATCTCCATTCCCTCCCCAATCCAGGAGAATGGTACTGCAAAATCCCCATTTTCTCCCAATTAGCTGGGACTTGGAGTCAGAGAATAGATGGGAGCAGGGTCAGTCAGAAGTTTTACTACTGGTTCTCCGAAAGAGTCAAAATTTCTGCTACCGGTTCTCCAGAACTGGTCAGAATCTACTGAAATTCACCTCTGCTTTGCATGCTTTGCACACTTCTTAGCAACTTTGATTTATTTTGATTTTTATGCCAGGCTCATAACTATCAAAAGTCAATACAAAGAAAGAAAGAAAATGTTAAAAAGTTATAATATTTATGTAGTTACTTACCAAGCCCATCTAAATTATATTAAAGTACCTAAAATATCTTTACAGTCCCCAAGGCATGTCACAACTTTTGAGCACCCCTAATGTTTGGAAATTGAAAGTTGAAATATCTGACATGCCCTACAGCTATAAGGATTGTAGAAAGCATTTTAGCATATGCTTATAGCAAATACGAAAGCAAGACTAGATATATCTATCTGTCCACCCTATGAACAATTGTCAACTGAATTATATGAAAATGATGGAAATGTAATATCACCAGCAGCTGCCAATCTAGAATCAACATAGAAAGACAGACAGCAAACCGGAGTAAGAAGGCAGGTAATCAGGCAAGCAAAAGACAAAGGGCTATATAGTAATAAAATACTGTGTTAAGTAATTCTGTATTTAAATAAAAGTGGAAAAGGTGGGGATTTCTTCAAGAATTCATAGGAAATCTCATGAAATTTCAAGTGTAATATCTGCATGAAAAATATCTATCAATTCAATGGAGGAAAACGTTTTAAATGTTAGAAACGTATACTAGAATATACTTGCAATCAGCCATAAAAACCAGCATGGCAATTTAATAATACTGGATTCGATTTTACTGCTAAAATTCAGATTAGTTGCTTCTTTAAATTGTAATATTCTGGCTAGAGGGCACTCAAACAACAAAGCACAAAACAGGAAGTTGAATCAACTAATCAGCACACAGGACACACACCTCTGTACAATATGCAGTTGGGATCTGGGACGTGTACAGGTTGGCTTGTCTGTAGCCATCTTCAATCTAGGCTTACCCATCAAACCCCTTTGCAGCATAGGTATGTGGCAATGCACAACCTATGCAGTTGTGGGCAACTCTAAATCAAGCTTTAACTACCAACCCTGTTAACATTCCAGAAGTCTGTCAAGTTCTGATTAGGTCACCAAGTGTGGGGTTCCCAGGAATTTGGAGATGTTCTTTGATGGCTCCACCATCATTGGGGGCAATATGCTGACTCTGTAAACCGCTTAGAGTGGGCTGTAAAAGCACTGTGAAGTGCTATATAAGTCTTTGTGCTCTTGCTATTGTGGCTGATCTTTTTACTCTCTCCATGTGATTTCTGTATTTTAAATTTTATATTTTTTTTTCATTTTAATAATAACTTTTTATACTTTTACATTGTTTCGTTTCTTATGTTGTATTTATTGTTTACTGATTGATCTATGCTACCCATACTGCTTTTTGTGAGATGGGCAGCAATTTAAGTGTGATAAATAAATAAATTTGACAAATATGTCTCTTTGGAAAACAATTCATCTGCCTTTTTCTCTTTGCACATCATCATAATCACCATTGTTGCTAATAACATTGATTGTGTGAGCTTACTGCATACCCACAATCTTCTTTCTGATATTCGTCCTAGGGACTGGAATGCAATTTTGTGCCTAATCTAAGCTATGCTCTCTGTGGATACCAGTCATATCAATTTCTCTTTCCTTTTTTCTGGATCTAGTAAAATGTTAATTTTTTGCATTTAACAAGAATACTTTCCTAATGCAATTGCAGTAGCTTCTTCAACAGAATTTTTTTAAATTTTATAAATATGTTTTCATAATATTAAAACAATATAGAATGATCAATATTGATCTGTATGCATATGGGGATCACAGGATTGTACGGACAAAATATAGCATTCAAGACTTTTTTCATAGCATAATCAAAGTTTAAAAAGAGGGTTAGTTACTCAGCCTGGCTTGACGGCTTTACAAGCGGAATGCAGCCAAGCAAATACACGCACATATCTTTTCCCATTTTATTGTTAGGAGACTTTTACACCATCCCAGTAAACACACTCATGTTTACAGGAAAATTGTGTTTTGGAGCCAGGTGATTGAAAACTGGACAAAGATTTATCTTGTCTCCTCAGTAATAATGAGGTGTATATAAATGAATATAGATGAGAATCAAGCCAAAGACCCACATTGATAATTATGTACCAGATGGACCAATGACTGGTATAATGCAGGCAGTTTCCTATGTTCTGTATGGAAAAATACTGAAGATAAGGCAGGTTGAAAAACAACTTTGGAGAGGTCTTAAAGAATCCCAGAATTACTTGGATTGGCCCTCTGATTTTTTATTTCACATTAGTGTTGCTTTAATCTTTTCACTTAACTTTGATTTACTACATCCATGAAGATTAGGGGAAGGTAATTTTAAAAAGACTGAAATAAAAGATGAGTAATTTGCACTTTTGAATGAATTCAAACACAAATTAAATTGCATATGGCTATTTACAGTCCTCTGAATTTTAAGATTCAGGTTATTTATTAAAAATAAATATACTGTAAATAGGACAATGTGCAGACAACAATGGCATGAACTAAGAAATACATTTATAAAACAAACATTCATGCATTGAGGGAAAATCTCAGGAAAAATACATAGAAATATTCTTGGGTTTTTTGGTTTTATTTTTTTAAAAAAGCTGCAAATTGTTGCAGGAACTGGACAGTAAGACTGGATGATTGTGAAATTGAAAAAGAAAATGACCAATTTGGTTCTATTCTCACCTCTGAGCCTCTCTATGAAGAACAGACATATCAGAAAATAGGACTCTTACAAATAAGAACGTCTCAAAATCCTTTAGTGAAAAAAACAGAATTCTTGAGGAAGATGTGGAAAAGCAATGGCATGGTATCTAATTGGATTATGTGCTTTGGATATAGCTGCTACTTCCAGAAAATTTAAAAGTCTCTTCTCATTTGAGAAATGTTGAAAGAAGCCACATGTGATAAGGCCAGCAGTATTAGGGTTTTATACCAGGTATGGAAATGAGATTCTCTCCCACTCTACATTCTCAAATAGGCTCAAAAAGTTAGATTAAGTTTACTGCAGATTATCATGAACTCACATATATGGGAAATTCTCCACCTAACAACACCCATACATTCTATTCCTTATATATGTTAATCCCAAGTTTTGAATTCTGGGTCTCTTCCTCCCACCTTTCCAAGCCAAGAGCCATGGTTCACCCCATGGGTGGGTTCTACTTACCTTTACTACGGGTTCACAATGGGATTGCTCATTTTGCTCATGGGCGCCTTGCTTCTGTGCAGATCACCAGTGAGGCCATCTGGGGTGGTGGGCAGGGCCTCCTGATGGTTTTACTACCAGTTCTTGCAAACCAGTCCAAACCAGGGGCAACCAACCACTGGTTCACTCATTCACACACATGAAGTTTTCTCCCATATACCTGTTTTCATAAGATGTCTGCCTGTAATATAAGAAACAGACATTCCTACATCAACAACGTTAACTCTTACAAGCAGATTTGAAAAGAAAGATCTTGCATATTTTGCCATAAATTGCTGCTTGATTTTATCCAAGGAGAAAATTTTAGTGAATTATCTGATTTCCTGTAATTTACAGAAGACTTTAGTCTATGCATTAGAAAAATTAGAAAAGGGAAAGATGTCTCCTTCTAGACAAATCTTTTTCATATATTTAAACAAAACATCCTGCCCATCAATCTAGGACTTCATTTTGAGTATGAGAATATGCCTTAATTCTTAAAAAAGGTAAAGGACAACATAGATACATATTTCAGTCCTAAAAATACTCTAAGGCAGAAGCTCGTCCACCCCGAGTATAAAACACTGAGTAACGTATTATATGTAGTACAATGCAGTGAGCCATGTGCAGTTCTGTACATTGGGGAAACAAAACAACCACTTCATAAACACAAGGCACAACATAGGAGAACAAACCCATTAGGCTAGATTCAGCAGACCATCTGCATTTAAAAAGAAAGACCACTCTTTTGAAGGCAGCAAAGTCCATCTGCATTTAAAAAGAAAGATCACTTTTTTGAAGGCAGCAAAGTCCATCTGCATTTAAAAAGAAAGATCACTCTTTTGAAGACAGTGAAGTCCACATTTTGGACAGAAAGGGCCACTGGTTTGAAAGTGGGATCAAAGAGGCTATCTATGTCAAAATTGGACACCCCTCTCTCAACAGACGGTGGGGGATAAAACATCCTCTAGTCTACAACACAGTCCTTTCAACAATTCCATGAAGGCTCCATTTGCACTACTGACTCTGATGGCACAGATAAACTTCCAGGAGGCCTCAATGACTCACTAAAAGAATGCAAATGACCAGTTATCTGCAAGGAATATATATCCTTCCATTCTCCACCATACAGTCAGAGTGTCAAAGTTCTGACTGATGAACCCAACCAAGCAAGCACAGTCAAGATGATCCAATCTCTTTATGCAAAACTTTACTGGGTACATCATTTCAGCACAGATTAGGGCAAAACCAGCTGTAACTAATTGCTGTGCATTCCCATATAATTAAAGTATAGAATTCTCTGTCCCCTTATAAGTGTAGGTTACATTGTCCAATTGAATTTCATTGAATTGTTATGAGAATATGTTTCTGAGGATCTTAGCCACCTGCTGAAGTGTCCTTGGCTCTCACAGTTTGCTTTCTTAATGTCTGGAGTCTACATTCCATTTCCACCTTTTCCTCCCCCTTAGTTCATTAGCAAGATGAGAAGCGATAATAGTTGCAACAGCGTAAGCATGCTTAACATAGAGATGAAGAAACTTCTTGGATGAGAAATGAAACATCTTCAAAAAAAAAAAAAAAAAGTCCAGAAAGTCCAGTTGCCTCTTGGGTGAGGGGAAGCACCCTTGGGACAACCATGACCTGGATGACTGAGATTCTCCATAGACAATACATAACAACTGTCCCATATTTTAAAAAAATATTTTCAGATTATAATGTTTGACAAGTGACAATGGGCTTTGACAAGTGACAATGGGCTACAGAAGCCTAAGCATTTTAAAAATGGGAAAATTGGCTGTTTAAAATATTATAATTCTTGCATAGCTCACAAAATAAAAAATGCATTACTTATATTGGAAAAAATTGCATTTTTATTATATCATAACCTTACTTATGAGTTACAAATATTTAACGGAGTATATCTCTTATATTGATTTCAAGATCTAACTCTTTTATTATAAATAATACATTTTAAGTATAAAAAATAGTCAGTATTTTAATATACTTTAAGTTTTTCTTCTAGGCAGAAATTTAAATCTTAGACAGAGGTAGAATTATATGATGGGATATAATGTTTTATTTTTGTAGAGAAAGATCACATTCATTACTAATACATTGGCCTGTTGAGATACAATTTGTATCAGATAGTGTTGGATATTCATAGGTTTTTACTTCCAGGATATGAAGCAATACAGATTAGCTGCATTATGCTTTCAATGTCATATGAATTAACCCAACCAGCAGAAAGCTCCTAAAGGAAGGATTATTCTAAAATATATCATACTGAAATTATAAAGAAATGAGGAATTAATTTAGTTACATATGCCTAGCAAAAATGAAACTACTGTCTACTAAAGTTTGCAACCAGATTTTCTAGTGTAATCATTAAAACCCCCAAAGAAACAAAGTATATTAAAGAAGAATATGGATATACATACATGGATATATGAAAATAATCTATAAAAATGTGATCTGTTAATACAAACAATTTATAAAAGTTTGGCCTGTCAACCAAAATTGCAAAAAGAAAAAAATATTTCAGGAAGTGTGCATAACAATTTATTCAAATTATGATACCTTTTCTTAAAAACAGGACAAGAGGAAAAACCAAATCTCATGCTAATATAAGAATGGAAACCATCAAATGTATGAACAGAAAATAAGAAACTGGAAGAAAATTGTTGATTAATTTTCCTATTCTTCCATATTTGAATAATGTATTTTAATATACATATGTTTTCTGAAACTATTAAAAATTCCATCACCAAAGTTTAAAAGTTGCCTGAGGTGAGGTGGGCCCAATCTTGGAGAAAGTTTTTTTATGACCCGCAGTGGCACAGTGGTTAGAATGCAGTATTTCAGGCTACTTCTGCTGATCACCCCGTTGCCAGCAATTTGGCAGTTCATATCTTAAGGTTGACTCAGCCTTCCATCCTTCCGAGGTGATAAAATGAGGACCCAGATTGTTGGGGGCAATATGCTGACTCTGTAAACCACTTAGAAAGGTCTGTAAAGCACTGTGAAGCGGTATATAAATCTAAGTGCTATTGCTATTGTAGGTAATGTTTAAGGATATTTTCCCTACTAGCCCTAATACTGTTGAAGAAGGTAGATGCCATAGTCAAAATGTATGAGCATCTCCCCCTTTCCAATCATTGGCAGTTAAAATTATAATCCTCACACACCCTTGTTCATCTGTGACCTATGAAACTTTCCAACCATATCATATTAGTATCAATAAAAATACTTTAGCTCCATTCAAAGAATTAAGTTGATTAGCTTCAATTTGATTGAATATTGTGAGAAATAGGGCCTATGGAGCTGATGTGATGGACTATAGAGAGGTAGCAGTTTCCCAGGAAGGAGGGTGAGACAAGAGGCAACACAGCCCTGTTAAGTTGAGGCAAGAATGAGGCGACTGAGGCCTTAACTAACACTATTTATTAACAGGAACCAACAGCAACAGTACATAACAGAACAGCACATCTAATGGATGACAGCTCTTTTATATTCCGAGCTGTCAGCTCATTACCCAATCAGAACAGGCAGAAACTCCTGCTTGATTTTAGCCACTCCTCCTAGCCAATTCCCAGTCAGTATTCTTGTTGCCAAGCTTGGCGAATCACAACACTCCTTCACCCCTGGATGGAACATACGTAGTCTTTTAGGTATTCCGGGCGCTTGCGCACCAGCGTCGAGTGTCTCAGTACAGGCGCAGTCAGAGAAGAAGCAGGTTCTGTTCCAGGTGGTGACACTGTGGGTAGCTCCTCCTGGTCAGTGGAAGGTGTGGCCGCAGTCAGTAAGTCCTTAGATGCTTTTTGACTTTCCGGCACGTAGGGTGGCTGGTCGGCAGCTGGGACTGGCAAGGGAGTAGGCTCCTCGTAGGAGGTGTTTCTGTCCGGAACCATCGGGCGAGTTGTTGTCGGGCGTATTCTCAGTTGGTCCACGTGTCGGTGCCACGTTCGGCCGTCATTCAACAGTATCCTGTAAGAGCATGGGCTGGTTACCACAGTCACTAGTCCAGGTAGCCAACGTGGCTCACCTCCAAAATTCCATGCGTATACTAAATCACCCTCCTTTAGTATACGAAACCTCCCCCTGTTATCACAGTACCCCTCTGGGGCATAGGTGGGGTGTAGACGGTCTAAGACAATTCGTAACCGCCGACCCATTAATACTTCAGCGGGGCTTAGATGGGTGGTAGGGCAAGGTGTCGTGTGTTGGGAGGATAAGTAAATGGCCACCTTTTCCTGCCAGTCGGCGGTTGATAGCCGGGCAAGCGCCTCTTTGGCCAATCTGACAGCCCGTTCTGCCAATCCGTTCCCCGCCGGATGGTAGGGGGCAATCTGGGTGTGGCGGATTCCTAAACCTGCTAAGAAGGATTGGAACATGGCGGACATAAGCTGTGGCCCATTATCTGTTACCACTACATCCAGCAGACCATGGGTGGCAAATAGGCAGCGCAAAACCTGGATGGTGGCCTCGGAGGTAGTGGATGTCATCAATTCCAACTCCACCCACTTGGACAGGGCGTCCACCACGATCAGGAATGTCCAGCCCTTATAGGGGCCAGCAAAATCTAGATGAATTCTTGACCAGGGTCCTCTAGGGGTTTCCCATTCCCTAGGGGGAGCGGAGGGTGCAGCTGGCCACACCATCTGACAATTTTGACACTGTGTGACCCACTCAGAGATATCCCGGTGTAACACAGGCCAACACACATAGCTGTGGCTCAGTTCTTTCATCCGGATGATGCCTGGATGCTGTTGTGGCTCCGTTGCCTGAGCCTGCGTCATCAGCAGGGGAGGACTCTGAGAGTGAGGGAGAGGAGTTGGCAAGACCTCCTTCTCCAGGACTCTCCTCTCTGGCAATGCCTCCGGAGGACACCGAAGGGCAGGAGATATGCCCAGAGCCAAGCTCGTCCCCGCAGCCACAGGAGGACATTGACGAGGGGAGTGAGTTTTGGTTGGATCTTTGCCAGCGTCGGAGAGACAGGAGAGCCCAGCAGAGGAAAAGGCGTGGTCGTGATTAGCTGGTGGACCACGCCTCCCAGACTATATAAGAGAGGGATTGTAGCCGTATCTTTGTGACGAACAAAACAAAGATTCATGGATCCCAGTTTTGAATCGGCCCTGCATCTCAGCTTTGGTGGTGTGTATGTGACGGACCTATTAATAAAGATGTTGGCAAGCAGCTGCAGATTGCTGCCGACCTTTGTTATCAGCTTACTAGGTTGCCTGCCAGTTCATTAGACTCTGATTGTCTGAGGGGAGGTTATTTCTGGGCACGGGGCCAGAACAGATGCCCTGCATGTAAACACTCCAGAACCCTGGTCCGTAGCTTTGGGGGAACTGCCACTCTATGCCCCCACAGGAGACAGCCCAGGTGCACTGACAACTCGTGCTGACGGGCCTGGTAGGGAGCAAATTGCCCAGGCACCTGGCCCCATGGCCAACCCCTGCTCACCCAGTCAAGGACTTTTGACAGAACTGGGTCCTGTAGGGAGTGAGCCACGATGTCTGAGGCTGTCACTGGTACAGCAATTTCATCTAACAAGAGGATAGATAGGGTTGGGGTGGGGTCTTGTACCGGAGCAGGTAAAGGGCAGAGGCTCAGGGCATCTGCATGGGGAATCAGCTTACTGGGACGGTAGACTAAGGTGTAGGTATATGTGGCCAGGAAGGCCGCCCACCTAGACATGGGCAGGGAGAGGACTTGCGGTGTCTGACGGTGACCCGCCAAAAGGCCCAAAAGGGGCTTATGGTCTGTCACCAGTTCAAACTGTCGCCCATAAAGATATTCATGAAACCTTTTAACGGATGCCACGGCAGCTAGTGCTTCCCAATCTAGCTGACTGTATCTGCGCTCTGCTGAGGACAAAGACCTTGAATAGAAAGTATGGGTGCCTCTATGCCATTGGAGAACCTATGGCTCAAAACCGCGCCAATTCCATAAGGGAATGCATTGGCTGTCAGTGTAAGGGGTAAGGTAGCACTATGTTGGATTAAGACAGTTGATGACAAGAGGAGATCTTTAACCCCTTGAAATGCGTGGGCGTGCTCTTTGGTCCAGGACCATGGTGTGTCCTTAGAGAGTAGCCGATGAAGGGGTTCAGCTACAGTGGCTTTATAGTGTTGTGATTCGCCAAGCTTGGTGAATCACAACAGCCCCTTTCTGGATACATAAAAGAGAAAGGAAGAGAGTAAGGACAGCCATTCCCTAGAATCTACCAGAATATATTTGTTAGGGTAAGAATTGTAAGGATTTAGTCTAGCAAGATTCTGTCTATTGTGTGTCAGCAAATAAAGAGCTGAATTCTGACTGAATTGTTCTTCGTCCTAAGAAAAAAACTGATAGCGATATACAGACATTACTTGTTATCCTTTGATAAAGAACTTTATTTTATATTATTATGCAATTTCCCTTTCAAATAAGCTATACAGCAAAATGGCTATATAAAATGGCTGATCCCACAGCAGATCTTCAATCATTAATTTATTATAAAGTTGTTTTCTTTCCAGTGTTTAATAGAGTCAATGTATTCAAACAACAATTGTCTATGTGAACATTTTTCTGTAAAAAATTAGTAAAGGACAAAACCATACTGCAATTAATATGATGATGTGCTTTCTAAAAACAAATTTGCTGATTACTGCTTTTCCTGTGAATATTTGGACAAAATCCACTCTCAATGAACTGCAAGGTCCAGAACGTCTATTCAAAGGAAGTGTTTGCTGATTATTTTTAATGTGCTTTTTCAGGATTCTTCTAACAGCTCCAGTATGTTTTCTTAAAAGTGTTAGTCTGTAGCTGAAACTGCTTTATCTATGAGAAAGAAAGAATATTACATTTAAGTCCTTTTTAAAGCATATTATCTTTCATACAAGTAATAGTCTTAGCCTGACATTTTAATCAATACATGGATAATCCTTTTAGTGTAACAAATAGTTTGTAATGCAGAAGGAACAGTGGATTGCACCACTGTATTAGATAACTGATATGGGGGGGGGGGAGGGAGGGAGAAAGAGAGAGAGCTCACACAACTCACTAGTTATATTTCTTGCTTTACGAGGTTAATTGCTCATGATTATCAATGTGAAGCCTTAAAGCATGATAATTTAAATTGGATCTATAACTCTACTCTTCCTGTTGTATATACAGTACTGCTATTGAAACCTATATCATTACTATAATGTTTATCTGGAATTAACATTCTGATTCTGTATGTAGTTTCACACTTTTTCAATTATTTGAAAAAGAGACAAGGAATATGCATTATATGCCCATTGTGAGGGTCAGCCTATTCTGCAAACCACATGAAAGCAGGACAAGAAACAATAGATGGAAACCAATCAAAGAATGAACCAACCTAGAACTAAGGAGAAATTTCCTGACAGTAAGAACAATTAATCAATGGAATGACTTGCATCCAGAAGTTGTGGGTGATCCAGCACTGGAGGTTTTTAAGAAGAGATTCAACAATCATTTGTCTGAAATGGTATATGGTTTTATCAGGGGGTTGGATAAAAACTTCCCTTCCAATTCTGTTATTATTATTCTGTTATTCTGCCTTCTCACCAGGCAAGCCTTCCAGATGTTTGTTGGTCGAGAGCAACATTGGGTTCGTTGTTCAAGGCATTTAAGCCAATAAACCAGCTGAAAACAAACTGGGGTGCTTGAGACCCAAGTTCAAATTAGAAGTACCTACCAATAATTCACAAGCTGTTTTTATATCATAAACCACATACACATCATAGTCCTGATATTTCATCACTTGTTTATTGAACATATGAACAGCTTAGGCTAATAACACATAATAAGCATGGACAGTGCATTTAATTATTAGCTAAACTCTCCACCACTAGGTGTGTTTTTAGCATACAAATGATAAATGTTTTACCTCCAGGCCTTTGCTTGGCCAGTTTAAGATAAATGCCACATTACCTTTTCTTGTCCAATAACGGGCCCACTTGAAAAATTCTTCAGCACAGTTACAAAGTCACAATTGTCCAGCTAGACTAACACTACCTATAACTGAAGCATTTGTAGTCAGCCTCTTTACTTTCTTCTGGTATATGTCAAAGTAGGTGTTAGCTGCTGAGTCTACCAATGGTTATATCCTTGACATGGCATGCGGAGCCATATCAGTAGGCATGCGAGCTCAGCTCTGGTGCGCATGTGCGCACTGGCCAACTGATTTTCAGGCCTTCTAGGCCCATTGGAAGTCACCAAAGGGCCATTTCTGGCCTCTGAACGGCCTCCAGGACAGGGTGGGAAAGGCCATTTTTGCTCTCCCCAGACTCCTAGAAAGGCTCTGGAGCTGTAGAGAGCAAAAAACGGGCCTACCGGGCCCACCATGCCACTGTGTGCCAAAAGCAGAGGGAACGTGGGGGGATTTGTGCACACATGCGTGGGAGGGTGCATAGAATTATAGGTGTGGACACCTGTGTGGGCGCTGCCCTATGCTCCCCATGCTTTTGACACATGATGGCAAAAAGGTTAGCCATCACTGGGCTATATCAAGCAAAGTTATAGACATAGTTTTTAAGATGGGCTAGCTTTGTTTATAGCTCACCTGCAAAAGCCCTTAATAGTTTGCTAATAAGTTAATACACCAGTTTGTGCAGTATCCAGAAGGTCACAATTTTTCCATATCTGCATTAAAAGTTTTTTTTAAAGCTATATTGCTTGGTTTCCATATATAGAATCTTACAATATTATTTTGAACCCATATGTTGGATATATTTCTCAATTACGCTCTTCATCTAGAACTTTGCTTGGACTTTTTGTTCTCATTTTTACACATTATATAATTAATATTGTGATACAGTACGTTGTTTCATTGTAGATCAGTGCATTTTGATTTGAACTGATATTAGTTTCATTTTAAATATTGGGCTTTAAGATTTATAGTCTGTATTTGATCTAACTGCCCTCCAGTTAGAATAGCAATCAAAAACTGAAATTAAGAGGTTGCTGAAATAATCCTTTCAAATCAAAACATAAAAACTGCAGGGGACTGGAGGCTAAAACATATGAAGAACGGTTGCAGGAACTGGGTGTGTCTAGTTTAATGAAAAGAAGGACTAGGGGAGACATGATAGCACTGTTAAAATATCTCAGGGGTTGCCAGAAAGAAGAGGGAGTTAAACTATTCTCCAAAGCACCTATGGGTAGAACAAGAAGCAATGGGTGGAAACTAATCAAGGGGAGAAACAACTTAGAACTAAGGAGAAATTTCCTGACAGTTAGAACAATTAATCAGTGGAACAATTTGCCTCCTGAAGTTCTGAATGCTCCAACACTGGAAATTTTTAAGAAGATGTTGGATAACCATTTGTCTGAAGTAGTTTCCTGCCTAAACAGGGAGTTGGATTAGAAGACCTCCAAGGTCCCTTCCAACTCTGTTATTCTATTCCGTTTTAAATAGAATAAAAATATGAGGAAAAAAGAGAAGTAATTTCTTTGAAATCTCTTTGCAATTTTATGAAAGTTTTTCAGTATTTTTCAAACTTGGCAAACTGGTAACTTTAAGATGTATGAACTTCAAATCTAAGAATTCAAAGTTCACAAAGTTTGTCAACTTTGGAAAACACTGTTTTATATAATAAATCATATGAAGCTGAGTAAGACAATTATCATAGCAATCTCCTCCAACTTGCTATCACAAACCAGTATGTTTGGGAATTCTGCCACTGTAATTCAAATACAGCTACAGAGTTTGAATCAGAAACTGCATATTCCCTACCTACAGTATGTTAACAAAATTGATCAAAAACATTTTCCTATTGTTTTACCAAAAATGCAGCTATTGTCATATTGCCATATTCTGTTATAACAGCAATACATGCCAATGCTACGATGAAATAGTG
The DNA here is from genome assembly GCA_030761175.1 of Masticophis lateralis. Classification (NCBI taxonomy): domain Eukaryota; kingdom Metazoa; phylum Chordata; class Lepidosauria; order Squamata; family Colubridae; genus Masticophis; species Masticophis lateralis. Next base: position 245,829,645 of record JAUDYJ010000002.1, read on the forward strand.
TAATAACTATTACACCACTTTATGTAACCTATATTGGATGCATGGTAAAGAACTTAACATACTGTGTAAGAGATTCTAATGACTTTTTAAAAAGAAACAATATTTCAATAACTTGAACCAGAAGTGATACTAATTAATCTTCACTTGCTAAAATATATCTTCTTACATGGATTACTTAGTTACACTTAAAATATGACCTATTTTATAGAATCAAGTGTCACCTGTATATATGGTAAACTACTAAATGTTTCTTTGTACACAGAATTAAATAGACATATATTAATATCACATAGATAACGCTCTAGTATTCCATTGCAATGTTATTAAAAAAGGGAAATATCTTATTTAAAACAATTTTTATACCAAAGTGAAGTAGAAACTCCAAATATAATTAACAATAGAAATTCATTGCATAAGTCACATGCAGTGATGGAACATTGTGCAGCATTATCTATCATGCTGCGCCAATGTAAGTTGGTACATAATATTTTTAGACTGTGCAGTCCAGGACTGAAAGAGAATGAGTAACCCCTGTTCACCCATTAATATTGGATAGAATGATAGCATATGGTCCACAACCTTCAATGACTCACAACTGTATACCATAGCCTTCATTTCCCAAAAACCAGATAATCACTTCTTATGGCAGTCTTCAAAGTCATCTTACTATTGTCATAGGAAGTCATTATAAGAGGGTGCTTAAATCACCCTTTGTGCAGAGAAATTCAATGTTAGATTTTATTAGTTGAATAAAAATGGGAAGAACCAATGCATGAGCTGGAAGAAATCAAATGGTATATAATTCGATTATGTGATATCAAATACAAAGGGATTGACACCAAGTTGGGCCACTTTACTTATTGCTAATAAATGATAGTAGAGAAAAATGTATTAGATTAATTATTAACTGCAACAACAAAACAAAGCATTGAATTCTACAGCCTTTCAACCATGTAATCTAGCTGTTGAATTGTCTCAATGCTACATCCTTGAACTGATACAAGTGTAGACTACCAAAAGAAACCACAGTAATAAAAAGAAGAATTCTAGAAATTAATTACACGACTCTTGAGCCAAAAGAATTAGCATGTCAAAACTGTTTTGATATAAATGGAATTATGGGAGAAAAATAACTATAACAATAATTGGAAATTTTGGATTGGAAAAATATATTTTTCATCATGAATTCATATTCAAAAATGGACTTGGAAAAACCCTAATGACAATACCAGAAAAATGGATTACACTTTGTTTAATAGCCTATTCATTTTTAATGGAATGCTCAGTTTTCAACTGATTCAATATTAGTAGCAATAATTGACTAGTACACACCATTAAAATAGCACCAAACAAGAGGAGAAAATGTCTGCAAAATGGAGCAGCCTGCACAACCTATCGAATATGCAAGAGTCAGAAGGATAACAATTATGAAATTGTTTCACAAAAAACCAAAAACACAAAACCAAATTTTGACCAACTGAAATTCTGTTATAAACAGCCAATCTAATTGATAGTGCCAAGAAACCTAATCCAGAAAGCAAATTATTAAAATGGACTAAACAAATGATACAAAAATAACAAGAATGGAAATATGAACAATCATATAGAAAACACAAAACAAGATCATTAAAAAGCTATTGAAATAAGATATTCAAAAATAGAACAGTCAGCCACTGGAAAGAAGATAAGGCTGAAAAAGAGAAAATAAGAAATAGATAGATGTTGGAAATGAATCTTCAAGATTAAGAAATCAGATAACTCAGTTACAAAAAAAAAAAAATCAGCAAGAGACCTCAGAATGGTTCAGACTTCTAATAACAGAATACAATTGGATATATCACATATTTGAATTACACAATTCCAGCAGAAGTAGAAGATGCTATTCACAGTTTTAAACAAGTCAAAATGACTAGCCTGTAAGGAGTATTTTCAAACCTTGTGGTAGTAAAATGCCCAAAACATTGACATTATTTACCTACGATTTACAACAAAGAAACATCCCACCCTGGTGACGATATGCCAAAGTCATTATCATACACAAGAAAGATGATCAAAAATATATAAAATACCCTACAGATGGAAAACCTCTCAGTTCTATACAAATTATTCCCAAAGTAAAGTAAAGTAAAGAGTTTGCAACAGCACTGGACCCAACTAGGAGAATAAGCTGGATTCCAGAATGGATTTATCACTATAGATCATGTGCAAGTGATTCAGCAAATTATCAAATGTCAAATGAATACCAGCTACAACTTTGCCTCACCTTCACTGACTTTGAGAAAAGGTTTTATTTTGTTAAAAGTTATATTCAAAGCCCCACAGGGAGAAGGTGTGGGAGTATTCTACATCAGCCTCCTGAAATCAATATACAAAGGCCATAGCTACCATCCATATAAATGAAAAAATCTGCCACTATCAATAAGCAAAAAGGAATTCAACAAGGTGTTCCAATTTCACTAAAACAATTCTTAGTAAATCTAGAACAGATATTCAAACACATGAGCTTCTCTGAAGTAGGAATAAATGTCAACATTTAATTCCTTAACCACCTTCAAAGATGAATAATGATTTAATAATGATAGTGGCAAAGAAGACACAGTCATCTTCAGTAATTAACCCTAATCTTTGCCAATAAAAATTGAAAACATGAACTAGAGATACCAATAAAAAAATAAACCAGATTAAATTAGATTTGAAAGCATATGGACAATTCAAAAGCAACAGGCCAGCTTGCTTAAGGAAGAAATTATTTAACCACTGTATTTATTACCTAAACTGAAATGAGATTGAATAATAAAGGAAATTCTGTGTATATTTTTAAAATTAAAAACTGAATTGCAGCATTGAGAAAGTTTTGGTTTTGGCTTATACAAAATATCTATGTGTTGAAGCTGTACATATTTGATAATCCATCTACAGATTTATAGATCTTTTACAAATCATTTCCAAAATGTTATAGTCAGCCTAACTTATTTTAATATCAGATCAAAAAGCAGGATCTCTGAAGTTAATTGTGTAGGATAGAGAGGTTTATACAAGTGTAAACCTAGGCATAATTATTTTAATTTGTTAATTGTCCAGTATAAATACGTACATGTGCTTTCTTTATTCTTTTCATCTTTAAAATTAGTTTATTCCTCTCCATATAGTTCTACTATTTATATATGACATTCAATAAATTGTAAACATTTTCCACATCAGTTTAGTCATGTTGTCTCTAATCCTGCCTTAGGCACAAAGCCAACTGGATGACCATAGACCAGCCATTCTCTTTGAGCTCTAGGAAGAAGGCAGCTGTCTACTCAATATAAAAGCTGTATATGATACATCACAGGCAGGGGTGAAATGTTACTACTGGTTCTGTGGGCGTGGCTTGGTGGGGAGGGGGTAATGTGACTGGGTGGGCGTGGCCAACTTTTTTTTTTAACTTTTCAAAGCATTTTTTTCTGCAAATACAAAAAAATGCTTTGAAAAGCCTCTGCCGATCAGGCAACACAGCTGGGATCGTCAGAGACTTTTCAAAGCATTTTTTTCCCTGAACGAGGTTGCAGGGAAAAATGCTTTGAAAAGCCTCTGAGATCCCAGCTGAGCCACGCGATCATCAGAGGCTTTTTTTTTTACTTCTAAAAGCATTCTTTTGGCGGAAGAAGTTGTAGAAAAAATGCTTTTAAAAGTTTTTTTAAAAAATAGCCTCTGATGATCCTGCAGCTCAGCTGGCATGGTGATGGTGGGGGGGGGGGGCAGGGATTTTTGCTACCGGTTCTCCAACCACCCGCCGCCATCGCTACCGGATCAGGTGATCCTATCCGAACCGGGAGCATTTCAGGATTTTAAATATCTGCTTACGGAAAACAAAAGCAGAAGAATAAAACTGAACCATATAATTCTGTTTGTGAGCTTCTCATTTACATCAGATTAGCCTTATAAAATAGGCTTTTGATCTAGTCCAGTCTTTTAAAAGCATACTTGTCTACTTTTTTCCTCTTCCTTCTTTCACAAACACGAATTATTTTATTAGCCTTTTTCTCCTCATGCATCAGAAAGTTAGCAGCAAAGAAAAAACATTGTTGGGAGAAAGCATTTTACTGTGCTGCATTTATTAAAATTGTAAATTGTAACTATAGATATGCTAGTTTTTCTAATTTTCTTGGAACTTTTTTGGCGATATCCTGGGGAATTCTAGAAGTTGAAGTCCACACATCTTAACCAGAGGTGGGTTTCAGCAAGTTCTGACCAGTTTTGGAGAACAGTAGCAGAAAGTTTGAGCAGTTTGGAGAACCGGTAGTAAAAATTCTGACTGGCCCCGCCCTCCCAAGTCCCAGCTGATTGGGAGGAAATGGGGATTTTGCAGTATCTTTCCCTGGAGTGGGGTGGAAATGGAGATTTTACAGTATCCTTCCCCTGCCACGCTCACCAAGCCATGCCCACCAAGCCACACCCACAGAACCGGTAGTAAAAAATTTTGAAACCCACCACTGATCTTAACAAATGCCTAGAGTCAGGGGTGGATTTCACTTACCTTTGTTACCAGTTCATGTCTGCACATGCACAGAGCATATTTGATGACCTCCAGGCAGGCAGGCTGTACCTCCCACCGCCGCTGCTACCAGTTCACCTAAAGCAGGGCGAACTGGTAGCAACTCACTACTGCCTAGAGTGTTAAAGCATTAATCAGAAATGCATTTCATTGTAAAGGTAACAGATGCTAATCCTTACAGAAATGAAGAAAGAAAAGATTGAAAGAACTGAAAAAGAAAAAAGGACTTCCCATCTGCATTTTTATTTCGTTTTTGTAATCCAGGATTACCTGTGATAAACTAAAATAAAAATGCAGCTACCTGAGTGATTCCAAGAATCTCTGCTGCTTGAATTGCATTAATAGTTAATCCATATGAACAGATACATTTAGATTTGCCAATTTAAGAAATGTAAAATTCTAAAATTTTCCATTAGTGTTTCCAATTAAATAATAATTGAAGTTAGAAGCTTTCTGGCCTAGTCTCCTGGTTTTTTTTTTTTTTTTTCTGAGTGCCAGTCAAAAATTGGTTAACTAATTGTGTTTCTTCTATCTGTCTCCTGTTAGTGGAGTTTCATGAATTCATAGTCTCCTTGTAAGTTTCTGTACTGCCTTTTCCCCAAAGTGGATATAGGCCATATCTTTTTTTCCCCAAGCCTTTCCTATGGCTAACAGACAGTGTGAATGCCCTACTAAAACATTTTAAAGATGTCTTCATATAATGCAAGGATAATATCTTCCCCCCACAAAAAGGGCAGAAAGGGGCAGGAAAAAAAATATCACAAGAACAGTTTTATCATTCCAACTTTCTCACCACTGCCTTTAACACAGAATGGCAAAAATATGCAGTGAAATCGGGAGAGAAGCAGAGAGAGAAAAATCAATGAAAACTTGTTTCTCAATGATTTGTTCCCTAGACAATGTTACATTACTCATTTCTCTCTATATATCAGGACAAATCTGTTTTGGAAGGCTGACTCCTTCTTATTGGCTGACTCCTTCTTATTGGCTTAGTTTTTGTAAGCACCTAGTACCCAAATGTTTCATGACATGAGCATTTGCACTCCGAATTCTATCTGCAAAAAAGTGCCTGATAGACTCTCTCGAGATACTGTGCAAAGAGATAAAACTTTATTACCAGACATCTAAAGTTACTTAGGGAAGTCTGTCATGGCCAAATGAGTGGGTGTCTGAAGTTAATGAGCTGCTTTCAGCAAGATGGGCTTCTCTGAGAGAAGCTAAGCTTCTGCAGAACAGTAGCCTTGGAACAAAAGAATCAGCGACTCAGTGGGAGGCATCATAATTAATAAAGGGCAACAAACACATTTCTGTTTAATCTAATGTGACAGTGCTGCACTGTAGACACTAGCAGCATGGGATTTCATTTACAAGGACGGGCTATCATTTGGTTACTCAGAAAATTAGAAAGTATCAATCTCATCAGCAGTCAAAATGGTACACCAGCTGCCCAAAACTGAACTAGTTTAAAGTAACCCAGAAAGTTTTAAAAAGATAGCCATGGCTATGTGAAGAAGGGAGAGGGACATAAAAATAAGTGAAGCATTTTTTTTCATTGTTCCCTGACATTATATTGGTTGCCATGATCTAAAAAAGATGTGGATACTCTAGAAAGAGTGCAGAGAAGAGCAACAAAGATGATTAGGGGACTGGAGACTAAAACATATGAAGAATAGTTGCAGGAACTGGGCTTGTCTAGTTTAATGAAAAGAAGGACTAGGGGAGACATGATAGCAGTGTTCCAATATCTCAAGGGCTGCTACAAAGAAGAGGGAGTCAAGCTATTGTCCAAAGCACCCGAGGGTAGAACAAGAAGCTATGGGTGGAAACTAATTAAGGGGAAAAGCAATTTAGAACTAAGGAGAAATTTCCTGACAATTAAAACAATTAATCAGTGGAACAATCTGCCTCCAGAAGTTGTGAGTGCTCCAACACGGAAAGTTTTTAAGAAGATGTTGGATAACCATTTGTCTGAAGTGGTGTAGGGTTTTCTGCCTAAGCAGGGACTAGAAGACCTCCAAAATCTCTTCCAACTCTATTATTCTGTTCTGTTCTGTTCTGTTCTGTTCTGTTCTCTATTCTATTCTATTCTATTCTATTCTATTCTATTCTATTCTATTCTATTCTATTCTATTCTATTCTATTCTATTCTATTCTATTCTGCTTTTATATTCTCACAGTGGTTCTCATAGAATTTTCATATTGCACATGCTTTGTGTAGTGCTTTGGATCTAGGTTTGATGAAAGCAATCCCAGTTGTTTGCACATGAAGAAGGATGAAATACAAAAATGGCTGAAAGCAATTCCCTTTGTGCTCAAGCCATGCTGTAAATTTCAAACTTCTAATGCTGTATTTTACTATGCCTAATGCTTCTGATTGAATCCAATCACTTCAAGGAATGGAGTAATTATTCAGAAATAATAACAGATAGCATTATGGAAGAAATCTCTTATTATTACAACTAAAAATATAAATTAAAGAATGAACGTTTAGCATTAGAAGACATTATGACTCCATTAATCATGAAAATTACAATGCTACAACTTTCTAAAGTCTTTAAACATTTTTACTGTATTGAAGAATTAAGATCACCTTAGCTTGGAAAATCCTTTCAATCAATTAATATCCTGAAAGTATATATTTAGAGGACTTTAATAATGCACATCTGAAGTTGCTACTACAGAATGGAATGGAATGGAATAGAATAGAATAGAATAGAATAGAATAGAATAGAATAGAATAGAATAGAATAGAATAGAATAGAATAGAATAGAATAGAATAACAGAGTTGGAAGGGACCTTGGAGGTCTTCTAGTCCAACCAGCTGCTTAGGCAGGAAACCCTACACCACTTCAGACAAATGGTTTTCTGACATCTTCTTAAAAACTTCCAGTGTTGGAACATTTACAACTTCTGGAGGCAAGTTGTTCCACTGATTAATTGTTCTAACTGTCAGGAAATTTGTCCTTAGTTCCAGGTTGCTTTTCTCCTTGATTAGTTTCCACCCATTGCTTCTTGTCCTAAACTCAGGTGCTTTGGAGAATATCAAGCTATTTTTTAAAAAAAATTACTGTACTGATTTTAAAGTAGATAATGTTGATTATTAACAGCAAGTAAGAAATGTTTAATTCTGTATTAAAAGAGTGATCTTAGATAAGATAAGTAAGAGAAAAATAGAAACTATCACTTGAAGGGAACTTATCTAATGAAGATAAGGTGTTTTGGTAAGAAGGTCACTTAAACAGTAAACAAGATAAAATATAATTATCAAAACATGACAGTGAAAGCAATTTGCTGTTAGAAAACAATTGCGTATAACTAAATAACTGCTGGTGTGCATATATCTTTATTTATTATACTAGCTTGATCAAGAAAAACTGATTCTATAGTTTTATGTTAATTACAATATTGTAAAAATTGAAAGTAGCATTATTAGTATTATTGGTTCAAAAAACCACTATTTCTGAAATCAAAATACATTATTACTGACCACAATAGTGAGGATTTGTGTGGCAAGTCAGCTTAGTAGTGTAGTGCTAATTGTTGATATGCAAAATCAATAAATCCCTTATTCTTTTTACTTAAAACAGATTTTTAACAGACAGCCTTTCAAGAGGATGTTCCCTTTAAGACTATCCCTCTGAACAATCAGAAGCGTCATCATATTGGTAAAATTTCCTTCAGCTAGGCTGACTTTACGCGCCTCCATTTGTTTGTTTCCTTCTCTGCTTTATCTCTTTCTCATCTTCCAAACTCTGTGCTGAAATTCTCTCCAGTGTTGCTAGAAAAATATATAATTAATGCTGTTTATATAAGCCAGCAAGTGAGAAGCTGCATTCATCTGTAGAATGTAAGAGGATCTACCTATGAGAACTGTGCAAAAGTTTCCATACTTTTGATTTTCTGCAATGTGCGTTAGTACAACTGAAACATCTTTCTTTGAATGGTAGAAGTATTTCCCAGAAGGCTTGGCGTAGTTTCTCCAAAGACTTCCTCAAGTTGCTTCTTTCTATATCCTTTCGCAACTGCTTCATTGCAGCGTCACTCCCAGCTGAAGTGGTATATCTTTTAGATGTACAAGGGCTGTGATGGTGAAACTATGGCATGTGTGCCGGAAGTGGCATGCAGAGCCATCTCTCCAGGCATGTGAGCCATCGCCTGTTACTCTTCCAGGTTCCGGTGCGCTAGCCAGCTGGTTTTCACGTGCGCGGGAGCACCAGAAACACAACCATTTTCAATGCTTTGCCCAGTCATACTACAGGTACTGACTTTACTTGCTGGAAGGTCACAAAAGGAGATTCCATAACCGCAAGACACTGCAACCGTCATAAATATGAGTTAGTTGATAAGCATCTAATTTTGCTCACTTGACTGTGAGGGATGGTACAACAGTTGTAAACCGTTGTGAAAAAAAGCCATAGGTAACTTTTTCAGTTCTGTTACAACTTGGAACAGTCACTAAATGAACTGTTGTAAGCTGAAGACTACTTTAGTTATGGAAAGTTATTTTTAAGTTTTACAAATATAATCCAAGCCCTGAGATGTTACTGATATATATATATAGAGAGAGATACGGACAGTTTATAGTTGTAGAAAAAAACTGTAAAAAAAATCTGCAAACTAAACCTTCTCAACTTAGTGGATAGCAAGGAATTCTGCTGTTATAGACCAGATCATCTGGTGAACATTGAAGAGTTAGCTGTACATTTTTTCACTATTTGAACATAGTTCCTTCCACTTCAAAATATTTCCTATACTTTGTCTATCTTTCCTGCTCTGATTTTAGCCATATTTTCACATCTTCTCTTTTTAAAGTTTTTTTTTAAAAAACACATTTTTTAAAAAAGGATTTTTAGTCATATTTTCTCAGTTGTTTATATTGCAATGTCAGTCAATTTCTATTCCAACCAATGGATCAACACTCAATTGATATGAAAAAAAACCAACAACAACAACCCAGAACTTGCACTTGAGGGGAAAGACTGAAAAGGGAGGGAAAAGAATCTCAGTTGTATTTATAACAGGCTAGCCATGCCCTATAAATACATTGCTGTTATTTTCCATTATAGTGTAATATTTCGGTAATCATATAATCTCGTTGCATTTGTCCATTTGGGAAAAACATTTTTGCAATTTGAACCTTCTGAAAAAATGTAATATCTCAGAGAATGTATGCAGCAACTGTTAGAAAAACATGAGCTTAGCCGAGGGAAACAAGAAAGCATGAGAAAGAAAATCAAGATTGCCCAGCCTTGACTCTCTTTGGTTTAAGAGGGAGGGAAGAGAAAATAGTGACAACCTTTTATTTGCTGATCTGTGACCCTTATAAAGATTTGATGGACCGACAACCTTTCAAGACTATGTTTACTCTATATAAGTAGAATTTTAGTATCTCTTGTGGAATCTATTTTCTAATCTGTCCTATCTCAAATAGCCACCACATCTTGAACAGACCTTCTTCAGATACAGTATATGGTCAGGATGGGCAATATCAGTTTAAAAAGTGATCCCTGATAGGCAGATCACTAATTACAAATGTTTACCTGGTAGCAGGGGCCTCTGTGTGTATCTGTGTGAAGGCCAGGGTGATGGGTGTGAATGCCGGCTTGAAGCTCCCTTTCTCTTTTCCATGCATTAACAACATATGCACACACACTCTAATCACTTGATTATATTATCAATGTTGTCTTTTTGCCCTCCGTATTTGGATGCCTATGACTGGTGCTATAATTGACTGGCAATTGCTGTTTGAAAATTTTCAATTTATGTTTACCTTTTCCAGCGCATATAATTCTGCTACTGTATATATTTTGAATTATTTTATCAGAATTCCATTATTCCAAGAAATAATGTAACTACCAGTAAGCTGCACAATCTTGCAAAAATACTTTGAATGTTTTAAAGCAATTATGATATTGAAAAATTAGTTTAAATAAACCATCATTTCTATACTAACCAGCATATATTTTAAAAAAGCCAGCAGAAATATAAATCAATAAAGTATCTTCTGAAATATCTCACATCCTGATTCCTTATGGTATACGATGAAATCCATTAGGTTGCTCAAGATTATATGATTAAATCTGACTATTTCTTGAGAAACAGGCTACCTTCACATCTTAAGGCTTATCTTTAAGTTCCTAATTTCTTATTTTGCTGTCATTGCACTTTTTGAATAATTTTCTTTGATGATTCATAATTTTATTATTATCATTTCATATAGTATATCTTGCATAAGTAAAATGAAGTTGATGGAAACAGAAAAAAACTTGCTCAGTCCCTAGTATTGTGCTGTCCCCAGCACAAATTCTTAACTCATCTTAGCAGCTGTTTTGCAAATACTTGATTCTGCTATTTTAGCAAATATATAAGACCAAATCACCAAAATATCACCAAAATATAAGCAGTATTTCCAAAGGCAGATAGCACTGAATGTTTAACTGCAGTTATGGGTCTGACTTTTGTACAAGTAACCCTTTTTCAGTGTAGCTGTGCATAGAATAAAAATAATTTATGGCTTGCATGTGTGAAACACCACAATAGATCAAACATTTCCGAGGGTCCAACAGTTCATAGCAACTTACTGATTCCCAAGAAGTCCATTCCAAGTAATATACTTGCATATATGAATCAGGCTCAAGAAAGAAACAATTATCATAAGCAATTCTGATCTGTAATTCATCTGTAGTGCAGGTTGAATGCACAGTTATTTTTCAGACTAGCCTTTTAAATTCAATAGCAATTGGAGAAGGCTAATCTCCCACTATAGCTATTTTGTAGCTGGGCTTTCAAATAGTAGATAGGTAATCTAGAATGATTCATACCCTGCTATAGTTGAACATCACTTTTGTGATGAATGTGCTTGATGCTTTGCCCTGATAATAAAGTTTTAGGACTGGTTTACAAATCTTTTACTTGAACTTAAGAAGCACACTACTGTTAGATTGCCAAATAGATCAAGTCAAATGAGATTTCCTGTCACAAGCAGCCACTCTTTTCCAGTAAACTATGTACTAATGTAAGCATTTTAAAGGTAAAAAGAAGACAATATGAAACTTTTCTAAATTGCTATGGAATTTTTTTTTAAAAATTCTTTAGTCTTTTTTTTCTTTGTAAGATTTTAGATTTTATAAAGTCTTCAATGCAAGATAAAAAACAGAGGAACAAAAAAAATTAAGATGAAAAAAACTTCATGACATTGAGAATATTGATCTATGCAACAGGCTGTTAATTTTATGCTTAGGAAGAAGACAAAAATAATAAAGATAATAAAGATTTGGTTCTTAATTATAAAATAAGCCTTGCAGTACTAACAGTGCAAGAGGGAATAATATTTTAAAATAAACAACATTATTATTTATATGTATTATGTCTATTATGTAAGGCAGTGTTTTTCAATCTCAGCAATGTTAAGATGTGTGGACTTCAACTCACAGAATTGAGTTGAAGTCCACACATATTGAAGTCCATACATCTTAAAGTTGCTCAGGTTGAAAACACTATTCTAGTACATTCAAGAAGAAAAAGGATAACTTAGATTGTTATTGGGCTACAGTAGATTCCCCTATGAGAAACATCTACATCATCTAAACCTTTTTAGCATATTACCAAGGAGATTATCAAAAATAATAGAGGTATATAAAACCATAACCACTATAGAAAATATAAACTGAGAGAAGATGGGATCATTCATTAAAATTAGATATATAGAAAGTCAGGTACATAGAATGATGCACTTATGTATTGTTGTTAATTGCAAAGTCATGCCTAAACCATCATGACCCCATGGACAACGTTCCTCCAGGCTTTCCTGTCCTCTACCATCCCCCAGAGTCCATTTAAATTCACAGCTACTGCTTCAGTGACTCCATCAGCCACCTCATTCTCTGTCGTCTCCTTCTTCTTTTGCCCTCAATCTTTTCCAGCATTAGGCTCTTCTCCAGTGAGTCCTTCCTTCTCATTAGGTACCCAAAATATTTGAGTTTCATCTTCAGGATCTGGCCTTCTAAAGAGCAGCCAGGGTTGATCTCCTCTAGGACTAACCGGTTTCATCGCCTTGCAGTCTAAAGAACTCGCAGGAGTCTTCTCCACCACCATAGTTCAAAGGCCTCAATTCTTTGGTGCTCAGCCTTTCTTATGGTCCAGCACTTCTGTATACAACTGCATAATTCACTTATCTCTGGGGGGATAATAGCCACTAGTTTTAACATATCTAAAAACGGACTCAACAATGAGGCAGATTATCAACAGCTAGACATGTATTTCTTGATCTAAGATGTGTGAACAAAATGCTGGCTGAGGAATTCTGGGAATTGAAATTCATACATTTTAAAAACATCAAGGATGACACTGAGCAACAGTCTGATGGTTATTTTCCCCCTCTAGAATCAAAGGTAGTATAGCTTAAATATCAGCATTTAGGAGCAACAATAGAAAGAATCAGCAACTTTTAGGCTGTTTGTCAGCTTCTTGAAAGTATCTGATTGACCACAATGTGAGAATTCTGAGCTGGATGGTCATTGGCCTGACAACAAATAACAATGGTCTTCTTATGTTCATAGATAACAAACAATTAAAAAAAGCAATAATCAAAACCATTGTTAAAATTAGCTGAAATTGAGTTAATGCCAACTGAAGCCATTCTTAGATATAAAAAGGAAAAGCAAACTATAAGTCTAATATATATATGTATATATGTATATGTGTATGTGTATGTGTATGTATATATATATATATATATATATATATATATATATATATATATATATAAACTTATATTGCATGCAACCAAAATTATTGGTTAATTTTGCTCTTCACATTTCATTTTTTTGTCCTTTTCTACATATTGCTGCCCTATCTATTATGCCATGAATCTGTGGTTATTGTTCTGATCCAGTCTTAGCAGAAGCAAGAAACAGACTCCTTGTCATGAAAACCCTCTTTATTTAACTCTTGTGGATTAATTGTATTCACCCATCAAAAAGTCCAGGCAATAGTCCAGGGATGAAATCTACTTACCTTCCATACCGGTTCAGAAGTGCACATGTCACATGCGTGCACGGATCCTCTGTGCATGTGCAAACCCTTCTTCACATATGCAGAGGGTAAAAAACAGGTTACTTCCTGTTTAAAACCAGGAAGTAACAATGACCGGGTGAGAGGGTGGAGCCTTGCACTGCCATCGGTACCAGTTCTCCGAACTGGTACCCCCTGCCTTCATTACCGGTTTGGCCGAACTGATCCGAACTGGTAGCATTTCAACCCTTGCAATAGTCCTTCAAGAAATTAACTGAAGTAAGAGACCTTATCAGTTCCTTGCGATAATTGCAAGGCTGTGAGTTTCCAGCCAGAAACTAAGTTCTTACAAGCAGTCCTTGTGGCATGAAATACAATGAGCAAAATCTTCAGAAATATGAACTGTCTCCTACGACAACCCTTTCCTTCTATTTATTCCCAGCCAGGGAGGGGCCATTTGGCATCCACATATGCTTTGCTTCCTGAGTTGACTCCTTGTCTTCCGTTGTTCACCTCTACTAACTGCTCTCCACATATGTACATCTGGAACAGGGCCCAGCTGTTCTTCCTCCTCACTTATCTCAGGCTCCAAAAGCAGCTGCCTCTCCGGTGGCTGGGAAATGTCAGACGGCCCTGGCTCTGTCTCTGTGTCCAACACAGAATATCCATCAGAGTCTTCTCCAGACTCCAGAACTGACCCAAGTTCCGCCCCAACCTCCTCATTGTGTGAGTCTGCTGGCAGCTGATGGGTCACAACAGTTATGATTATAGCTGTCAAGCTTGCAGTTCAAAACTATAATGAGAATAAGGTTCCTTCACATTTCTCAGATATGAGATAATACTGATTTAGGAGAGGAAACACTGTCTTTTTGGACTCATTGAGGAAAAAAATGCAAAATCAAACAATTAACTCAACAGTTCAATACAAATATTCTGGTGGGAGCAATGGAAATCATCATGATATATATCTTATGAGTCTGCTCAAGCATATGGTTGACTTTAATTGCCTACTCAGACAATATTTTCCATCCTTGCTATGCTAATAGGAAATACAACCAGCAAGGTTTTTCTAGACCTGTTTAAGATGCTCTTCCTTTTTCATCTGCTTTTTGTAGAAAAATGCTCTGATATTTGTTGCCATCCTCACCAGACTCAAGGTTGACTCAGCCTTCCATCCTTTCTAAGGTAGGTAAATTGAGGACCCAGTTTGTGGGGGCAATAAGCTGACTTTGTATAAATATACAAAAGTATGAAGGCTATTGCTTAACACATTGTAAGCCGCCCTGAGTCTTCGGAGAAGGGCAGCATATAAATCAAATTTTAAAAAAATCCTATCCTCTTCCTCATGATCAACAGGGTATACATGGAGATGTAAAAAAAAAAAAGTTAATAAGGCATGGCAACTGTGCAATCAAAGCCCCACATCTTTTTAAATGTATTGTGATGTCCCTAAAAGAGAAGTGGTCTTTAATTACATTTTGTAACCAGCATTGAAGATGCTCCAGATTATTGTATGTATCACATATTTGTGCATGAAATGAGAACCAACAAGATGATTTGATGAAAAATTATGTTCATTCATTTACTCATTCATTAAAGTTAGATGTAGGGAGAGTTAGTAAGCACAAATAAAGGCTGGTAAAATAATGTAGCTATATATCACATGTACTTGTTTTACTGCCATCTCCTTTTTACAAAAAAACCAAATATATTAATTTCAACATACTAACAGGGGAGGCACTTATGTTAGCTTTCTTATTTATTGTTTACAGATGATTTTATGTTGTGCTAAATTTGCAGACGGTATATCAATTTATAGAAATTAAATAATGCATACATAACAATTTAAAAACATGCAGCAATAATGAAACAAACTTTTTTAAAAAATGATAAACTTTGACTCCCTTTCTAAAAAAAACAAGCTACATTTTAAAAGAAAAAATATAATAAATTCATTCATTAGGTGCTAATCTTTATCCGAAACTGTATAATTTCTGAACAAGAAGTATGTAATACTAGCCTGAGATGAAGGAAATCCAAGATTGTGAGCATAATTTTTTTTAAAAAAATTATTGGAATAGAATAAATTCCTAAATGGTTAGTTAAGGAATGTTGGTGGGTTATAGGTGAAAATATTGATAGGAGTAGGATTAAATTGAAGCAGTCTGGGAAATTTATCCAAAATCCTTCAAGCCTCTTATCATATTCCTAACTGTGGAAAAATTATTCTGTAGTTATACATATGCCTTCATTTCTATCACATACATGAGAAAGAACTGTTTAGCTTTGTATTTTTAAGGCACAGTAAAATAAAAGAAATGGAGAGTCAGCTTGGTGTGATAGTTAAGTATAGTAGTCCTCGATTTATAACCACAATTGAGCCAAAAAAAATTATGGTTAAGTGAGACATTTGCCAAGTATCTGAATTTTGATCACATGATCATGGAGATGCTGCAAAGTTAGTGACTGTGAAAAATGATCATAAGTCACTTTTTTCAGTGTTGTTGCAACTTTGAACAGTCACTAAATGAACTATGGTAAATCAAGGACTATCTGTAGTCAGTCTAGAAACTGGGAGCCTTTGAGTTCAGCCTTTGAAGCCAGCTGGAATACATTGAGCCTCAGCGAGGCTCAGGAAGGAAGCCATGTCCAACCATTTCTGAAAAACCTTGCCAAGAAAATGGCAGGCACTTTGTCTAAGCAGTTTCTGAGAGTCGGACAAGATTGAATGGAAGGGTGGAAAAAAGAATAGTAGACTGAAGTCTCTGACAACTGGAGTATATTGATTTGGATCCTGATTTAATCTTCTCATCCTAACAATCTCACTGAAACCAAAGCAACATGTTAATAATGATTAACTTCTCACTAATTTCAGTCAGTTTACTTTTAGATAAGTATTCAACAACAGCAAAATGTAGATAACTTGCCAAAAACGTAATGGATCTTGGAATATATAGAATCTAATGTTCTTATTCATTCTCAAATATGTATGTAAACTGCCATTAATTGTATTTAATCTATAGTTTTCAGTTTTTCAAAACACAGATACAGCTAGTGCTGTTCAATACCTTAAAAGTTTTGAAAACTAATTAAATAAACTACATGTTCTACTTTAAAAATTGATAGACATGTCTCAATTCATGCTAAGCTACAGTGCTAATTTTAGCAATAAGGTGTTTTCATGCATATCAAATGTTTGTGTCATAACAGACTATAAAAATGATACAGATGTTAGGGAATGTGAACTGACATGTGCCGTGGCCCTGTGGAATTATAATTATAGCCATCCTGGAATGTCTGCAGTTGATTCTGTTTTGCCAGTGATTTTGTATCACTTAAAATGTATTATACATTTATATGGAATTTAGAAAAATGTAGTTAAATGTATAGTCATTGAAACAAATAGATCCTTTAAATTCTAACACACTGATAAATTTTGTATTATAGAATCATGGCAAACAAGAATGATTAAAAGCTAGAAATATAACTCAGATTCATAGATCCATTTTGGACTTTGAAGCCTTCAACTGATTTTTTAAAAAACACCTATTATGCAGATGCCAACAAATTTACTTTCTACCTTGTTAAATCACTTTGCCCCATGTTAAAAGACTTGCCAATTATACATATTTAGCATCTACAAATTCAGGAATATATATATATATATATATATATATATATATATATATATATATATATATATATATATATATATATATATACACATACATACATACATACATACACACACACACACACACACACATATGTAGGTCTTTGGTTATTCGTGTTTTCTCCCGTGTAAAATTGGAAGTGTCTTGGCGACGTTTCGATGAACAACACCTAAAAACCGAACTACACACTCTCACTAGCGTACTAACATCCAATGGATTCCAAAGAAATAAGATTACCAACCTAATCCAAAAAGAAACCCCCACTAAAATCCAAGACAGAGAACAAGAAAAAGGCAAAGCCCTCCTCCCATACATAAAAGGCACCACAGACAGAATCAGCAAGATCCTCCATAAACACAACATCAAGACAGCATTCTGCACAAACTGAAAAATATCCACCATCCTAAGAAACCCCAAAGACAAAATTAAGTTAGAAAATCAAGGAGTATATGAAATCCCATGCACTGCCTGCCCCACCACATACATCGGACAAACCAACAGAAGAATAAGTGCACGCATTGAAGAACACAAGAACTCAGTCAGAAAAGAGGAACCAATTTCTTCCCTTGTCCAACACCTTAAAACCACAGGACATGAAATTGACTTTAAAAAGACCAGAACTATCGCCAAAACTGAACACTTTAACAACAGAATAATCAGAGAAGCCCTCGAGATAGAAAAATGCATAGCATGAATTAATGAGATGATACCTCCCACCTACCAGCCATTTGGAAACCTGCCCTTATTGACAAACGAGTCCCTAACACAAGGAATGACACCAGGCCCACACTCACAAGGGCCACACAGGATCTCACCACCACACATCCACGCAGAAAGCAGACTCAAACCCACACTGATGACGTGCCATGACCACGGACCAGAAGCCAGACACAGCTGCATCATTAGTCACTTTAAATCCCTCCAATCCATACATGAAGCAGACCCCCACACTAGCAGTTAAAAGGAAGAAACAGCTGCAATCACACATTGCTCCTAGAAGCACGAAGCCAAAAATACCAGCCTGAAGATGATGAATGAGCATCGAAACGTCACCAAGACACTTCCAATTTTATGTGGGAGAAAACCCAAATAACCAAAG
Organism: Masticophis lateralis; assembly: GCA_030761175.1. Classification (NCBI taxonomy): domain Eukaryota; kingdom Metazoa; phylum Chordata; class Lepidosauria; order Squamata; family Colubridae; genus Masticophis; species Masticophis lateralis. Next base: position 245,847,968 of record JAUDYJ010000002.1, read on the forward strand.
ACCTACATAGAAACACCCGTGGAAACCTCAGATGACACCAGACCCACACTCACAAGGGCCACACAGGATGTCACCACCACACATCCACAGAGAAAGCAGACTCAAACCCACACCGATGATGCGCCATGACCACAGACCAGAAGCCAGACCACAGCGGCATCATTAGCCACTTTAAACCCCTCCAATCCATACATGAAGCAGACTGACCCCCACCTTGAAGATGTGGCACGATCATGAACCCGAAGCCAAACAACAGCAATGCAGCTCATCAGCTCAAATCCCCCTGCAACTCAGACTAACCCGAGCACAACCAAGCCGCCACCCTAACAGAACACACCCCCAGCTAATCAGAGCACAGCCAAGCCCCCAACCAATCAGAACACACCAGTGGTGGGTTCCTCCTGGTTCAGCCCGGTTCTCCCGAGCTGGTAGCAGTCACAATATGATGTCACCAAACCGGTTCTGTCCCTCGCCCCCCGCCCCCCTGGATTATTTTTACCTTTTATTTGGCCCCACCCCCTATCTATTGCTGCCTCCTGAGTCCCAGCTGATGGCTAGAGGGAAAAAGAACTGTTTAAACTCTTGCGGTGGCACTTCAAAGGGCTGCCCTACAGCTGATCAGTGTTAAAAGAAAACAAATGAGTAGACCGGTGCTTGCAAAAATACATGAGTAGATCAGTGCCTGCAAAAATAAATGGGTAGACCAGTGTCTGCAAAAAATAAATGGGTAGATCAGTACAGCTCTGCAAGTAGTTAAAAGCCTGGTAGACCAGTACCTCTGCTAAATCCTAAATAATTGTCACATGACCATCAAGGCATGCCCACAAAATAAGCCATGCCCACAGAACCAGTAGTAAAAAAATTTAGAACCCACCCCTGGTTGGGATCAATAATTGTTACAGAAATTAAAAAATGCTCTATTTTTCACATATGATACCATAGATATATTTCAACAGAAATTAACAAATGAAATAAAAACACAGACTCAACTGATGTATAAAAGCAATTCAGCCGTCAGACAATTAAACCTTGCCCATAAAAAAAAATCATATAGCATTAGCACTTAGCAGTAGCACTTAAACTTATATACAGCTTCATAGTGCTTTACAGCCCTCTCTAAGCTGTTTATAATGTCAGCATATTGCCCCCAACAATCTGGGTTCTCATTTTACCAACCTCAGAAGGATGGAAGGATGACTCAACCTTGAGCGGTGAGACCCAAACTGCTGGCAGCCTGTGATCAGCAGAAGTAGCCTGCAGTACCGAACTCTAATCACTGCGCCACCATGGCTCAATATACCTCATTCCTAACTATCTGAGGAACTGTGTCCAATGAGATTGGCACTCTGGTAGAAGAGGCATCTTGTGGACCCCGTTGGCCAAGGAAATTCAGCTGGTAAGGTTCAGGAAAGAGCCTTTTCTACTGTGATTCCAGACCTTGGGAACATTGTGCACCTCAAAATGAAATGTGCCCTCATTTCTTGGCTTTCTGAAAGAGCATAAAAACCTGACTCTTCCAAATGGCTTGGGGCCTCCATCCTGGAGGTTGTTAATAGATTAAGAGACAATCCCACCTCCACCCTATTACATATTGATTCCTTTTTATCCAGTTTCTTGTTAATTTTGGGACTTTATACTGTTAATGCTCTAATTGTTTGATTTTGTGTTTTATGATATTGTAAGTCACCCAGATTTACTCAGTAGTGAGATGGGCGGCATATCAATTTAAGAATAAATGAATATAAATGAATCTTTTCATTGTGCCAATGAGAGCAATTGAAAGGCTTTAATTTAATTTTCTAATTAAGGGTTTGCAGTAATATATATGAATGGCACATAATATTTTTATTTGTTTAGATTTTAGATTAATTACAATGGTACAGTATTTCCATTTTTAAGCATTCTATATAATCCTATAAAGCTTCTTGTAACTCTGGACTTTATGGGTTGTCTACCTCACTTCAAACCCTGGTTTGGGATTTCGCTTGCCTTGAGAGAAGAAGAAACAGCATTTCCCTGCCCCCGTCAAATGATGCATGCTGTACTGACTTTTGTTTGAAAACTCTGTGAGGTTAATTGAGTGGATATGAAGTGTAAGCCAGGCTAAAATTGCCTGCCCTGTAAATTGTAAAGCGCTAATCCTCTGGATTTAATTTAAGGCTCTCCTATTTCATGCATCAGAGTAAATCATGTCATAGACAGTTTAACGAAGGAAATACTAATAAAAAGACAAGTTCATTTTGGAAAGTTGAATGTAAATGTCTTTCAGTGCAGACATAACCTGGGTTGGCCATCTATCAGCAAGTATAGAAGTTGTAAACCAAACAGATTGTGTTGGTGTGGAAAAGACACAAGTGGATGCAGCTAATCTCTAATTGTTAAACTTGCCTAATGAAGTTGAAATTTTAATGATTAATTCCCATTACTTATAAAGAGGGGATAATATAATCAGAATATATTTTTATATACAGCCTTTTCAGAGATGAGTACATTTTTTTAAAATTTGATTTATATGCCATCCTTCTCCGGAGACTCAGGGTGGCTTACAATGCGTTAAGCAATAGCCTTCATACTTTTGTATATTTATACAAAGTCAGTTTATTGCCCCCATAATCTGAATCTTCATTTTACCTACGTTAGAAAGGATGGAAGACTGAGTCAACCTCGAGCCTGGTGAGATTTGAACTTGCAGTAATTGCAGGCAGCTGAATGTTAATTACAGTGCTTTAGTCTGCCGCACCACCAGTAATTTTGTGTTACATGTAATGTAACGCCTTGAACTACGTCATCAATGTGTGTGTAGAAAATGCTATATTATAGCACAGGGGCAGGGGTGAAATCCAGCAGGTTCTGACAGGTTCTGGAGAACTGGTAGTGGGAATTTTGAGTAGTTTGATGAACCGGCAAATACCACCTCTGGCTGGCCCCAAAGTGAGGTGGAAATGTAGATTTTGCAGTATCCTTTCCCTGCCATGCCCACCAAGCCACACCCACAGAACTGGTAGTAAAAAAAAAAAATTGGATTTTGGATTTCACCACTGCACAGCAGTCTCCAACCTTGGAGCGGTCTCCCAGCTTTGCTGGCTGGGGAATCCTGGGAGTTGAAGTCCTCCAGGCTTAAAGTTGCCAAGGTTGGAGACCACTGTGCTAACTTAGAATAGCATAGCATAGCAGAGTAGAGCACAACATAATGTTTTTTAAAATATATTTAATGGTTACATGTTCAGCCTGGGAAAAACTCCTTGAAAATATCTTAAGACTTATAATTAGCTGCTCAAGTACAAAAAGGAGCATGCCAATAATACTATATATGCATCAAGTATGCATGACTGGCTGGCTATAGGCAGAAATAGGGTGATCTGTAACTAGGGCGTACTAAAGAGGACATAACTGTACTCTACTGATCAAGCTGAAGGTTGATAAAGCCAGTAAAGTCATGTTTTATTAAAATGATACTATTTATGTACCTGCTGTTTAATCCAACTACATAATGAATGGAGACAAAGTGCAGTCAAACTAAATTAGCTCCATTCCCTTTGTATGTGTGTCATTTACACTTGGATATACAAAAAGGATGGAGTTGGATCACCACACCACATTTGGCTTCTTCCCTATTTTGACCTCCCCATGCACAAATGCCACTCTAGGCAATAAATTGATGTAGGCTGATAGAACCCTGTCTTCTCTAATTACATAGCTACATCAAATAGCAATTGCATCCATATTATTTAACTTCATCCTCTTATAAAAGCCTCCAGGCTTAAAGTTGCCAAGGTTGGAAACCACTGTGCTATAACATAATTTAGAATAGCCTAATGGGATTTTTTAAGAATCTAGTTGAATCTAGAGGGGCCTGGTGGCTCAGCAGACTAAAGCATTGTGATTAACAGTAATTGCAGACATCAGTTGTCTGCAATTACTGTAAGTTTGAATTTCACCAGGCTCAAGGTTGACTCAGCCTTTCATCCTTTCTAAGGTAGATAAAATGAGGACCCAGTTTGTGGGGGCAATAAGCTGACTTTTATAAGTATACAAAAGTATGAAGGCTATTGCTTAACGCATTGTAAGCCGCCCCGAGTCTCTGGAGAAGGGCAGCATATAAATCAAATTTTTTAAAAAATCTAATCCATACTTTGTAAGTATAAATAGAGACAGGGATTAGACTAGATCACATTAACTCTAAACTAGAGTTGCAGGAATATTTCACAATAAGTAGCTCACATTGAAACCCAGGCTAGCATGCATATTTTAACGGCAATAGAACTGGGTGATCTTGGACCAATCATTGTCTCACAGCACAACCCACCAGACAGGGTTGTTGTAGTAGGGGAAATAAGAAAAGGAAGGTGTGTTGGATATATTGGATACCTTGAGTTATTTGTAAAAATAATAAAGGTGCGATACAAATAAATAAACTTTCCTTCGGTAGCATTTTTGAAAAGTTATGTGACTACTGTACACAGCTTTCTTAGCAAGCCTCTAAGAATACCTTTGGAGTATCCTTTGAAATTTAATGAATATTATTATTATTAATGACACTCTGCTAATTGCTAGGAGGAACAGAGCCCTAAACTTGACATTTTCTTGGAGAGAAATATGAGAAAGGTCATCCCATTGCTTTGATAAAGCGCATTTTGTTTCCTTTATATCATTTTGGATTGAACTATTTATGAAAATCTAGACTGATTTGTAAATAGAATTAACGGGTCCCTGCACATTCCTGGTATAGAACAGCATATATTTTTCTCTTTGATGAAATAATAATGAAAATAATTCAGGGAGAGAAGCTATTTTGTGTTGAAAGGATTGTGGTAAAAAGATGAACTAGTGGCCATGAAACGGAAAGTACAAACACAATTAGAAACATGGAACTAACAATATTGCCCCATGTCACAGTTCTCCTTATCCATTAAAAAAGCCCTCACTTCAATACTAGTGAAGGTGTCTGGATATTTTCAGGTTTTCTATTTAGTTTGCTCAGACAATAAAACTTCTTTAATCTAATTGGTTAAGCAGAGAGAAATGGTTTTTGGATTAATAATGTTCCTGATATTCCTTGAAGTCACTTATTCTTTGAATTAATGAGATGGAACAAAGTGCTAGAATCAGCAATAGGAGTAAATATGGTATATCAATCTGAAAGGAAGCTGAATGAGTCTTTGGAAAGAAAAAGAATAAGTGCAAAGATATAATTAGTCATTGTAATATGGTGTTGAAGTGATGTGCACTGAAATGGTATACCCTCGGGTGTGCTAGTTCTATTCTTCTGAGTAAATACATCTGTCTTATTCATATTTGATCAAGGTGGATCATTTTATGTACCTAAAAAGTACTATATATAGTAGTACTATATAAAGTACTTTATATAGTACTTCTTATGCTTTATTAAAGTTCATTTCTAAAGATCTTTGAAATACATTGTATTTTACTGTCATATATAATACTGTATTTTTGTTACACTCTTTCCTGCCTGTTCACCAAAGGCTAGTATTGCTCCCATAGTAATTGTTCCATTGATATATGTTTAAATAGCATTCTTTCTTAAGCATTCCTTCTTAAGAAATAAATATCTTTGTAACATAGTAGAACTTTTGAGTAAGCATGCTTATTATTGTATTATCAGTCTGTTTTTATCATATTTTTATCTATTTATTTGCTCTGTATTGTTATATTGAGAGTCAATTTGATGCAATGGTCAATGTATGAGGCTAAAAAGTAAGAGAATAGTGTGATCCTAGAATTATCTTATCTGTTAGATTCAAGTAGTAAGTCAGAACAAAAATTCTTTTGAACAGGTTTGTATTGTCCCAGAATGTATAGCAAATTCAGTCTGATTGCTTGAGATTATTACAGTAAAAATTATTTTAAATGTAAAATGGGTGGAAAGGGGAAAGAAAGAAGGGGGTGAAGAGGAAAGGGGAGGGGAGGGGAGGGGAGGGGAGAGAAGGGAAGGGAAGGGGAAGGGGAAGGGAAGGGAAGGGAAGGAAAGGAAAGGAAAGGAAAGGAAAGGAAAGGAAAGGAAAGGAAAGGAAAGGAAAGGAAAGGAAAGGAAAGGAAAGGAAAGGAAAGGAAAGGAAGGGGGTGAAGAGGAAAGGGGAGGGGAGGGGAGGGGAGGGGAGAGAAGGGAAGGGAAGGGAAGGGGAAGGGGAAGGGGAAGGGGAAGGGGAAGGGGAAGGGAAGGAAAGGAAAGGAAAGGAAAGGAAAGATATGACATGCTGAAAATTGATAGTTATAAACCATTACACTAGGAAATTTTTTACCGCATAACCAGCTGACATTGTCCTCTTGTCCAATATCATTTCTGATGCAGATAGACAATTGGAAAATGTAATTATTCCTTAGTCCATTGACAAATCTTATAGTCTATAATTTTATAAAAACTTTGGTTCTTTTATTTGCACTTGAACGTAAAGTTCTTTATGCAACGTAATGTATTGACATGTACTATAAATAAAAATTGTATTGCAGGATCCAATTTGATGGAAACTGATCAAGGAGAGATTTAACCTGGAAATAAGAAAGAATTTTCTGACAGTGAGAGCAATCAACCAATGGAACAGAAGTTGCCTTCCGAAGTTGTGGGAGTTTCATCAATTGAGGCTTTCAAGAAGAGATTGGACTGCCATTTGTTAGAAATGGTGTAGGGTCTCCTGCTTGAGCAGATGGGTTGGATTAAATTACCTATAAGGTCCCTTCCAACTCTGTTAATCTGGTAAGCAATATCTGTTCTCTGCATTAAATTTCATGTTGTTGGATACGGCCCATTGTTCAAGTCGTCAAGATCTTTTTGGCTCTTGAGCTTGTCTTCTTGGTGTTGGCTATTCCTGCCAGGTTTAGTGTCATCTGAAAATTTGATGAGTTCCCCTTCTATTCCATCATCTAAATCGTTTATGAAGATATTAAAGAGTACGGAGCCTAAGAGAGAACCTTGTGCTTCCTTACTGCTTACTACCCTCCATGTAGATGTAGTACCATTAAGGATTACTCAGTGAGTACAATTTGTCGGCCAGTTACAAATCCATCTGGTGGTGCTGTCTATCCCATATTTTTCTAGCTTACCAAGAGATAGATTGTGGTCTACTTTGTTGAATGTTTGACTGAAATTTACTATGTCCATAGCATTTCACTGGTCTACTAATGTAGTCATTTTGTCAAAGAATGAAATATGATTGGTTTGGCATGGTCTGTTTTTAACAAACCCAAGCTGACTTCTAGTTATTATTTTATTTGTGTTTAGATGTTCACAGATCTGTTTTTTTATTATCTTTTCCATTATTCTATCCCAGGTATTGATGTTAAGCTGAATGGTCTGTAGTTTCCTGGGTCTTTATCCCCCCGTGACATTGAGGCTTATGCTTAATTTCACATATCATATGCCTTAACAAGGAAAAAGGTAGGAATAACCTGCAAAATTTACAGTTTATATGCCAAGCTGCTAGGCTAGAGAACTCAGTTCATTGATAGAACCAACTCTGGTTTTATTTGCAACTTGGCTTTATTTAATTAATTATTTTTTTTTCTCCTAAAGAATGCTTTGTCCAAAATATTAACATTTATCTAAAATTCCTAGCTTCCCCTGCCTTAATGTGCAGACTGACATTAATTGTTTTATATTTGAAATGTTTAATCAAGCTACTTGAAAAATGCTGTGTTTATTTTGAAATGTAATTTCCACTGTTCCCATATCTATCTGTCTATCTGTCACTATATGGAAGATTAGGTACCAGTGAGAATAGCATGAGAATAGCAAGATACTGAGTCAAGGAGACAAAATAAACTGGATAATATTTAGGATGTACAATGGCCTTCGTTTTCTTTAATTTATTTATTTTGGTATAAAGAAGATTTTTACATTAGCTTGAGAATCTATAAGGATAAATGAAAGCTCTTTTTCTATTTTCAAATCTATTATTCCCTGTTGGAAAGCTATTGCTTTTTAAACAGTCTTTTAACACAGTAATTCAATATTAATGCCCCAGGGCGAGGAAAGGAATATCAGTCCACAAAAGCTTCCGTCCCACTCCCGCAGATGTAATTTAAGCTAGATAAGATAATATCAAGCTGATGTTGAATGCACATTTCCTTTCTTCATCCTATTTTCTTCCTTTAAACAGAATAGTTGATTCCTTAACTCAGTTAATGATTTACTTCATGTAAACAATACAACATAGATGGGGTGGGTTCTACTCACCTTTACTACCAGTTCGCAATGGGAACCGGCACGCAGAAGCTTCTGCACATGCGCAGATTGTCAATTATGACATCTGGGTGGGTGGGCGGAGCCTCCTGCCCACCCACCCAGAACTGGGAACAACCCACCACTGAACATAGGCCATCTCAAGAGACCCAAAACAAGACAAGAAAAAGAACCTCTATGATGGGGAACAAAAATTTTAGTCAGTATAAATTCTCAAAATAAATATTATCATCCAAACCAGGTATAATTCTGGATTCTTGCAGTCTGGATATTTACTGCAAAAACCTGTTATCTGTGTTAAACGATTACATTGACAGAAGATAGTTGATTTTTGGCAGCCTTCCTCATTGGCTAATTAACACCACAAACATCTAGAGAAAATTCTCCAGACAAATATATGGTAATGGCGGAAAAGAGAGAAAGAGAAATAGCTTAAAATATCAATTGTTGAAAAGGTTCAACTTGATTTCATTTCTTCTGCTCAGTGAAGTGAAGGAACTCTTTTGTATGCTGAGTATCAATTCCAAATTCAGTTCTAATATATTCATTAAATGTGATTATTTATTCTTCCAAATCCTTCACAGAAATCATAAATCTACTACTTTGATTGAAACAAACTACTATTTTGTCCCAAATGCAATGTTTCATATTAAGAGCCTTCTAGGTATCTTATCTACTTAATAATGCCATGCTGGACTTTATTAGCTATTGATAGAATTAAATCATTAGCAAGAATCTAAAAGAATTTAGATTTTAATATAATTTTATATTTACAGTTTTAAAATGCATATTTTCATCAATTCTTTTAATTTATTATTTTAAGTGTATGAATTTTTAATAAAATTTTATACTTTTTAAAATGATAAATTTACAAATCTTTTTTTTAGTTTAATATGCTAAGTGAGCGAGCTATGTAGAGAAAATACATTTTTTCATCATCAATTTCTTTTCCTACTGATAGATTTGATTGTCACAACATTATTTTGCTTCTCATATACACAGTATAAGTCATGTAATTCCAAAATGTTATCACTGTGCAATATCAATTTCAGAGGTGGGTATCAGCAGGTTCTGACCGGTTCTGGAGAACCGGTAGCGGAAATTTTGAGTAGTTTGGAGAACCAGTAGTAAAGATTCTGGCTGGCCCTGCCCCCATCTATTCTCTGCCTCCCAAGTCCCAGCTGATTGGGAGGAAATGGGGATTTTGCAGTATCCTTCCACTGCCATGCCCACCAAGCCATGCCATGCCATGCCAGGCCATGCCCTCCAAGCCACATCCACAGAATCAGTAGTAAAAAATTTTGAAACCCACCTCTGATCAATTTGTGTCTCAGCAATATGTAGCTAAGCATGCCTTTTCTTCCCCTTGCTCCCCCCACCCCGGCATATTTTTGGGGAAAACCTCATGAGAAAAGTACCTGATAATGTGACTTGTGGCAATATATTTCAGTTTTCTATCTCTAATTTAGAAAGTAGGACTATACATAAAGGTAGAAAGTGAATCTTTAAACAATTTGAGAATTTACTGCATCATCATAAATATGCTGAAATACAACTTGACAAAACTCCTGCTGAGTTTTCAATAATAACCAGAAAATGCATGTTCTAAACATTATAATATAATGTTTGAAAGCTCCTTTGATATATAATTCAGATGAATTTTCCTGAACTATAAGCATACTAAGACAATCAAATATAAAATTACACGAAAGCCTATATGCATGTCCTCCTTTGACCTAATATTTAATGGTGTTAATACAGCTCAGAATTAAGTTATTAGGAAACATATTTGCACTACTTATTACAAGATTTGCTTAGCTCCCAATTTAGGAAATTGATTTAAGTCAGATGTATCTGTCTTCACAGATTTGACATGGGAATCACTTTGGTCTTACTTCAAAATGAATGAGATCTCTCCATTAGTTCTATGAGAAATCACAAAGTATTGTACTCCTGTGTTTTTGATAGAAATGTGTGCTGTTTGCTGGTGTAGTAGTTGCCCATTCCAATAAGTGCTGACAATTTCAAATTCTAGAACATGATTGTTCCATTTCTAGGAACTGACAAATTGCTTCTTTTATTTCTTGGCAAAGAAGGTAAAATTTAATGGCTCCTTTCCATTTCGCAGAGGTCAATAAATATTGCCAAATTTTAAATGGATAGATGGACTCTGGGCAAAAAACATTCTTTTATTTAAGAGATTTAAATAAAAGGCAAGGCATTTACTTTTATATATATATATCTTTTCCAAGGTGATATGTATGAATTTGTGTTTATACTGGTGCCTCTAGGGAAGAAATCTGATAATATTACATAAAGTTTGGTTGAAATGCATGTGCATGTATGTATATACAACACAACACAGCTGCTGAGGAGGCTTTTTTTAATCCTTTGGGGTAATTTGCATGGATATAAACATGGATATAGAAATAGACTTTAGGTTCATATAGGCTGGGGGGAAATCAAGTATACACTACATGAACAACAAGATATATAGTTTGTGAGTAAAAACAAGGAAGATTGAAAGCTTGCAGATCAAATTGTTTGTCCTCCTATGGTCCTCCCATGGTCATTTACTAAGGTTGTAGTAGCTTCCTTTATCTAAAACTATTAAGCTAAAGTAGTTAAATGTGTTAGGCATTTCTTTATGGTGCTTAGTAAGGAGAATGAGTGAAGAGAAACCTGAATTGGTTAATTAACTGAATTAGTATTTTAAGACAAAACGATCTTGTCCCTTTTCAGTAAAGTATCAATAGCCCCACTTATCTGAAAAAGTTCAATATATCAGAAAGAACATTTTATTCATGACAAATCCCCATACATTGTAATGAAATATGGTTCTGTATTGATCTATTTGTTGTTTTGTATTTGTATTATTTTTGTCATGCTCTCCTTTGGTTTTTCTTTTTCTTTTTGTTATTTTGATAATAATAAAAGTATAATATTGCAAAAATCAATACCTCCAACTTTAGCGTTTGTTTATATTTTCAGGTGAGGTTCCCGCCCCCCGCAACTATAACTTAAATTATAGTTTTATAGGGGTTAAGGGTCCACAATAGCATGAAATAATTATTAAGCATTCCTTAATTCCTTTTTTTCTTCTAAGTGTCAACTATGTCCTTAATCCTTTTCACTTTAAATCATGCTGTTGCATTTACCTTGGGATTAATTCCCCAAAATCCACTAGAATACAACAGTAAATTAAAAACTGAGCAAAGAGTTTCAACAGTATTAGTGACAGGCACTAACACTGAATATACTCTCTGGGAAGACTGACTTTGACCTTCTCTCTGCTACAACAGTTAATATCAACTATTCAATACGAGGCTTTTATTGTCAGACCTTGGAGATAATTCATTTAAATCTCTCAGCAGTCCATCTGCAGTAGAAATACATAAATAGGGGGCATTTGAAATAGCCTTTGTCGATCAATCATAGCCCCAAAGGCAACACCTGAAACTGCAGGCCAGGGCCATTAGGGGATAATAGAGTCAGTTCTTCTTTGCTTCCTTCCTTCTTTAGGGACAGATCTGCAAGCTGTGATAGTCCATAGCCTGCAGATTTAGTAATTCAAGAAGCAGATGGAATCCTTAATTGCCAGAATGACTTATAAATAAATATTTCACTTACTTTTATATAAAAGTCTGAGTTTTCTCATGTGATGTTATCCTTGGAATTTTGTTACTTTCAGATTTGACCCAAGAAAAAGAACGGATTTTCTCACTGTAACATTCATATCAGAATTTCTCTCGGAGATTTCATTTAAGTAATATTTGTTGCAGGTATAAAACATGTTGAATACATGCCAATTCACTATCACCTTAGTTTCCACTGGAGATCAATACATTAGAGTTATAATGATCCTGCATAAGATGTGATGAGCATTTTGGAGTGGAGGGAAATGCCTCTATGGAAATAAGATTCTGCAACTGACCTATCCTGTAGGCCAAGTCAAAATGGTAATGAAGAGCATTCCCCAGTAACTGGATGGGACAGAGCATGCCCACAGCAATTTAAGAGCTGATACTAAGATTAATATAATGTACAGTAGGCATTTCCAAAACAAGTCAACAAATTCTATTCTATTCTATTCTATTCTATTCTATTCTATTCTATTCTATTCTATTCTATTCTATTCTATATGCAATCTGTCCTCATATAACAGAAATACAATTATTTCCGTTATATGAAATAAAAACAAGAAAGAGAATAATAACTTCTCTATATGCTGGACCAGGGAGAAGTTGGTTCTTCTTTTCTGACTGAGTTTTTGTGTTCTTCAATGCGTGCACTTATTCTTCTGTTGGTTTGTCCAATGTATGTGGTGGGGCAGGCGGTGCATGGGATTTCATTTCAACATATACATGTTTTCTGAGGTTTTTGCGGGTGTTTCTATGTAGGTCTTTGGTTATTCGGGTTTTCTCCCATGTAAAATTGGAAGTGTCTTGGCGACTTTTCAATGAAGTCTCATTCATCATCTTCAGGCTGGTGTTTTCAGCTTCGTGCTTCTAGGAGGATAGAAGTCTGAAGGTACAAATCTCCTGCCACCACTTCTAATCACTTAATCAGTTTGGGCAGTGCCTTTCTACGTTTCTTCTTGTTAGGTTTTTTGGGGAATCTCCCCTCTCTTGTTTAATTGTTGATCAGCAGCATCTCTTCAACTCATCCCTCAAAGTTATTCTCTCCCACCATTATACTGAAAGTCTTAAATCTTAAACTGAAAGTCTTAAATCCTAGGAAATAAGGGTGTATTTGGAAAAAGGCAGGCTCCTCCCAATTCAGTGGGAGATTCTATTATCACACCTAATTTCAATAAAATATAATATAATTCTAGCCTTTATATGGATGCTGTTTCCTGATCTGATCTACTCTGAAGGACTGACATTCATTAACTACTGGTTCCTTTCAGCAACTGTCCCCTCCATAATCATCCTTGCACCTTTCCATCCTAATGGGGACTATAGAAATGGCCTTGAAGAAGAATTCAGCAACTATAATGGAAGCATTAGCTTAGCCTAGATAGGCAGGAGGAAGGTGAAGAAAAAAGTCAAGGTTGTATAAGAGAAGAAAAAGAGAATTTCTGTCAAGTTTTCAAGATTTTGTTATACCGTGTAACAATGGAGATCCCACAGGTCTTGTGGTGTCTTCTTTTCTGACCTGATCTATCTCAAAAGTCTGACACGTTACTTTCCCAGTTGTTTGCACACATGAGTGCTTTCATCTCATACTTCCACATCATCTTCTTCGACAGTAATGCAGAGCCTTTCTTTTTCTTTTATTTTCCCCTTAGGGCACTACTGTAGCTCTGATGCGATAATAATCAAAGCAATCGGAAACGCTTTGTCCTTTGTTTCTACACACCTATTAAATCCACGGAAACTTTGTAGCCAAAAAGAACTGATAGCTCATTTCAGACAAACAAAGGAACAAGGTAACAGCAAGTTAAAAATGAAAAAAAGGGAAGATCATAATATTTGGTGCAGGAGATGAAAAAGTAAAGAGAAATGCTTCACCCAGCTAATGCTGTACCCAGTATGAGCAGAAACCAAAAGGCTTCCAATTTGAAGACGTAAGATTTGAGATTTAAGATGTAAGATTTGAACAGCAACCAGCTACTGGAATGGAAGGGATGTGCAATGCAATAGCCAATCAGAGCTGGGGCTGCTGGTGGAATAGAACAAAGTGTTGGAGACCATCAACTTAGAAGTTTACTGCTGCTCAGATCAGAAAGTACCACTTTTGAATTGAAAATGGAAAATACGCATATGGGATACATTTGTAATGGGTTGGGAATAGCAGAAAAATGTCATCTGGCTTGCACTCAGAAAGTGGTTTGTGACCTGTACTTAGGCAAAAAAATATTGATCTGATTCATGGGAGAAAAAAAGCCTATCTAAATGATCACTTGGAGTCAAAAGATAGAGCCTCAGATAGCTCGACGGGCTAGATAGCCTGTTATTAACACCCAGCTGTCTGCAATTATGCGAGTTCGAGGCTCAAGGTTGACTCAGCCTTCCATCCTTTCTAAGGTAGGTAAATTGAGGACCCAGTTTGTGGGGGCAATAAGCTGACTTTGTATAAATATACAAAAGTATGAAGGCTATTGCTTAACACATTGTAAGCCGCCCTGAGTCTCCGGAGAAGGGCGGCATATAAATCTAATTAAAATAAAAAAATAAATAAAATAAAAAGTCACATGTTGGCACTCAGTCAATCAATCACTCAATCAATTGCTGTCCCTAAGGCATTTGTAGTAATCCTCAAAATACGATAGGATCCTTGGGGCTCTCTGAGTTTGGTCATTTTCTTGCAGATGTTTCACTAGCAAACTAGGCCATAGGTCCACGGTAAGAAAGCCACCAAACTCAGAGAATCCCAAGGACTCCCCATATAACTCTGTGTTACAAATATTCTATTCTATCATTCCTCAAATGCTATTATTTTTGTTGTTTTTTCCTTAAAGTGTCTCCTTGAACTATTTTCCCAGAACTTGCTCAAGGCATAAAGTCTATCCCAGATAGACTTTATGCCTATCCCTGGTGATAATTTCTAAGGTGATAAAAGTAGTAAAAGGCTGAAGAGGAGAATGGTTTGCCCTATGGTGCTTCAAAGCTCCAATCTCGAAATCTGTCTGTACTGTCAAGACAAATACATTCATCATACATAGCATTGGTTTTTTAAAATAACTAGGTAAATTATTCTGTATTTTTATTATAAATTCAACTATAATTTATCTTGGAACTAGTCTTAGTCAGAATTTTTCCAATTTTCAAATGATATCAGAATCTCTTTACAGAAATGTACCACTAGTATTTTCTGGTTATTATTTCATATAGGATCTTATTAACTTCTTCACCTTAAACCAAATATATATCTTCCTATTTTTTTCTAATGCATATTGCTTCCCCTTAGAAGATCTTATTAAGTAAGATGTTTTCTTCATACCTAAGTCTGTTCTAATCTACATCTAAGCACAGCACAAGCATGGATTTACCATATTTTTTTTAAACATACAGTAACTCCATTATACTGCTTTCATCTTGTCCCAGGCCATGAGAAACAGACTTAATTTGTCCTTGCCTTGTAAGTTCTTCCACTCCTTAACATCATCCAAAGGCAGTCTCAAGATGCAGAAAGTCAGTTAGGTAATTCAACATTTAATTGTGTTGGTGTTAAGCAGCAATGAAATTCAGCCAGATCTATCCAGCTCACATGAACCGGTAGGGCCAGCGGCAGAAAGCTCTGCCCACCCACCGGGATGTCATTCCATTCCATTTTTGACTCTCTGTGCATGTGCAGAAGAGGTGTGCACACTCACATTCCTGAACCGGTAACAAGATAACTGCATTTCACCACTGGTGTTAAGCCATGGATGTGACACTGACTAAGAACAGAATAATAAAGGTAAGATAGAAGTCAGCAATCTGGATAGCAAATTTTATGTTAGCTCAAGAATGTTTAAATGACACCAATCAGCCATTCAGATTTCAGTACTTCCACACTGGCCACCATCTTATCAACTCTAATTAGTTCTTTCAAATCCTCCATTAAACGTTTCTCTAATTATCTAAGAGAAATAAATCAGGATACATGAATGATGATATATTAATGCAAATCATGAAGCTTACCTAATTACACAGGTTGTTATTTTGGAAGCCTAATGCATATGCTGCTATATCTTTTTTACATGTTCCTTTAAATTGAGCTAGAATTTGTCCTTCCAGCAATCTCTTTTTCTTGTGTGCCCATTTCAAAGGAACAAGAGGGAGGAAGGGATGAGAACAACAGTTTATTGCAACTTAATTAAGCTCTAAGGATTCATTTCACTAATTCGAGTCACAGGAAGGATAATAAAACACAGAGGGAAGGTAACAAGATATAAATAAGTGCAAAAATCTAAACACCATAAATATAACTGAAATACAAGCTGAATATATGCTTTTGAAACTTATATTCTTGTCAAGCACAAACTTGTGTTTACATTTGGTCAACTATATATGAGCCACCCAAATACTGTAAGGGGACAAAAATGTTTTTGAAGACTGAAAGATCAGAATGAAAAAAACGATAATTGTGGAACCCAAATAAATTTTCATTAGGCACTGTATCTTTCAGGTTCCATGCTTTTAAAACCAAAAAAAAAAAAGAGTATCTAAGAAATACTTAGATGCCTTCTATTGAAGTCTTATGGACAATAAAGAGAACAAATAAAAAGAGACATTTATCCCTTCACAATGCATTTATTTTTAAGTTTTCTCTTTACAGACAAGGAGAAAACTGATGACAAATTTGAAATACCCACTGCAACCTCAACTGAAATGTCTGAAACTTGCTTAAGAAACAGACAGGAACAATGTGGTGACAAATAACCTGAATCCCTTCCACTCTCAATATGTCAGTGCACAATGAATTGTACAAACAAGAGTGATTTATTGAAGAAAACCCAATTAATCCAACTAACATTGGATGTTCAGATATAACTTTAAAAAAAATCCCACTTTGTTTTCTGCTTTTATTTGGCCCAGACAATTTGTCATACTATTATCACTAAGCCAATTTCTTACCTCACTTTTTCACCTATCAACAACTTCACTAGACACTCATAAGGGCAGTGTAGCAATAAAAGCAGAGATTTATAGTAACCATGAAATCTATCTTGAGTTGTTGCTTTCAGAAGTCTAGTAGACCTGGCTGAACATTTGGAAGTTTCTAACCAGACTCTGCAATCTCTGCCTGACAACCCTAGGACTTTGAGATGGGCCCACATTGGCTTCAGACCATGGCAACACTACAGAGCACTTAGTTTATTGGTTTGCTTTTAAAAAAAAAAAAACATATGACTGCCTAACTTGGAAAATGATACTCTGGGAGTATAAGAAAGACAATCCAATATAAAATCAGTCATCAATAATCAGTAATAGGTTGAACATCAAGGTCACTATCTTTTCAAAGGGCAGGTGATACTATAGAATTTTTGTTTTTACTACTGGTTCTGTGAGTGTGGCTTGGTGGGTGTGGTGTGGCTTGGTGGGCGTGGCTTGGTGGGCGTGATAGGGAAAGGATACTGCAAAGTCTCCATTCCCATCCCACTCCTTGGGGAAGGATATTGTAAAATCTCCATTCACATCCCACTCTGGGGCCAGACAGAGGTGGTATTTGCAGATTCCCCAAACTACTCAAAATTTCCACTACCAGTTCTCTGAACTGCTCAAAATTTCCGCTACCAATTTTCCAGAACCTGTCAGAACCTGCTGGATTTCACTCCTGTATAGGACCCATCAGATGACACTGTTCCAAAGAAGAAACCCAGAACATGCCTACCCTGTTAAAGCAAGTGAGAGGTGTATATGATCTTCTAGGGAGTCTACATAAGCCACCTGATGCTATGTAACACCTTTTGGATGATAACCAGCACATTGAATTGTACCCAGAAGCCATTCCTGGATGAGTGTAATGTTAGTCATCTCTAATAAGTTTAATCTTATTAGAGGTGACTGATATTAAACAGCAGTAGCCACAAATCTAATCTAAGGATCAATGACTAAGCACTGGGGACAGAGCACAGTACTAATATAAGACCAATAAAACCCACTGTTCTTGGCTTTAGAAAAACTGTTGGATCTGGTTTTTCCTCCAGGTGTTTCAGATTCAGTTGAGTGGAGCAACCTTTTGTTTGCCTAATTGTTCCATTTGGTCATTTGCATATTTGTCATTTTTTTATTGTGTTTGTTTCTGTGGTACACCACCCAGAATAATATTGATTGAACTGAGCAGCTCCATAACTCCAATCAATCAAACAAACAATCAATTAATCAAAAAAACACTAGCACTACCTTTCCCATAAGCAAACTGCCCCATGACTGCTACCACACTTTGTATTATCCATTATCACCACAACCTTCCGGCCTGCCTTCCACCTTATCTTTTCCAAGATATATTAGTTTCTCCCATCTCCTACAGACTCATTTCCCAGACTAAGGATCTCAATAAATCCACTGGAATACTCAGTGATCTAGTAGTCTGTCAGCACCCAAATACTTCTGATCAGCAATCAGCATTCTCCTTCACAAACCACTAGACCCTCTAAATCTTCCATCCCTATTATGATTTCCTGTTCTTATCAGGGGAACTTAGGCAGGTGTAACTTAATAAGTACCAAAGTATCTTTCTCCTTTCCCCTAACCCCTTTCCTTCTTTCCAAGCAGTAGACTAAAATGTCTTACCTCAGGATTCAAATTAGCAAATATAAACAAGAGAGGTTCTATAACTGAGTTGTAAAGCAAATTGCAAACTGTACTAGTGCAAGTTTCTGTAATCAACCTAAGCAGAAGAGGCATTCATTTATGCAAATTATTGCATGAAGTAATAAGCACGGCTCAAAATTGCCTATATTAGATGTCACATTCGGAGCTGCTGAAACCTTTCCCCTCAAAGATTCTAAAAAGTTATTATCAATCCTGAAAGGAAATGCTCATGTACAGTTAATTCAAATGTCTCTTAAAATTAAATTGGGATTCAGTCTAGTGACTTGATCAATCTTCACATTGAAAACTAGAACTTGTACTTCATTATGTGTAGTTAATCACTACAGGGGGAAAAGGTGGTTTCTTTCCCTTGCAAGAACAGATGAAAAATTATTAAGCAAATAAAAAGCACATTCATTTTTACCCTATCTGATGCAGTCCAGTGCATTCAATATCAAAAATTAGCACGGATCACATTTTAAATTATTAAAGGCATTTATCCAAATTATTGTCTTGACTAATTATTCACCTTTTCTTTTTAAATTGCTGAAAATTAGGAGAACTGAAAGCTAGTTATTCTTATTTCATAAGAACACCTCCATAACCAAATACTCCAAATTATAAACATTTAAAAGAAGCAGATTGATGAGATTTTTCAAAATCTCCTGGGCGAGAGCTATAAAATATAACAAGGACAAAATTTATATAAAGATTAAGGTAGGAGTCTCTATATTGCTGTAAGAAATTGCATTAATAAAGTTATTCCAAATCACCATGTAGGGCAGCACTACTCAAAAATCAGTCATTTTATTTTAACATTCTAGATCAAGAGTGTCTGCAGGAAAAGGATGTTAAAAAGTCAGGAAGGTGGTTATAACTATGGAATTAAAGTCTCATCACATGGACATACTGTATTTTTCGGAGTATAAGACGTACTAGACTATAAGATGCACCTACCTTTTTTGGTGAGGCAGAGGAAATCTGCCTCTGCCTCCCAGCAATTTTGCCTCGTTGCAGCAAACAGTCTGCTTTACTTTCATTTTCGTTTTTGGCATAGATTGATTAGCACAAGGGAAAAAAAATCTGCTCCAGCAATTTACTTCCAGCAGAGGCCCACGCAAAACAGCTGAGAGTCGGGAGGCCGATCCAATCAACTTATGTTAATTAGGCTGTGCTGAAGCTGAAAGGAGCTGTTTCTTCTTGCTGCTTACTGCAAGGAGGTTAACTGCTGGGAGGCAGAGGCCAAAGGGTGGGGGGCAATGGGTGGGCTGGGCTACATTTGGTGTATACAATGCACCTAAATTGTCATCCCCTCTTGGGGGGGAGGAAGGTGCATCTTATACTCTGAAAAATATAGTATATAAAAAGAGGGAGTGCTTTGATCATATGGTCATTGCCCTATTCCTGACTGTTTGAAAAGTCTGCTCCCAAGGACACCCATGTCTTATAAGTATATTCTTGCATGAGAATAAAGAAGGAAGCAATATTATACATTTTTATTCAGACCCCAAGTAAGTTTCTGAAACAAAACCAACACAGAGTTTGTTTCTTCTGCACATTGTTTTACAATGCAGATACAAGCAGATTGATCAGTAACTGGACAATAGTTTCTGCCATTATTTTAAGTAAGTATTTCATACCACCAAAGCAAGAGAAATATTACATTATAATCATTGCAGTTTTGAGAATATGTAGCTAAAAATAAAACCAATGTTTACATCAATGAGATCCTGGGGGATTTTTAAAATTTATTTTAATATTAAGCATGATGACTGAAGCATGGGGCAATCTGTGGCAGAAGATATATTATTTCCTGTTGTTAAACATTTAAATCTTATTTGTGTTCTCCATAACTATGTAGCTCAGCATTTTTATTTCTTAATAAAAACTTGTGCTGCTTTTTAAATTAATAGCTAACCCTACTTGATAAACATTTTTTGTGCAAAAGAAATGACTATTTTATGAAATGGCTTATTATATAAATTGCACCCTATGGTCTACTAAATCTTCAGAGATATAGATAACGGTTTCATGCAGGAAAAAAAACAATAAAACATGAACTCATACACTTCTGGGCAAAATTGTAATTATGTGTTTTTAAAATATCTCTCAAAGATACTCTCCTAGTGAAATATATCTTCTCTATTTTAAGAACAGCCAACACTTTTGAAAACATCTCAAATTATGACAGATATAGTAAATGAAATATCATGCTTCATTCTCATATTTAGAAATTAATTTCAACAAAACCAAACAAAAAAATCATTGTCTGCAAAAATGGCATATGTTTTAAAATGTTATTATTTTTTTTTAAAAAAGGAAATAAAAATTAACAAGAACTAATGTGAAGAAAACAATGTAAACAAAAAAGCAAAGAAAAGTGGAAAAATAAAAATTAAAAAAGAAGTTTCTGATTTTCTTTGCAGGGATTATAAGTACAAAATTATCTCACACTCTCCGGTGACACCCTTGCCCTCTTTTTCTATAATTAATTTTTTTCTAATTATCAAAGCCATAAATCATAAATCCAATTTTTTCTTTTTGTTGCACACAAGAAGTCTATTAAGGGTTTCAAGTCAGCAATAAGTGTATATGTTGCCTTTTTTATAATCAACAAAATCAATTTAGTCATCTTGCAAGTCCATCATCTTCACCAACCATTGCTTCATTGTGGGTAGTGCTGAATTTTTCCACCTTTGTTGTATATAATAATCTTGCTGCAATTATCATATCTAAAAACAAAGTTCCATGACTTTATTCCAGTTATTTGTCCATTAATTCCCCCCCCCCCCCAAATTCTCCGGTTTCAATGGTACATTAATTTTTATGATCCTCTGAATTAGTATATATATTTGTTTCCATTTTTTCCACATGTCCACATATCCACCAATCATGATAAAATGTCTTTTTCTGTTGTTCACATTTCCAACATAGATCTGAAGTACTCTGGTGATGTATACCAATAATGTACCATTTTAAAAAAGTTCTCTGTAAAGTTAGAATGTAAAGTAAATTTCAATTGTTTTCAGCCACATATTTTCCCATTGATCGATTTCTATATTGTGACCAAACTTTTTAGTCCATTCATCATACATTCTTTTACTTGTTCTGTTTCAAATTTTAATAAAGGTTTATAGGTTTTGACAATTATATGTTCATCACTTGTAGACAGTTCTGTTTCAGAGTAAGTCTGACAATGTTCAAAACCATATATTGTTCTGTCTTTCTTTGTCAGTAAAATATAAATTCAACACAAAAATAGTTTGTTGTGAAAATGGCTGCTTGCAAAGGCTCCTGGATTGGGGCTGAAAGGTGAAAATGGAAGCAGTATGCTCCGTCCCATAGTTGGGTAGACCAGGTTGCCCTAATAGACTGGTCTCACTGGAAAAAACACCTATTCTGTCTACTTTAAACCTTTCTAATAGTTGCAAATTGAAAAATCAGTGACAAGTATATGTCCCCATGCTACCAGATGTTCTCTTCATTTTATTTTACATTTCCCTTGACAAATTTCAAAACTTTAGCATTTCTCATATAGAAAATGCTTCTTGTGGTGCAAGCCACAAGGGTATTTTAGAATACAGCCTGAATTTGCATCGAATCCATATTTTTAATATGGCATGCATGCTGTCATAATTTACAAAATCTATGAATCTTAGCTTTGTTGTACCACAAATATCCATACCATCGAAATACCAGACCATGTCCTTATAATAGAAACCCTGCTGTTTTTCAGCAACATCCATTTTGTCATCCAAACTAAACAACAAGCTGCAAAATAAAATTTTAAATCAGATAAATCCAATCCCTCTGTTTCCTTTGCATCTTGTATCATTTTATAATTAATTCATACTTTTTCCCCACTGCCATACACATTTAGATATATCCTTCTGGAATTATTTAATTGGTGTAGTAGTTGTCAAAATAGGTTTTGTCTGAAACAAAAATTATATTCAATCAATTTCTCCCCAGCAACAATAATTGCATTTTGTCTCATCTTAACATATCTTTTTTTTAATTTCATTCTATGTCTTAACAAAATTATTTTGAAATAACATACAGTTCATGTTTGTCATGGTGATACCAAGCATTTTATCTCCTTCTCAATCTTAAAACATCAATTTTACTTTATTTTGTATTTTCATATTTTTGTTAACATCTTTGTCTTCTTTTTATTACCATACTTTTTGGAGTATAAGATGCCCCCCCCCTAAAAGTGAGTGAAAATTGTGATGCGTCTTATACACTGAATGTTGCTGAAGCCCATCCACCTGCAAGCCCACACCCTTTGGTCATTTTTGTCCTCCGCACATCATGTTTTAGACCCATTCCAGGCTGCAGGGATCACCACAGCACATCGCCGCTGGTCACCACTTCTGTGCGTTCCATTTTCGGCCTTCATGTGTTGCGTTTTCGGCCTCTGCATGCCCCATTTTTTGCCTCCGTGCATTGCATTTTCAGCCGGTTCCAAGTGGCAAGCAGCAATGACAGCAGTGGTGGTCACATGACTCCCCCCCACCAAGCCATACTCACCAAGCCACGCCCAGAGAACCAGTAGCAAAAGTATTTTACATTTCCCCACTGGTGTCCAGTCTTGGCAATTTTAAGACTTCTGGACTTCAACTACCAGAATTCCCCAGCCAAAATCCACAAGGCTTAAAGTTGTCAAGGTTAGACACTCCTGCTTAGAGTTTCTTGTTAGGGTCCTGTACCTCTATATGTATTATTGCTACATTCACCCCTTTCGAAGTGTCTGTCATCTCTGCCTGTAAGATAAAACTATTATGTCTGGTAGAGGTTGAATACAAAGCCAATAATTCATATGGTTAGGGAACTTTCCTGATTTAATCTTTTTTATATATAGCTGCTGGAACTTTCTTTATTGTCATAGGTATATAACAGTACACTTTGCCTTTGCTCTTTAATCTTGGTAGATTTTGTTTTCTAAGATATTCATCTATTTTCTCTAAAGAAATGTCATGTCCTTTATGCAATTTAGAATAATACTGATTAAATGCTTTTGCATAGCAACATTGTCCTTTAATACAGTATTTTCCTCTTGAAATTTTGTTATCATTTTCTTTTCTCTTTCTTTTCATAGTTTATATGCCAGCCGCTTCCCTGAATTATTCGTACATTCAAAGTCATTTTTGCTTTACATAGTTCATTTTTATTTCCATTTATCTTATGAACACAGATAGCTGTTGCTCTAAAAGCTTAATTTGTTGGGAGATACTTATCTTCCCTGGAGATTTTTTGAATTCTTTTTATCTCATCCAAAATATTTTGTGCTTTCTCTTCCCTCTTCAAGTTCAATATTTAGCATTAGATCCTACCATGCTATGTAGCACATCAGGCAGAAGTTCAATATTATGATGTATAAAATAACCTCTGCTAAAAGCTTTATTTGCACGCCAAACCATTTTTAACTCAGTGTTTTATTTAAATTAAGTTTAAAAAAATATTTTCTTTTAACAATTCTCCACTATGACTTCTTTCTGTAACAAAGTTTTATTTAATCTCTGTCTAAAAGAACTAGTTTTCTTTTATAAACCAAAAATAGTTATGATCTGAAAAGTTATCTGGTTATATTCAAGGCAAATATCGGACTAAAAAATTGCAAATAGCTTATGAATAAAGAATGAATAAAGACAGGTCATAAAATACTTAAAGTTAGTTTAGTAAAAGGGGAGTTAAAAGTTCAAGAAGGAGAAAGGAGACTATAGATTATTAGCTTATGTTAATTTATGATTGTTAAATGTTATACCCTGTATTTTGCTCTGGGAAATGGGGGGGGGAGAGTTGGGGAGGGGAAGGTGGGAAGGGACGGAGGGAGGGGGAAGGGGAAATGTTTGTAAAATCTTTTAAAATTTTTCAATAAAAAAAAGTGATCTGGTAATATCTCTGCTTTAGGTATTTTAGTAGCGAAGTTGTTTGAAATCCTAATCAATCCTAATCTCAATCTATTATTGAGAAGGATCTATGTCTTTCTGAAAAATAGATATATTTTCTTCAATTACCATTTTTTGTTGCCATATCAACCGGACCTTTTTTTTTTAACCATAACTAGTTTTAATATTTTTCTCAGAAGTTGTATCTAGTTGCAGAAATCACTCCATGCCAATCCCCATCAAATGTCAGTTTTTCATAAGGAAAAACCTATCAGCCTCTACATAGGTTGTTTGTAGAACTCCACTTTCTCCTCCCAACACCATAATCCTAGCTCTCTGCAAATTAATGTCCACCCCAGTGCAACTTGCATATCTTCACAAACCAATTCTAATATAATATAGGAAAATATATTCCATTAATATGGTAAGTAACTTACCATATTAAATTTCAAGTTACCATTTAGATAATCTAATATATTGCTACAGAAATACCATGTCCATCATAAAATTACTCATCTGAAATCTAAGCTGAATTAAGTTGCCTCAGAAGGATTTGAGATATTCAGATCAAGGGGGATTCTGCTGCAAAGCAGACCAAATTGAGTTAAGCTTGCCAAAGACCCAAAATTCACTTACAAATGAATGAATTTCTTCACAAACTCTCTGTAGAAATGCATGAGAAATGGGACAGAGGGTATATTTATATAACTTGCCTATAATCAGAGTGTAATTTTATGAGGGTGTATTAAATTGTGTAGGAAATATCTAAGGAGATTCTCAGTCATCCAGGTTGTTCCAAAAGTCCTTTTTCAAGAGACAATTGGACTTTCTTGTTTTTCTTTGAAGGCATATCGCTTCTCATCCAAGAAGCTTCCTCAGCTCTGACTGGACAGGGGGGAATGGAAGAATTTATATTCCTTGCAGACAGTTGGTCATTTGCATTCTTTTAGAGAGTCCTTGAGGACGTTTATCTGTGTTGTCAGAGTCACCTAAGTAGTGCAAATGGATGTGCAGTCTTCTTGGGACTGTTAAAAGGACTTGTATTGTAGACTCTGTGTAGGAAATACTATAAATCTGAGCCTTGCTGCTGTTGCTGTTTCCACGATTTGTTCCACATTAATCACATCACATTTGAGTACTGTCTTTCTTACCCTCCAAATGTAAAAACATTCTTAAAGTATTAACTGCACCTGGAATTAACAGTAAAGTCTTATATATGCCTGCTTATAAATAAGAACCAATTAGTTTAACCATTTTTAATTTCAGAAAATTGGAATCTGGGTACTTTTATTTCACTGAATTCACTTGTGTTGTTATATTGTTGAAATATTCTCAGTGTTTTAAAGAGACTACTAGCACATATTAAAAGAAAGTTGAATTATTTGTGTCACAACTTATATATGAACCTTATCACTTTGAAGGATCAATTGGGCAACTGGAGTGCTGTTATTAACAGGTATCTGTAAAGAAAATATGTCACTGTAGCATGTTATGTCATTTACTTAATTTTGTTAAGAATGGTATACTTTCTAAAACCAACAATTAAAAAAATGATTATGCAAGTCAATCTAATGAAACATATGCCTAGACTATTGTTCATCATAAATCCAAGGACAGCTTTTTAACTTCTTTCAGTCAGTCCAACTCTTTTTAAAATTAATATAAATAACAATATATAGTGAGGCAAAAAGAAACCCTTAATATTATTGGGCTAAATTGGTTAAATTTAGTTACATTTTTAAATTTTCATTTTAACTTTATTCCCTCGATAAATAAAAAAATATTTTGTCAAAATGCTGCATTATTTCATCATTCCTGGAAATTATAATTGTTCATCTTTCCTGGAAACTATTTATAATATGTGTCACCCATCATGTTTCCAGGAAAATCTAAATATAAAAGGAAGAAGAGCATTAATCTATATGACTTACAGGTTGCTGAAAGGAAGGATGTTAATGGAAGGTAATGGAAAGTACTAGAAATCTCAGACCTTCAGACTACACCACGCATGCACTTCAGGTAGAAGGACCATTTAAGAACAACAATGAATCAGTTATTTAATATTTAATATAGTACAACTGCTTTTAACTCTGTGAAGGGAGTTAACTCATAAATTATTTCAGAACTCAAGCAACAATGAAGTGACTCAAAGCAGCATACAAAATGCTAAAACATTGAAAAATACCCCAAACAATTATATTATTAAAACATTATAATCTATGTCAAAGCTAAAACAGCAACAAAAACAGGTGGGGGGATGTTAATAATAATTGAGCACTCCCTAATGCACAACCAAAACTTGAGGGACCTTCTGAAGATCAGAAGTGAGAGAACCAGCCTCACCTGAGGGTGAAGACTATTCTGCAATATAAGTGTCAGAGCCAAAAAGTCCCACCGCCTAGGACATAGCTCCCTAGATGACAGAATCCCGAACATGCCCTCTCTGTTGGATCTGGTGGGGCAGGCTTATGAAATTGGAGAAAGGTGATCCCTCAAATAACCTTGTTCCACTCTATGCATGGTTTTAAAGGTCAAGACCAAAACCTTAAATTGGACTTGAAGCAAACTGGCAACCAAAAAACTTGTGAAGCAAAGTATGACATGTGTTCAACCAGAAATAAAAATTACTGCTCATGACACTGGATTTTGCACAGGTTGAAATTTCCAAAGTTTCACTATCCCCTTATTCCAAGCATCAACCAGGACTTCGGATAGATTGCAATAGTCAATAGAACAACCCCCAGCATCCTCTGAAACCTATCTGTCACTAGGGGACATATTTAATACTCTGTTAGTCTGTTAATGGATGCTCTCTGAATTGAATAACAGTGCAAAATGATCCAGTGGTAATCAAATTGTGATCTGACATCTGAGAGGACACTAGATTTGGTGTGTTGGGCTTTGGATTACCTGCTATATGGGATAGGCTCTTGGTTGTCATGAACATCTGAGCCATCTCAGATCCCACTCCCATGAAAGGAAGGTTACAGTTCCCTAAGACCATAAGTCTGCTAAACCAGAAATGCAGTCAATGAACTTTGGCAGGGAGGTTGCTAGGGAGCCAGAGAATTATTCAATAGCAACAGTCCTAAATGATCTCTAGAGCTGAACTGAATGAACAGGATCTCATATCCATATCCAGTAGTCTGTGGGGAACACTCTTGAAATCCATAAGCAATTATCAGATGTCATACAAATTGTCACACTATCACCTTTGCCCTAGTGCTTGTTTTCCCATAAAGAGAGATTTTAGGCCCACAAACTTATATTACCAAAATCTCTCTTTTTGCAGAAACTATATTTTTCTTGAACAACAGTAACTTCTACACAAAAGAAAAGTATCACAACATGAAGATAATTATGAATATATCTTTGAAAGCATTGATGTGATATCCCACCCGATTCCTGGCCTAAAATATATTTAAAAAGGATGAATATATATATAAACAGAATATGATCTTGAAACTGTTTTTACTACTTGAAAAAGTGAAAAGATATTTTGATGACATGAAATCATTGGGGGGAAAACCCTAATGTATGACTTGTTTCTGACATAGGTAAAGCATAATTTACTTGTTTCCCATGTTATTTTTGCCAGAGCGGAATCATCTGGATTCTGGGCTCCCCTGCCTTTTCAATCAGCTATTAAATAGAAGTATACAGGGGTGTCAAACTGGTGGCCCATAGGCCAGATGTGTCACATGAAGGCCACGCCCACCCCAGGTCCACAAATGGGAAAAAACATCTTGAAATGTCACGTGACATCAATGTGACATGGCGAGTTGGACATCTGTGGAGTATATCATAAAGATTCATTTCTTTGAGTGATCTTTTTGTCAGAAAATTGAGAAGGAAATTTGTGATTGAGCTATAAATGGTATTGTTTGCTTTTAGAATCTGTATCAAGTCTATATTGTGTCAAAGCAACACAAAATTATCAGCAATTCCTAACAGATGTTTCACAATCTAAGATGATCTGGCTTTGTGACTTTATCCATTTGCAGCTTGTATAAATTGCTTGGAATTATTTTGCAAAGAAAGAGGCTATAGAAATTAAACAATGTTTTGTTTTGTTTTGTTTTTCCTGACAGCAGGTTGGTTATTTTAGGAAATATTTTAGGAGGGGGAGTATTTTGGAGTTTAATCTTTTGTTTTGGTAGTTGCAGTCAAGTTTTTCTCTTAATCAAAATGAAAGTTTCTATTTCAAACAAACTTAATTTCCAGAAAATAATTAGAAAGCTGGTGGTAAAATTAGGGATTGTGTTACTCACTGCTAAATTTAAAAGAATAATTCTCTTCCCAGGTTCTACAAGATAATTGTACTCTCAACCTAGCACTGCCAGATGATAGATAGATAATAATTTTTGTGTTGTTATTAACTGAGCCAGTTGATAAATATAAATAAATTTCAGATAAATATCTACATGGCAATATAGACTTCAATCTATTAGTACATGGCTGTGTAAAGCCTGCATGCAAATGTGTAAGGTAAGGGGGAAGTAAAGTAAAAGACAATTACTGTACTTCTATATACATTAAGGAAGATTATGGTTCAGCAATACACAAAAAAATATCTTTTGTCTGAAGTAATGATCGATGTTTATAATTTGCTGACTTAGTTCAGATTGGAAGATTGCAGGTAAAAATGAAATCAAATGAAAACACATGGGAAATTATTGGCTTTTCAGTTCTGAAGGAATATAGCAACTAATATCTCAGCATGGTATTCAGATTGGCCAAATACAGATTTTGATTTTTAAAGCACTAGAATATGCATTATTTATAGTGTTATCCCTAATCCTCAGAGAAGTCAGTTTTTAAATTCCTTCAAGGTGTTACATAATTGTTTAAATAACTGAATATTTGGTGACTCATTCTCTTTCTTCCAAGATAATTTATTATTCAAATCTTTGATTTTTGGGAAGGTTATAAAATAATTTTAAAACATTCAAAATAGTTGAAAGAATAAATCAATAAAACAATGACATAAATCAACAATTTTATGATTATGAACAATCTAAATTATCCAGTGTTAGACATATGCCAGTTCTGGCAACTCCATGCTCAGATGAGTTATCCCAAATTCCACAGTTGGATCTTTGTTTTATTAGTTCTTTTAATCACTTTGGTTAATTACTGGAAAGAAATAAAAATCAGATAAATAATAATTTATTATCACAATTGGCAAAGAGAAATAATATGGCTCTGTCACTAAGGATTGCCTTGCAAAAAGCAGCTGTGTTCAGATCCTACAGGGACATTTAATTACATATTCATTTAGATTTCCAAGATATTTTCCTTCTACAGCTTTCCAATGCTACGTAGTAGAATTGTTGGTCTTCCTTTTATTTTCACTGTTATAGAGTTAGGAATTGATTTGTTCTGTGCCAAGAATTCCCTGTAAGTTGCCAGTTCTATGAGGTGTAGGCAGATGGGTGGTGATTGGACTTTCTCTGGGCCTGGCTAGAAGCCTTTGGCATTGATAGCACAACAAAGGGATTTTACTTCCATTTTAAAAGATTCATGAAGCATGGCAGATTTTCCTTGTTGTTTCATTATAACAAAGGATGCTCAATCACATTGAATTGGTGTGAATTAAGGTATTACAGCATTGCTATTTGACATTGAAACAATTTAGAACATACTTTTTTGGAGCTGAATCATAGAAGGAATAGTTGGAAGGTACAATGGAGGCCATGTAGTGCAATGTCATTCCTATGGCAGGAATGTACTACTACATACTTTCCTACAGTAGTCTTGGATTAAACTCTTTCAGAAACAGAGGTACCAGCTGTTGAGCAGTCTGTTCAGTAGCTTAACACCTCCTAATGGTAGGGGATTTTTTTTTTATTAAAGCCCTTCATTCCATATAATTTATGATTCATTGGTACCTGTCCATTTCTTTGAAGA
The DNA here is from genome assembly GCA_030761175.1 of Masticophis lateralis. NCBI lineage: Eukaryota > Metazoa > Chordata > Lepidosauria > Squamata > Colubridae > Masticophis > Masticophis lateralis. Next base: position 245,878,210 of record JAUDYJ010000002.1, read on the forward strand.
ACAATAGCACTACTTGTGCTGGTAGATTGACTTCTTTCCAAAATGTATGCTGTTCTTTGTAACACATCATATTTGTTTTCTTGTTTTTGTTTCAGACAATAACTGAATATTTTCTATTAGTTGAGCTCTGGAGGATCTTTGGCATAAGTGTTGTATTTAACACCACATATGTAAATGTGAACATTCATTAGTATATGTTATGATCCAATGTTATCACCATATGCAATATAGGTGTCTTTTAACCATTTTGAGCTCATTCCAAATTATGATATCATTGTGATGTAGCCTTAACTGAGAATTCTTCCTTGAATATTTGGCATAAAAAATAAATGCTATTTGCTATCCTTTTTCTAAATTGCTTAACCAGTTTAATTGGTATTAGTTCTTGTTTTGCTTTGAAATTCTGCCCTAGTTATAAAAATTGTACTACCTGCATTACAAGATGCAATATGTAATATATAATGTATAATACATAATACATAACATATAATATACAATATATAGTATAAAATATATAGTATATAATATATAGTATATATTCTACTTTTCTTCCTTTTGTATTGTAGCTCTTAATGGCTCGGCTCTGCCTTGAAGCTGAATTAGTGTACTTGGTAAGTATGCGATGAAAAGCTTATTTTGTAAATGTCTGCTGGATCGTTCTGAAGAGATGACTGCATGACTATTAAACTGTAAATCAAATGTGCAACAACAAACAGGCAGGCCTTTTTATTAACAGTCATAGAAGTGTAAGTCACTGAATTGCATAAAAACCTTTTATTAAGTCTGACAATCCTTCCTGTTCAATAACAAAAGTACACATTTCTGACTACATAATCTTGAATGCTATAATTCAAAAACTGAACAGATACCTGAGAGTCAGTTACGTGTACATGAAGAATGCACTTGCTGTCTTAAATGCAAACAACACCATATACTTTTAAAGTCATTTTAAAAGTACTGAATTTCTTGTGCATATGATATATTATTAACAGCATTGAAATATTTTTCCATAAGCAGTTTTGGAAAATACATTTTACACCCACAATGCTCCCATAACTTGGAAACAAAGACAAAAGCTGTTGTTTTAGAGATAGTTCCAAATGAGCTCAGCAGACTATAACACTGCAATTTTAATGAGATCAATACATCAGCATACAAGCTGCAAGACAGAAATCCAGCATAAAAAAATCTAATTTTTGCTGTTAGGAATACAAGGAAAATTTTTTTTTAATGATATCTTAAACTTGCATTGTACTCCATGAAGATTTTATATAAATGTTAGTGGGCTTGAATTCTTTAACTTGCTAATATTTGAAATGTTTACATTCTGTATCACATGTAGAATAAGAATTATTGAGCATTTTTATTCCTTGCTTGTTTCTGGCTGTTATGAAGTTACATTTTCTAACTTTGAATGGTTTCCCACACTGTGTGTGCATATCCCTGCATGGATGAATACATGGTTTGAATTTAACACCCTTCTTAAAGTTAAAAATTAAAATATTATTTTGAAGCTGCTGACTATGGTAAGTGACAATATGGGTTCACTCATATTCCTATATTCTGCATAAAAGAACTGATGTATGAAGTCTCCTTGTTAAAGGCAAACTTTTTTTAAAAAAGAACTATAACTCAGACATAGTAAATGAACATTAAGTAGCATTTCAAACAATAGCTTGCCAACAACATTTGTTCAAATAGTGTATACTCCGCTGGGATAATGGTGTGCAATTTTTATGAGTTAAACTGTTTCAAATTTTAAACACCCTGGAATGAAAAGCTGTTCTGAATTCAGTGCTAAATCTTTTGAACATCTCAGGACATCCACGAAGTTTGAAACCACTGTTTTGAATTCAAAGTAGTTTGACTGAAAGGCTTTTTAACTTCCTACACTGGAATCACTGAGAAACTATATGGTAATCTGAGATCCATTTCAGCCTACCATTTGTGCATATAGATGAGTTCATTTTCAGATCACATTTAGTTAGAATTAGTATTTCTGATTATCTCCATGAGATCATTTAGGAGCTTTTCTAGGATCATCTCACATGGTCATATCATTTGTGAAAAGCAGTGTCTTTATATGAGAACTCAATATATGTTCATATGAACTCAATACATGATCAATGTCATGGAAATTCTCAATCATCCAGGTCATGGTTGTCCCAAAGATTCTTTTATCAAAGGCAACTGGACTGACTTGATTTTTTCCTTGAGAAATGAAGAAGCTTCCTGGATGAGAAGCTAAACATTTTCAAGAAAAAACCAAGAACGCCCTGTTGTCTTTTAGAAAAGCACCTTTGGTACGTGGTCACTGCTATTTTTTTTTTTAACCTGTTCTGTCTCTGGCTTGGTGATATGCCTTTTAAATTGTGATGACCTGAAACTGATTGCACTTTAAACATATATAAAGTCATTGCACTACTGACAATTTTATTCAAAATTCCTCTTCTAATGTTCCTCAGCAAGGAAAATGTTGTTTTCACAGCAGTGAAATCAATCAGAATCTAACACTTCCACCAATTTTTTTTACTGCATCTGTTAAATTTTCATTCATTAAATGCTCTCTTTGTTGCTGCATGTAGAGATATTTTTATTATAATGGGTAGGAGTAGAGGTCCATGATTCTTCTGATATGCCATGATCATGATAATTTATATTACAATGAAGCATTATTTAGGAAGATTGGTGTATTTTATCCTTAGCATGGAAGAACTGCTGAAAAGACCAGTTCTGATATGGCTTAAAATGTTCCCTTATCTTATATAGATATTAAATTAATTTACCCTTGCATTAAAGCTTAATTAATAAAATTCATCTGAAAGGAAGATGGCAGGAACAAATAGTACAATGAACACATGATTTGGAGACCTTATTAATACATTTTCAGCCTTAGACTGTACCCTCTCAAAGGCAAATAGAGTTTAATGTGTACATTTATAATTAATAATTCACAATTAATCTGTTAAAACTCATATCTGCTTTTTATGAATGCCTTGGCTCTTTTAAAGAAGGAATAGGAAAGCTCTTTGAAGGCTGAATCTGGCTTACAAGACTTTTCTGTACAATATGGGTAGGTTTAGAATTATACAGTACCCACCCCTGAAGGCATTGTTCCCTCAGAGAATTGGGAAAAATGAGTTGTGCATCTGGAAGAAGCATCTTGCAACACTATATTTGTAGTGTAGAGCTACAAATCCCAGGACATGTTACATACAATATTAAAATTAGGGTGAGGAACAGATAGAAAATGGAGGACTCTAGGAGCGTAATGTTGAAAACTGATACATATTCAAATGTTGGAAATTACATCCCCTTTGAAATATCCCTGAAGGGAGAAAATAGTCAATCATTGGCAATAAGGATGGAAATTTGGAATGTCATTTAATCATGACTTATTCAGGTCTTGTGACCCCAGCTTCTGAATGTGAATGTAGATGACCTGTATACAGGCCAAAGTAGAAGCTATAGAAATTCCTATCAATCTGGACAAGGCGGTAAAGGATAGGATAGGATCAGTAGTGGGTTTCAAATCCTGGGGCTACAGGTTTGCTATTGGTAGTGCGCGGGCACGCACACTTGCTTAGTGAGCTCATGGTGCTTCTGTGCATGCACAGAAGCTTCTGTGCATGTGCAGAGTGCTTTTGATGATATCTGGGCAGGTGGGCAGAGCCTTCTGACACTGCTGCTACCGGTTTGCTTGAACTGTGGCAAACCGGGAGCAACCCACTACAGGACAGGACAGGACAGGACAGGACAGGATACCATACAACACAACACAACACAACACAACACAAGACTGATATTTTGAATGCACAAAATATTATTGGCAGCAAACGTCATTATGCAATAATTGCAAGCAAGGAATTACAATTGTTGCCATCTCTCTCTCTCTCTCTCTCTCTCTCTCTCTCTCTCTCTCTCTCTCTCTCTCTCTCTCTCTCTCTCTCTCTCTCTCTCTCTCTCTTTCCCATTCTACATTTAAGAACCCCATCAACTTGACAATGAAGTTTACTTGGAACATTAACTTGGTTTATCTTGTATATGTTATCAAAGGGTATCTGAAGCCAATACCTGACCAAGGAACTGTTTTTGACCTGCATAGATAGGAAATTCTGTGAAACATATTACAACTGCTGTTGCCCCTCATTCTCAACTAGAATAGTACAATTTTTGTTTAAAGAAGCTGGACAAATTGCTGACTAGTCCACTGTGCTTCTTGCACAGAGTCTGATATATTCTGCAATATGTGTGAATGCCAAATTAAACAAAATATTGACTAATTAACTATAGAAGAAGCATATATACAAATGTTTGCTATGTTAGTTTCTGAGTCATCCTTTGAACTACTTAACACCAAAGGAGATAGTGTTTTGAACATAAATGTCAAACATCTGATAAAGGATCCATTTCAACAACAATGCAGTGAGATAATAGTCTCTTCTATTTCCGAAGTTGTGACATTTCACAATACAGATATCACTGCTTAATGATTATAGTTGGACCTGCAAGACTATTGCTAAATACAAAAGGTGAGGAATGTTTTTTTTCGGAGGGGGGGGGGGGTTGTTCTAGATGGAAGATACAATAGCACAGAAAGCCCTTTTTCTGGATCCCACCAGACAGAAAAATTGGGCCAACAGGGCCCAGTCTGCCAGCACAGATGGGATGAGCCAAATCCAGTGGGATGAGATGGTTCCTCAAATAGCCTGGACCCATGCCACAATGGGCTTTAAAGGTGATTACCAACCCCTTGAATTGCACCCAGAGGCAGACTGGCAACTAGTTCAGCTCATGGAGCAGTGGTATTACATGGACCATTCTCTAGGCCCCAAGAACTGTCCATGCCACTGCACTTTGCACCGCACTCTGCACTCTGCTGTAGTTCTGAATGCTCTTCAAAGGTAGCCTCTAGATTTCATGATATAGTCAATTTGCTACTACGTTGCTCTCGTGCACGCCACTTCTGCACATGCACAGAACGTATTTGATGACATCCGGGTGGGTGGGCGGAGCCTTCCACCACTGCTGCTATCGGTTCGCCCAAACTGGGGCGAACTGGTAGCAACCCACCACTGGATATAGTTATGTAGTTTTGTAGTTATATTTATGAATCTGTTTCATCTGTGGACTATTGTTTAATGTTAGATAGCACCAAACAATTTTCACCCTCTCATCTAACAAAGGAAGATGCCAGCATCAGGGGTGAAATCCAGCAGGTTCTGACAGGTTCTGGAGAACCGGTAGCGGAAATTTTGAGTAGTTTGGAGAACCTGCAAATACCATATCTGGCTGACCCCAGGGTGGGGTGGGAATGGAGATTTTGCAATATACTCCCCTCTGGAGTGGGGAGGGAATGTGGATTTTGCAGTATCCTTCCCCTGCCATGCCTACCAAGCCACACCCACAGAACTGGTAGTAAAAAAAATTGGATTTCACCACCAGTTAGCATGATATTACAAATCCCAGGAGACAGGCAGTCAGACAGAAAAGGAGGGGTTTAGGAATGGGAAACAGGCAAAATTGAGAATTGTGAAAGTATTGCTTTGAAATGTTTCAAAACTGCTATGTCATAAAGTATTTTAAGTCAGGAATCAACTGGTAACCTTCTAAGAAAGAATATTTCACCCTTCCTGTCAAAAAGGCTTCTAGTGCCTTGTGGCAGCAATCCACTCATTTTCTAGGTTAAGGCCAGGGAAACCAATCAGCAAGCCCTGTCTCTGGAAAGCTGGATCTGATTTTTGTCTTCCCTTATGTAACAACCAAAACCAAAAGCTGGATTCCAGTTTTGCTGCCTCTGCCTGGTTTTGTTTGCACCTGGCACAGCCCAACTGGCTTTGCACATATTTTGATTGTCTGAATGGAAAGGGAAGTAATAAATTAATCTAGAACAGTTATGAAGTTAGATTCATTTTTTCATATTGTAGTGTGCCTGCCTGTCTGTCTGTCTGTCTGTCTGTCTGTCTGTCTGTCTATCTATCTATCTATCTATCTTTATATCATCTATCTATCTATCATCTTTCTATCTATCTATCATCTATCTATCTATCTGTCATATTGTGAATATATAGCATATTGTGAATGTATGTGTATTTGGGTTAACTTACCTATTCTCATCTATGATTGTTCCAAAGCAGCTGCTTGTCATTTAACTAGGAACTAAAATAAAAGAACCTATTAAAAAGAATGACAATGATGAATCAGCCATGTCATAATGGGAAAAAAAGTTTGCTATGCTCTTTTCCTTTACTTTTCTCTGTGCACAGTTTTTTTGAAAATAAGCATTCCTGTAAATATTTGAATATGCTCTTAATAATTAATATTAAAATCTCCTTCCAGAAAGAATCTATGTAACAGGGTGAGACTGTCTGTCTCCTTTGCAAAGCTTAAAGCATTACTTTCATGTACTGCAAAATAAAACTATTGATCCCCCCACTCCCACCCCAAGGTCATGGGAGTATGCTAAAGGCCAGATTTTATTGGCTTAATAGAGTCTGTGGCATGCCAGTATCCCTGCAGGATGTATATGAGAGGTGGTGCCCAGAGAGGCGTAGCTGGTGTGATGGACTACAGTGAACCAATTGTTTCCTAGGAAGAAGAATGCACACCCCAGACAGGAGGGCCACACAAGAGGCAGCACACTCCAGAGATGGATAGATGGGTAGAGAAAGAGAATAAGGATAGCCATTCCCTAGAATCTCCTAGGCTGGACCGTTAGGGTGAAAGTTTCGCCCAATAAGATTCTGTCTACTGTGTGTCAGCAAATAAAGAACTTAATTCTAATTGATTTTCTCTTTGTCATTTTTGGGCTTATTTTATTTATTTATTTATTTATTTATTAGATTTGTATACCGCCCTTCTCCTTGCGGACTCAGGGCGGTGGACAGCCAAATAAAAACATAGTATACAAAAGTTAAAATTTCTTAAAAAACATATAACTATGGCTAAAATTAAAACCATTGAATAATTAAAAAACCCAACTCTCTAGTACAAATCTTAAAAATTCAGCGGGGTCAGGCTAGACCAGCAAGCTGAAAGAGATGGGTTTTTAGGGCCCGACGAAAAGTCCGGAGGTCAGCAATTGTTCTCAGTTCTGGAGGGAGATCGTTCCAGAGGGTAGGGGCTGCCACAGAGAAAGCCCTCCCCCTGGGGGTCGCCAGCCGACATTGTCTAGCTGACGGCACCCTGAGGAGACCCTCTCTGTGGGAGCGCACCGGCCGGTGGGAGGCTATTGGCGGCAGAAGGCGGTCCCGTAAGTACCCTGGTCCTAAGCCATGGAGCGCTTTAAAGGTGGTCACCAACACCTTGAAACGCACCCGGAAGTCCACCGGTAGCCAATGCAGCTCGCGCAGGAGAGGTGTCACATGGGAGCGTCCCGTCGCTCCCATAATCCCCCGCGCGGCCACATTCTGCACCAGTTGGAGCCTCCGGGTGCACCCCAAGGGGAGCCCCATGTAGAGAGCATTGCAGTAGTCCAGGCGAGAGGTGACGAGTGCCTGAGTGACTGTGCGTAGGGAGTCCCGATCTAGAAAGGGCCGCAACTGGCGTATCAGGCGAACCTGATAAAAAGCTCCCCTGGCCACAGCTGTCATGTGATCCTCCAAAGACAGCCGTGGATCCAGGAGGACGCCCAAGTTGCGCACCCTTTCCGTGGGGGCCAGTGATTCGTCCCCAATAACCAGCGATGGTGTCAGCTGGCTATATCGGGACGCCGGAAGCCACAGCCACTCGGTCTTGGAGGGGTTGAGTCGAAGCCTGTTTCTCCCCATCCAGACCCGCACGGCTTCAAGGCACTGGGACATCACTTCCACGGCATCGTTGGGGTGGTCTGGGGTGGAAATGTACAGCTGCGTATCATCAGCGTACTGATGGAACTCCACCCCAAAACCACGGATGATCTCACCCAGCGGCTTTACATAAATGTTGAACAGGAGGGGCGAGAGGACCGATCCCTGCGGCACCCCCCACACTAGGTGCCTCGGGGTCGACCGCTGCCCCCCTGTCAACACAGATTGCGACCGGTCGGAGAGGTAGGAGGAGAACCACCGTAAAACGGTGCCTCCCACCCCCAGTCCCTCCAACCGGCGCAACATGATACCATGGTCGATGGTATCAAAAGCCGCTGAGAGGTCTAATAACACCAGGATAGAGGAATATCCCCTACCCCGGGCCCGCCAGAGATCATCCACCAACGCGACCAATGCCGTTTCGGTGCTGTATCCAGACCTGAAGCCGGACTGGAGCGGGTCTAAATAGACAGCTTCATCCAGGTACCGAGGGAGCTGCCATGCAACCACACTCTCAACAACCTTCGCTAAAAAGGGAAGGTTGGAGACTGGACGGTAGTTTGCCAAAATAGCCGGGTCCAGGGAGGGCTTCTTGAGGAGGGGCCTCACCACCGCCTCCTTCAAGGCATCCGGTAGGGCACCCTCACTCAAAGAAGCATTTATAATCTCCTGGAGCCAGCCTCGTGTAACCTCCCGGGAGGCCAGCACCAACCAGGAGGGACACGGGTCCAATAAACATGTGGTTGCATTCAGTCTACCCAAGGTCCTGTCCACGTCCTCGGGAGCCACAGGATCGAACTCAGCCCAGATAACACTCTCAAGACCTGCCTCAGTCACCTCGCCCGAACTAACCCAGTCGGCGGCCAAGTCATCCCGAATCTGAGTTATTTTGTCATCCAGATATTGCACAAAATCCTCAGCACGACCCTGCAAGGGATCCTCCCGTGCTCCCGGATGAAGGAGGGAGCGGGTCACCCTAAACAGGGCAGCTGGGCGATTATCTGATGACGCGATAAGGGCGGCAAAATAATTAGATTTTGCCGCTTTTATCGCCACTAAGTAAGTCTTAATGTGAGCTCTTACTAGTGTCAAGTCAGATTCAGAGCGACTGGCCCTCCAACCGCTCTCTAGGCGTCTTCTCCGGCGTTTCATCTCCCTCAGCTCCTCGGTAAACCAAGGAGATAAGTGAGTTCGGCGCCGGGTCAGAGGCCGCGAAGGCACGACGCGGTCCAAGGCCCCACCGGCTGCCCTATTCCAGGCAGCCACCAGATCCTCAGCCGAGTCGTGTGTCAGTGTCTCAGGAAATGGCCCAAGCTCCGTCTGGAACCTATCAGGATCCATCAGGCGCCTGGGGCGGAACCACCTGGTCGGTTCCGCCTCCCTGCGGTGAGGTGCAGCGGTCTGAAAGTCGAGTCGAAGGAGCGAGTGGTCAGTCCATGACAAGGGCTCCACAACTATATCCCCAATATCTAGACCACTCAACCACTGACCAGAGACAAAAACTAGATCCAGGGTGTGTCCACCAACGTGGGTCGGGCCTTGAATTACCTGGGTCAGGTCCATGGCCATCATGGAAGCCATGAACTCCCGAGCTAACTCAGATGTTTCACCGATGGATGGCAGGTTGAAATCCCCCATGACCATGAGCCTAGGGGTATCAACCGCCACCTCGGCTACAACATTGAGAAGCTCGGGCAGGGTCGTTGCCACGTGGCAGGGAGCCAGGTACGTGACTAACAGACCCATCTGCCCACCACGACCCCACCTCACGAAGATGGACTCACACCCGGCTATCTGAGGTACAGTGGTTTCCCTCGGACTCAGACCTTCTTTAATAATGACCACTACTCCCCCACCCCTCCCCTGAGCTCTCGGCTGGTGGAATGCAAGGAAACCTGGTGGGCACATCTCCACGAGGGGAACCCCCCCCTCGTGGCCCAACCAGGTCTCAGTAATGCCGGCCAGGTCCGCACCCCCCTCTTGAAGAAGATCACATATGAGGGGGGCCTTATTGACAACGGACCTCGCCTTGCATAACAACAGCCGGAGCTTCAGGTCCTGAGACTCTAGACAACCCGGGGAACGGGAATGGCTCGGGGGACCGGGGCACGCAATCGCTCGAAGACAGCGAGTGCGAGCCCCCGCCACATGATATGGTCCCCTACCCACGCCATATCTGCCCCTCCCACACAGTATCTTAATCGCACAGCCCTCGACAGAGGGCTTAGTAGAAGCCCTCTTGCCTCCAGAATCTTGACCCCCCGCGGCCCCATGAACAGCTGGGTCTGACCTTCCCCCCTGTGAGTTCTCCCCCAAACCCACTCCCACCCCCACCCCTGAGCCCCTTAAAAATTTAGTAAAACACAAGTTTAAAAAACCCCTCAATCCCCGTTTTTTGGCATGCCACCTCTCGGGGTCCCAAAACCCGTCATTAAGGTGGGCCCTTGATAATGTAGAGGGCCAAACCTGCGAGAGGGGGGAGTCTCGCAAGGCAAGAAGGCTGGACCTCGAAAACATCCGAAACACATAACGAAGATGGACAGAAGAAAGGCATGGCTAGAGTCTGTGCTGGTACATAAAAAATATCGAAGAACAGACAGGAGAAATCATTTACAAATAAACTATTATTCTAATAGTTTATTTGTAAATGACATTTAATGGGAAATCAGCAACATAATGGATATCTTAGCATTCATGATTTCCACAGCCCTAAAGACTTCCAAGAAGTCTGGCTTTCTCTCTGCCCTATCAGGCCCCCAAAATTAGGCCCAACAGTACATGGAAACCTCCCCTAGGCAGAAGGGCCTTAATGGTTAAGGCCAGCAGCACACAAGCCTCCTGCCTCCTGAAAAGCTTGGTCTTCTCTCCCACTCTACTACTGGTCTTCCTTTTGGTCCACCATGCCCGGGTCCCCTTACCTTTTTCCTTTCCCTTTAGTTCCTGACAGGCACACCCAGTTGATGCAAGGCTCAGCTAGAACGCCAGAAAAGGCAATCTTTCTCAGGGCTAGGGAAACAATCTTTCCCAGGTGGGCCAACAACAGGAATTTAACCAGTGAAGTTCCTGTTAATTGAATAACTCTCTAGTTTTTGAGGAAAAGTGTCTTTTTTAGACTTGAGGAAGATGCCTACCATCTGAAGGTTTCTCAGCACTGTTCACCAAAATTTGAGTTATCCATGAGTGTTTTTGTAGCAGCGTGTAGGCCAGAGATCTTCAAACTTGGCAGTTTTAAGACTTGTGGACTTCAACTCCCAGAATTCTCCAGCCAGCATAGCTGTAGGCAATGATGATGTAGGCAAATTCCAAAACATCTAACCTAGAAGTTTGGCTATTCCTGGAGGAAAAGGATCTAGTGAAATCTTTTCCCATAGCACTTGCCTAAAACAATCTGAGACCACCAAAATGTATTTGTCAAGGTGAAGGGGATTACCTCTTCCATTTAGCAAATCAGATTGATGTCAAACACTTTGTTGAAGCACATTGAAGTTGTTTGATACAGATCTATTTTATACTGCTAACCCAGCAAAAAAAATCCTAAAATTGGTACTAGATTTAAGTTGCAATCCTAATGGGCACAACATTTGACCTAGGGTTTTTTTTATTCTTCTGCTCACGCGGATCAATAAAATTCTTTGGCATTTTTCCCTGTTCGCATGATAAATCAAAGCAATATAAAAGCAATACTAGATCATCCACAGCACAATGAATCAATCAGTTTCTGCCAAATAAAATGAAAAATGTAGAAAAGGTACATGTACGAACTTCAGATCAATTTTATAATATGTAAATCCATAAGTTAATGACTATATTTATTACTGTTAATTATATCATACTTATGCAAACAATAAACCTATTACAAATTATAAATGCTATAATTTCAAGCCAGACTGAAAGCAGTATCAAGATTAACATCCATTTTGGGGTGCTTGATTTTCAGCTGCTGAGTATGCATGACTAATTAAGTCTTGCGTCATACAATTTAATTGGATAGATTTTTAAAACTAGGCACATTTGGCTCATAAGGAATGCATATCATTTTTACAGTTAAAAGAAATATGTTAATGGAAGTCAATTAATAATATTGAAACTGACAAATGATTGCAAAGGTATCGCCCTTTATTGGGCAATATTCCCAATTATTTTGATCTTTGGAAGTAAAGTATCTTCAGAAACTGGAGAATGTATGACAAATGTGACTATCAGCCATTAATAAGTATATTCTTTTGGATATATCTTTTTAGACATTTATTCTAAACACTGTTTCCTCCACCAAATCCTGAAATATAGCAAGCTTTCTTCAGAAGAGAGCTACACCAATTGTTTCATAATTTTTTAGTGCTTCACCTTTTTAAGCTTTTCAATGTCCTTTGGGATGGCTCAGTAACTAAAATTATACAGAGTATTCTAAATCATTGTCAGATGATTATAAGCATTACATTTCTGACAATTCTGCCTTTGACTCCTTTCTTAATGATTCCTAATATAGATTTTGCTTCCCATCAATTTACTTGGAACCAACTTTAAGCTAATTAGCCTGTAATTTCCTGGATTTCTCTTCCATCCACCTCCAGATCACGCTTATAAAATTGGCATGTTGCTAGTTGGCCTCCATTGAAACAGCTGATTATAAAGATACATTCCTTTAAAAAAACAGTACTTTCATATTTAACTTTTTAAGAATCTAGAATTAATATTTCCTAGTTCCAATGAAGAATATTTCTGATTTCATATTTAACTTCTGAAATAAGATAGGCAATATTTTGTTGACTAGGGTTATTAAGGAGGGCAGGGAAATGGCACAAACCAGTTGAGGCTGTACTATGTATGCACATAGACAGGGCCAAAGCTTTCTACATGTTTGATGGATTTGGCGTGGGCTTTCTTTTTGTTTAACTTAACTGTTTCGACCCCATTTTACAATATGTGCTACCATTTGAGTAGAAAACTATAGCGCCAACTTTCACCAATGCTTGAGGAAGGGACTATTACAGCTTGAATAAAAGTGATTCAGGAGTTTCAGAGTGCCTATGCTTGATCTGGAATTTCATCACTCGAAAGTAATACTTGCTTTCTTTTAGTATATTTATCCTGTTATTTATTATCAGGAGACAACATAAATTTCAGATAGGATATGCTACAAGTTTAAGTTTCATCTCACATAATTTGCATTGGTGTTCTAGTTGGAAGAGAATTCTTTAAGCAAATCCTTAATGAAGTACGAAGATGGTATACATTAGTTTTAATAAATGTTCCAAGAATAGAGAACATTTTTATAATTTATCTTTGAATGTACTTTTGAACTAGGAAATGATGCTCTTGTGTGCATAGCATATTTGCAATGATGCATGGGATAAAAACATTGTGTTCAGGTCTTCCCTTTTGTTGCTAGAAATAAATTAGAAATAGTAGGTTTCTCAAGTAGGTTTGGAACAGAAGAATATGATAAAAAAAGTATTCAGAGTCATGCGAATAATGCTATTTTGCATGCAGCCCTGCTCTTATTCCTTCAAAATCACAGATTAACTTTTGTAGCAATCAAAAGAACAACTATGATGTCTTTGTGGCAATACAATATAATTTCAGGTATACTTCAGGCCTAGTAGAATATTGCTATGTTTTCTTACCAGTAAGGAATATGAATTCCAATATTCAAGTATAAATCAGGCTAGCTGTTCCTCTCCTATAACCACAGCGTTCAAAAAGGTGCACAGCATGAATATAATAAAGTTGGATTGCAAGTTTATTGTAGTGGCTCCTTAGTTACTGAGCACTTAAGAGTGTAACTAATTAACACCTTGGGCTACTATAGCTTATAAGAACAGGTGAGTTCTTAAAATAATGAGTGTGCTTGAGGAAAATTCTGGCATTTAAAGTTCATGAATTCAGCCTGAGTTTGCCAGTTCATTTTTTTTTTCAAAAACCGCTTATTCTTTAAATAAAGGGAGCAAGACCAGAATTCTTGCATGGTATTGGAGCAGCTCTGTAGAGGACAAAAAAGCTCTACAGAGAATCATTAAAACAGCCCAGAATATCATCGCTCCAGCTACCATAACATGCTGTTTGAGGAAGTTGCATAACATTCTCAGAGACTCTTCCCATCCTGCTTACAATCTTTTTGGACTGTTGCCTTCTGGCAGAAGATGCAGAACAGTTAAAACTCAGACCACACATTTTCTGAATAGTTTTTATCCCAGAGCTATAATTTCATTCAACGATGAACTAAAGGGCCACCATCAGTGAGCTGTTGGACAGCACCCAGTGTGCTGAGTACCACTGGAACCACCTGCACTGGTTTATGCCAGAGTCTCTGCAGTTCGATTCTCAAGTCCTGATATTTGGTGACTTTTTCAAGTTGTTTCTCATCGATTCCGCTATCACTAGATATGGCAATGTCAACGATCCACACTTTTTTCTTCTCCACAATCATGATATCTAGGGTATTGTGTTCCAAAATTTTGTCAGTCTGTATTTGGAAGTCCTACAGTAGTTTGCATGCTCATTTTCGACCACTTTTTTAGACTTATGATCCCACCAGTTCTTTGCTACAGGTAAATGGTAGTTGTGACAATAATAGTTGTTGTTGTTGTTGTTGTTATTGGTTAATCTGTAGTGAGATTCACAGCCTTTGAGGCTGGTTAATAGCTCAGCAGCTCGAGTCCTAAGCAAGGACCTAGGAACTGTTAAGGTATCGCCAGAGGATGTAAGCTGTTCCAAGTAAGGTGGTTTTTTGTAGAGTCAAAATATTCAAGTCCAGTAAATTTAGAATTTCTAAACAGCAGGGTAGCCCTTTGGGTATTGCTCCAAGGGCTCCAATTACAATCGGGACAACACACAATTTCTTTTTCCACAGTTGCTCAACTTCAATTTGCAAGTCCCGGTACTTTGTGATTTTTTCTTGCTGCTTATCTTCAATCCGTGCATCATCAGGTATTGCAATGTCAATGAACCATACATTATTGTTGTTGTTGTTGTTGTTGTTATTGTTATGTTCCCACAGCAGCACAGTTCTTTTGACTTACACTTAATGATAATATGTAAACTGAATAGGTGTTTGTTCTTTAGTTATGTAGGACCTCTGCCTAGCCCTACCTGTGCTTGGATCAAGCCTAATTACCTCTTGGATGAACTTTTTAAATGAAAGAACTTCCTTGGACTTGTATACTACACTGAGAATTTAGAAACAAAACAAAAATTAAAAAAAAACAATGAGATAGTAATTTGCTTCCCATTCTATTAAAAAACAAGGTAGATGGAAAAGCTACATCTGTATAGAAAAGTGAAGATAGACAAGATGTTTCACATTCAAAATGTTACAAGCTTGAAACATTTTGCAAACTTCCATTTTCTGGTGCAGAAATGATTCTCCACAATAGGGAGCAGTGAAACTGGCATGCAAGAGCGAAAACTGCAGGCCTACCATGTATCCCTGCATTCTCCCTCACTTGATTGTGGTTTAATAAATTTATTGCTAAATAGAACTTCAAGCTTTCTAATGGTTTTCCGTATTTTATTGAATCAGTTGGTCTGATTTGTGCCACAGTCCTGAACTGCCTTTAGACGATTTGATGATTTTACTGCAACATTTGGAAATCTTGTGTGCCCACAGTGGTCACTGGAATAGTGACTCAGTGAAGTACACCAAGACATTGTCTTAGAAGATTCCAGAAACAAAAAAAAAATATTCTCATAAAATATTCATTTCTTTGATTCATTTATTCTCTGCTGCATTCTTATAACAGATTCTGGTATCTAAAATATGAAAAAATGAAAACATTCACTGTATGATTAGAACATCAAAAATAAAATAACTTCCATCCAGTTTTTAATACCATCAAGAAGGGACCAATCTTATTTTTGTTGAGATGCAGGTCAAAGCACTATCCTTGCTGATGAAAAACAGTGTTTGCTAACTTCAGCTCCCAACACTAGAGATGTTTTTTCCCTGGATGATCTACCAGGTTGGGTCAATTCAGATTGGTGATGAAAGGACACAGGAGCTAAACCATGAAAGGCTTTTAAACCAGCACTTTAAACTATACCTGGAAATGAAATAGTAGCCAACTCAGAGCCTGCAGCATGAATAATACATGTTCCAATGTCAGGTGCCAATTAGCACATGGGTGATTGCATTATAGACTAATTGTAGTTTCTGAATAGCCTTTAAAGGCAGCTTCAGGTAGACTGCATTATAGTAATCATGCTAGGTTGTAATGAGAGTGTGAGTTACTGTATCCAGCTCTTCCTGCATAATAAGATGACTAAAATGCGGATAGATGCTATGCAATCCCTAATAGCAGGTTCCTAGAAATGTGCTGGAGTATAGCACATTATAGATTAGTAAGAGAAATCTGAAGTAAGAGGTATATGAACATTATATACCCAAAGAAGAAAAGTGTCTGAGATGATTCTAAGAGTGGTTAGACTTGAAGCCTATAAAGTTCCAGTGAGAAAAATGCCACCTATAGCTGTGGGATAGTTCATACTTAATTTGGATTAACTAAAAATATAGTTATGTGAATATGAATGAAGAATTGATGGATGGATGATTAATGAAGCACAAGTCAATATTTATAATTTGTAGCTTTCCAAAACTTTCTTATTCTATGCAGAATAAATACCACTGCTCTGTACGTGTTTTATAAATTCAGCAACTAAAGGTCAATTATAGATTAAAAGTTTTGTGTTTGGATTGCTCAATAGCTCTTTCTTGATCCTCAGATCTGATCTCATTGCTCCATTTAGAAGCAAATGAGACCCAAATTAAAATGGTACACAACACCTACCATCTTGTAGTATTTTAACTTGCGTACAACAATGTTTCTCAATTTAGCAACCTTTTCAGCATCTTTAAAAATTTTCATGGTTGAGAAACACTGGCTTAGAGGATTACTTTGAGAACACTATTGTAGAATATTGAAATTGAAACATACCTAGTTTGTTTACAACAATTTAAAGTTTACAATTTAAAGTTTATGTATTTCCCAAACAAATTATAAGTTTCCTGCTTCCAGTGGCTTTATATTTCAGAAGAAAAAAACCCAGTTCATCAGCTACGGTGTGTAGTTTAGCCCTTCTCTGGAGGTTATGTTTACTGTTTGGTTGGTCTTTGTATTCCATGATAGCACATCAATAGGATGCTTCTTACACTGACTCATTTATTTTCAAAATGGCTCCTTTAAGGCCTTCTTCTCATTTAGCTCTCTAGCTTGTGATGTAGACAAAATGATTCATAGCTCAATAACAATGATTAATGTTGCAATGTCACACATGGTCTTGTAAGGCTCTCATCTCCACTGACAGGAAGCATGGTGTGGTAAGTAAATAAGGTTGCGTTGAAAGCAGAGCATCAGGTGACTTAAAAATATGCATGTATAAGTCTACTTTTGCAAAATGAAGTAGTCACTGGTTGAATGCTAAATCTGGAATTCGGCTCCCAAATGGTGAGTTGCTGGCAGCTGTGCTGTTTTTAGCCAGCAGTAATTTATTAAAGCTACAGTCAGTGAAGAAACCATAGAATAAGATGTTCTGCATATTTTCCTAAGGATCTTTTAAAGTGGGATAATACTTACTATATTTAATACTTGTTTCTTCTAAGATGGGAACAGAGGAGGCTTCCAATTATTGCATCTCTGAGGAATACCCATTAGGGCTATCACTTATACTGTAGATACAGGAACAAAATGTCATTTTTATGGTTCCCATAGTTTACCTTTCTTGGTGGGCATGCAATAAAAAAAAATCCACATTTCAATAATTTTTGTTGGATATTAACAAAGTAATGGCAGCGATGGAGGACTTGCCATTTTGCTAAATTACTGTACCCAGAATCCCTCACTATCGCTTATGCTGGCTGGGATCGCTGGGAATTATAATTCAGTAACATCTGGAAGGCAACACATTCTCAATTCCTGCTGGGTTAAATAAATGGTTTCAGAGAGAAGCAGGGCTGTTAGTCTGTTGCAGTAAAAAGAATCTTGCCGCATTTGAAAGGTCATATAGGTTTCCATGGATCACAGTTTACCTTTCTTTGTGGGCATGCAATATATCCTGAGAGAGTAGTCTTATGTATATACAGCCACTGTTGTGAGAGAAGGAAATTGTAAAAGAAAGGTCAGAGAATAGAGAAATGTAAAAGGTGCAGAAGTGAAAATGACCTATTGGTAGCTGTCATTGTTACTGGATGTTTAATAATACCAGTAACTTAGAAGTCAGATGTTGCCATAGTGCAAAAAACCCTAAAGCTCCCATCCTAATTGTCTTACAGCTGTGGAGGTTTGAATGGGGGTATCCGCTCCATGAAACTTCAAATGAAGCATATCTGGAAAGTGCTTCAACAGAGCAAAGCATCTGCTTCCCCAGAATCAAAGCACAAAGCTTTGCAAATACAACTTTTTTTTTCCTGTATCTATTTTGCATGTACAAAAACTTTGTTCGTTGATACAAAATAGCTGATTATGACCTATCAGCTCTTCAGTGATGTTCAGGATAGTAAAATTCCTTACCAAAGAATAATACTGCTAACTCACACATTTCTAAAACCAATTGTATGTTCTAATATAACTTGTCATCATTACTAAAACGTAAATTCCATTGAACCTAATTAGCATTCACTGTGTGAGCAAGCTTAGGATCACAAAGATGTATCAGTACACTTTCATGATGTTTAAAGACCAGTGCATATTTTATATACATTAATAATGCCGGTGGAGGTCAAAATCAGGGGTGGACAACCTTCCATTCCTGAGAAATTATTGTTCTTGTTTTGCAGTCCTTGGTTCCTAAAAATTTGGTAAACCTATTACAACAGAACACACAAGCTTGCAGATTTAAAACAGATGCAAAATATAATATAAATTCTCAAATGAGCATATAACAATTTACAAAGATGTTCTCAAAAATTCAGCTCCACCCAAAATTGGTACATTTCTGCTTCTGTTAGGATGCAGTTACCAGATTATGTTATTCATATACATTATACACCTTGGTAGCTATGTTGTGAAGTTTGTTTAGTTACTATTGATTGGTTTACTATTTATATATATATTTAAAATTTGACCTAGAAAATTATCTGACTATTCTTAATGGCTGAAATATGCTAGCATGTACAACTTCCTTAAATAAACCTAAGTATTTGAAGAGTTACCAGAGACAGCCTTCCAACTCTGCCATCTGTTCCCCTTTTGGCTTTCCCAACCTCAGGATCTTTCCCAATGAGTCCTCTCTTCTCATTTGGTAGCCAAAGTATGATAGATAAATAGAGATAGATAGATAGATAGATAGATAGATAGATAGATAGATAGATAGATAGATAGATAGATAGATAGATAGATGAGAGAGAGAGAGAGAGAGAGAGAGAGAGAGAGAGAGAGAGAGAGAGAGAGAGAGAGAGAGAGAGAGAGAGAGAGAGGCATCATAAAACAACTCCAAATTTCAGACTAATTAAACTAAATCAAGGCTATGAATTGAGGATCACCCAATAATAGTAGACAATAGTTTATGGTACTAAATGGCACAGGAGACCTTAATGGCTACCAAATCAGTGCAGTGTCATTGTGGAAATAAAAGGGGAAAGTTTTTTTCCCCCCAAAGTTTTCTTCTCTCTTAATGCAAGTGGACTTACTTTCTGATTTAAGGTATGCAACCACCTAGTGAAACTTGATTGTTTTATGTGCAAGAGACCACATACAGCAGATGGTCTGTTTTTCCAGAGCAGTCTGTTGGGATCACTTTAGTTATGCCTCAATGGTTTGGAGCACATCTCATCTCCTGGTGTTTCTTTAGGGTAAGATTCTTAGCCTGGTTAAGGATAGGAAGTACTGTACATTGTATAAAAGAAAAACATGCCTAGAGGCATAAGAGTTATATCAATATTCAAGAAGTATTGCTGCTAATAATAGCAATAGCACTTAGACTTATATACCGCTTCACAGTGCTTTACAGTCTTCTCTAAGCAGTTTACAGTGTCAGCATATTGCCCCAAACCATCTGGCTTCTCATTTTACTGATGTCAGAAGGATGAAAGGCTGAGCTAACTTTGAGCCAGTGAGAATCAAACTGCTGAACTTATGGTAGCTGGAAGTCAGCAGAAATAGGGTGCAGTACTACATTCTAACCACTGTGCCATCACGGCTCTTATAACACAAAACTTGTACAATTTCTGTACATGTTAATGATGATTAATATGAAGAATAGCCCAATGGAAAGTTGAGGCTTAAAATGCCATGACAATTTAACACTAAGTTATTGTACTATAACAGTGATGGCAAACCTTTTTCTTGTTATGTGCCAAAAGTGTTTGTGTGCGCGTGTGACAGTGTGCGTGCATGCCAGCACCGATATTGCAATGTGAGTTCCCCACCTGCACACGTGCACACGCCCCCACTCCTCCTGAGCATACACCCTGCATTGCACATGTGCGCATCCACCCACTCCCATATTGCTCATGCACCCCTACACATGTGCTTTACACTCCCCCACCCCATTTTGGGCCTGGAAAGCCTCCTGCAATAAACTCTGCTGGCATGAATGGCTTGCCAGCCTTGCTCTCCGGGCAGCATCCAGCCATGCCAGCCATGCCAGCCATGCCAGCCATGCCAGCCATGCCAGCCATGCCAGCCATGCCAGCCATGCCAGCCATGCCAGCCATGCCAGCCATGCTGGACATTTCCTGGAGCGTGAGGCGGGCAGGATATTCATGCCAGCAAAGGTTGGTGCAACCCTCTTCCACCAGGGAGCATGACCGCTTACTGGTTGGCACACCTCTTGCTACCTACTGCGACTGCTTCCCAGCCAGTGGGTCTCCATGAGTGAGGAGTTGTGTTCTCTTCCAGTTCTCCTGGGGCAGCTCACCTCCCTGCCAGCGGCTTGTCCCCCTGGCTGCTCCAGAGCAGCCCCTGTCTCTTAGCCAATGCGAATGGCTTGCAGCTGTAGCATGCCACCACCCTCTCTACCCTGCCAGCTGCTCTGGTGTTGCCAGGGAAGCAGCAGCATGAGAACTGCCATTGCCGGGAGCGAAGGGGTGAGTGGGAGGGGGGAAGAGGACCAGCTGGGTGCCCGACTGGCGGCTTCCCTCCTAAGGAGAATGATTACAGGTCTATAAGGAGATGCAGTGGCCAAGAGTGCTGTGAAGAACAATCTTGGCTTATTCACACAGCAGCCAAGAAAAGCACCTTCCTCCAGTTTCTGGAAGTAAAAGGCAGCTCTGCGCAGCTTCCCGAAAAACTTTTCTCATGACGGCTGTTCTCTTTTGCATGCTCAGAGCCCCATACAACCAAAATGCAAGGGATTGCATTGTTCTCTCGCCCACCCTGCCGCTGGCCAGACTGCCAGCCTGGAATTCACCATGGCTTCCCACAGTCTGGTAGCTAATCCTATCTGAGCCAGCTAAACAACTCTTGCAGCCATTTCTCGAGCAGGAGAAAAGACGGGAAGGCTGGAGTGGGGGCAGGAAACCGATCCAAACTCTCTCCCTTCCTCCTTTTTTCTCCCAACCCCACCAGCCACTCTTAGTTTACCCTTAGTGAGGCAGGATAAAGACTCGGAGCTGGATCGGTTCACATAACCCAGTTTCAGCCAATGGCTCAAAGCAACTGCTTCGCTTGAGGAGAAAGGGAAAGGATTGAAGGAAGAAAGCCAGAGTTCTGGCAGTCTATTACTCTGTTAAATGTTTTTCCAAACTCGAAAGCAACTGAAGGGCAAGCTTCGGAAATCTTTTCAAAATTATCTCAACTGTTGCAGGCAGCCACTCTAAGAGAACGACCAAGCCTTTCAGGAGGTGCGAGGTTCGCACCAGAAGCTTGTCCTCTTTAAATAAGCAAACTTTATCATCATTAACATGTACAGAAATTGTACAAGTTTTGTGTTATAAGAGCCGTGATGGCACAGTGGTTAGAATGTAGTACTGCACCCTATTTCTGCTGACTGCCAGCTACCATAAATTCAGCAGTTTGATTCTCACTGGCTCAAGGTTAGCTCAGCCTTCCATCCTTCTGACATCAGTAAAATGAGGAGCCAGATGGTTGGGGGCAATATGCTGACTCTGTAAACTGCTTACAGAAGGCTGTAAAGCACTGTGAAGCGGTATATAAGTCTAAGTGCTATTGCTATTGCTATTATTTGCAGCAATATGCTTTGAACATTGATATAACCCTTATACCTCTAGGCCTTGTTTTTCTTTCATACAACTTATAATACTTCCTATCCTTAACCAAGCTAAGAAACTTACCGGTTCGGTTTTCTGCCTTCCCTCCAACCCTCCAGTCTTTTCCCTTGGAAAAACGTTTGGCTCATCAATGTCCCTACCCCAGGAGTGGGGAAGTACGTACTCCGAACCCTCCCAGCATCCTTGTGACAGGAGAGGAGCTCCCTGATTGCTCACACATGTGGTTTGGGCTGCTGCCCGCCTCTTGCCTGGCACCCACAGTGAGGCAACTGTGGGAGACACCCATATGGGAGACGCCCATATGTTTCATGGCAGCAGCAGTGGCGGTAAAGACCCCCTAGGACTGCTGCTCCCAACTTTGTCCTCTCAGCCTTGGTGCTTTTACCTTACATGGCAGCAGTGGTGTCTCTTCCTGGCCACACCTTGCAAGCCAAAAGTGCAGCCCAGCAACACCCAAGTGCACACTTTTGCCCTGGCAACACCAGTGGAGCTACAATCTGCTGCCTACCATGCAAGCGCCACTGTGTGGGCTTTCCACCCAGCCTGTACAGCCTGTCCCTCTCCGGGACTGCAAGCTGGCTTGCCCCAGTTGGCCTGGCTCCCAACCCCGCCAGGCACTCTTACATTACACAGTGGTGATGCCTCCTCCTCCTCCTCCTCCTGGCCACGCCTTGCAGACCAAAAGTGCAGCCCTACTTCCCTGAGTGCCCAAGCCGGCCAGTTGCTCTTGCCTTTCCCCTTGCAGTTGCTGTTGCTGCTTTCTTCTGGGGCAGCAGAGCTGCACAGGTGGAATGCCGGAGACAGCGCACTGGCCATTGCCAGTCTTTGCACCCGCATGGGCACCAGAAACCAGGAGACCAAGGGGCCGATGCGCATGTGCATTCCTGAAACAGGAAGATCATCTTCTTGGATTGTGCATGCGCAATGGGCGCCTGCTCTTCTGGTTTTGGGTGCTCAGGTGCATATGAATTCCACCTGGCTGGCATGCCGGAACCTGGAAGAGCAACAGGCGATGGCTCCGCGTGTCCAGAAAGATGGCTCTGCGTGCCACTTCCGGCACCCATGCCGTAGGTTCACCATCATGGTACGATAATATAAAATGGAGTGGTTGGATTTCTGAAAAAACAATGCTGACAGGATGGAATAAAACTTACTTTGAAATTGCTACATCAGTTGCCAATTCAAAGTGTTAGTTATAACTTTTTAAAGTCTTTGATAGTAGCACTATAACAACCAATGGTTTGCCAGAATTGAATCTGCCTGTCTGGGATGGTCATACACAGAGTTCCACGGGAAGTCTCTCTCTCTCTTCTCTCTCCCCCTTCCCCTCCCCCTCCCCCCTTCCCCTCTCCCTTCACCTTCATCTTTCCCTCCTCCTCTTTCCCTCTCCCCTCCCCCTGTTCCCCTCCCCTCTCTCCCTCTCTCCCTCCCTCCCCCCGTCTCTCTCCTATAAGGTATGTGTAGGTGCAAGGTACACAGGTCCCAATATTTCTTATTGGCTGCCACCATTTTAAGAATACCATCCCTTCAGAGGTACAATTGGCTAGCATTTTGTAAACAAGTTAAAGCAGTTTAATATCAATTAATTTCAGTTATCTAGAGAAGATCCCCTTTTTTTCTTTTTACTGTTGCAATATTTTAGAATCCATTTCAACGTATTTGAAAAAAAATAATCTTAAATCTCATATGAATTGATTAAGTGCTCAGAATGAAATTTTTTCAAGTTTAAGCCTATAAATTGGTTCTGAATAAGATGGAACATAAAGCTTAAAGTGAATAAAGTTTAAAATGATTAAGATTAAGTACAAGCAAAACTTTCTGTGTAGGAAAGAGCTTAAAAGTATATGATTGATTGCTCCAATCAGGTTACTGACATTCAAACCTTACTGTATATTCCAGAATATCCTGTCCGGAAAATAATCAGCAACCAGTACAATCTTTGTCAACCCTAGTGTCAGGAACCCAGACGTGTTTGCATTACAGCTAGAATTTCAAGTAAGGATGCTAGTAGACTGTAGGTTATAAAACAGAGATAGTGCTTATCCAGTATGTATAATAAGGTCAGGTACAAGTTTAAAAGTTTCCTTCAGTATGCAAAGCAAACCATCCTAGATTTTTTTTATGACTTAGTATGTCACGTGACTCCTCAGCCTATTTTATTAATTATTGTGTCAATATACAGTAAACCCAGAAAAGGACTTCATTCAATAACCAAGTTAAATGATTTCCATGAATATGGCAAAGGAATTATAATCTCGACCTGCCTAGAATGGACTTCGGGAAGCAGGTTGATATCATACATATTTCATTTGGAAATTAGCTCCACAGAGTTCAGTAGTATCTATTTTCAGATAGAGTTTAAGCTATCAAAAAGTGTTCTTTACTAATTCTCATGTTTCTCGACATTTCAAGTTTCTGAAACTTTGTTGTTGTTTTTTGTTGTGACCTTTTCTAAATACCTTATTTTGCATTGTTTTTTTATAACTCAATAGCACTTCATAAAAAGAAAAAGGAAAAAAGGGTCTTGAAAGAAAACTGCTTAGAGGTTCAGATAAAATAATTTGATTTGAATAAACACTTGTCACTATACTATATTTTTCAAAATAAAATTTAGCAAACTCTTCAAAATATAAATATATGCTTTTGTAAGCTGACATGAAAACATTCTATCTGACTGTTTTTAACTTCATATTTTTAATTGGATTAAGACTTAGGACTTGACGTTTGCATCCTTGTCTTTCTCCATAAATAAATATGCGAGAATTGTTTGGCTCTATAGAATTTGTTCATTATTTAAAAATAACAGAAAAACAGCAATCAGAATACAATGCAATACAAAAAAACACTTGTTACAGTACTGCTGTTCATTCAAATTTTGCTTTCAGCTTGAACACAATGAAAATAAGCTTAATCAGACAGATGTCTTATTGAAGAAAAAGGAAAAGGAAGGGCAGTTCTGTTATTCATCTGAACTCCTGGAGGCTATTATAGACCATGGCTTCCTGCTGGATTAGTGGGACAAAATTATTCCTGGCTAAATATGTGCCCTATTTGTAGGAGTCTATTTGGCCAGGGTAATTACTGGTAGAATTTTCTGCATCATGCAGATGGTACATATGCTGTGATATTTGTATTAACATATTAACTTATTGACTATGCTAAAGCCTTTGATTGTGTGGATCACAACAAATTGCGGCAAGTTCTCAAAAAGATGGAAGAACCAGACCATCTTATTTGTCTCTTGAGAAACCTATATGAGGGTCAAGAAGCAACAGTGAGAATGGGACATGGAACCACTGATTGATTCAGAATTGAGAAAGGAGTCCGGCAAGGCTGTATACTGTCACCCTGCCTATTTAACTTATATGCAGAGCACATCATGAGAAAGACGGGGCTAGATGAATCATAAGTTGGCATTAAGATTGCTGGGAAAAATATCAACAATCTCAGATATGCAGATGATACCACTCTAATGGAAGAAAGTGAAGAGGAACTAAGGAGCCTTCTGATGTGGGTGAAAGAGGAGAATGCAACCTCTCCTTGAAACTCAACATTAAGAAAACTAAGATTATGGCTCCCAGCCCACTCAATTCTTGGCAAATAGATGGAGAAGAAATGGAAGTAGTGACAGATTTTATTTTCCTGGGTTCGAAGATCACCATACATGGGAACTACAGCCAAGAAATTAAAAGATGATTGCTCCTGGGGAGGAAAGCTATGGCAAAGTTAGACAGCATACTAAAAAGCAGAGACATCACCCTGCCAACAAAAGTGCGTATAGTCAAAGCTATGGTTTTCCCAGTTGCAATATATGTCTGTGAAAGTTGGACCATAAGGAAGGCTGAGTGTCAAAGAATTGAAGCCTTTGAACTATGGTGCTGGAGAAGACTCCTGCAAGTCCCTTGGACTGCAAGGTGATCAAACCACTCAATCCTAGAGGAGATCAACCCTGACTGGTCTTTAGAAGACCAGATCCTGAAGATGAAACTGAAATACTTTGGCCACTTAAAGAGAAGGAAGGACTCACTAGAGAAGAGCCTAATGCTGGGAATGATTGAGGGCTAAAGAAGAAAGGGATGGCAGAGAATGAGGTGGTTGGATGGAGTCACTGAAGCAGTCGGTATGAGCATAAATGGTTTCCAGGGGATTGTAGAAGACAAGAAGGCCTGGAGGAAAGTTGTCCATGGTGTTGCAATGGGTCGGACACAACTTCACAACTAACAACAACAAAGCTCTGGTTAAATCCAGATGAGTCTATTGCAATACACCATTTTTTTTAATACATAGATTGCACCAGAAAGCCCTTGAATGTCCTTGGTAAAAGTGTGATTATGTTACTGTGATGGCAGATTAAACCTACCAGATTTACATCTACATGAAGGCTGCCAGGTATATATCATTATTAATATAAAAGCAGTTATGTTTTCAATGCAAATCACATGAGAAATTGATTCTGTGATGTAGCCCTATTTGAAAATAGCAGTGAAGATGTTTTATGGAATGCTTGGATTAAACAAGAGATTAACACTTGATTTCTAATGCTGTTTTAAAGACCTTAAGAGATTGCATATAGAATGTGATCAGTCTAGAATATTTGTTTTGCAATATATACCATTTGGAGACCTTGAGTTCTAATCCCTTCTTAGACATGAAAGCCATGAATCTGAGGTTGGAAGGAAAGCTTAGAGAGGTAGGGGAAGAAGTAAGAAAGAATTTCTCTAGTTTATAATTTGAGAAATTTTGTGATGAGCCATTTGATCACACCCATTTTGATATTGGGAACCTCTGAGATATTGGGACTAAAATATAAGGTGAATAGCTTTTTAACTGCTTTTAATGAATCTTAACTATTGAATTATGTTGTTTAGTTTGTGATTTGATTGTGATTGCCCCTGTAGTCATATGCAAATGGCTATATAAAATATAGCAATAGCACTTAGACTTATATAACACTTCATAGTGATTTTATAGCCCTTTCTATGTGATTTTATAGTCAACATATTGTCCCCAACAATATGGTCCTCATTTTACCCACCTCAGAAGGATGGAAGCCCAAGTCAACCTTGAGTCTGGTGAGATTTGAACTGTCGAACTGCAACTAGAAGTCAGCTGAAATAGCCTGCAGTACTGCACTCTAACCACTGTGCCATCTCAGCTCATAGCTATATGTATGAAAATATATATAAAGCTGTAAATAAATAGATAAATAAAAAATATTTTAAAACATAATGAATTCTTCCAAATCAGTCAGTCACTTTCAGCCCAACTCGTCTTTCAGGGTTGTTCTGGGGAAAATAGAAGGAGCTAGGTATGTCTAGATATGTCTTGAGTTTCTTGTGTAAATAATAAAGGCAAAATATAAATAAATAAAAATGTGGCTTGAATGTTCTAGCAGGAGGAATAAAGAGGTAATTTTTTTTAAAAAAAATGTCTGTTTCTGCTACTGGAAATGAAATTACATGCTTTCTCAGTATGAATGTTTTAATTTATTTATCCTTCTATATATCAATAGTAAGATGTGTTAATGTGGGGGTTTGGCAGAAAAATAGTGCTTTGATGGAAAACTGAATCTGACAGCTCTCACAATAATAAAGACAACAGATTTTGTGTATGCAGAGATGGATTTGTTGCAAAATAACTTATCTGCATATACATACAAATTTATTCTAACTTTATTTATGGAAGTAATTTTTACTCTGTTTTCTGTAAAAAATGAAAAAGATCATAAATACTCTTTAAAGCAGAAAACAATTGTTTTATCAGAAAAAGAACCACACACTAGTTGTGTAGAGCTCTACACTAGTTGTGTAGAGCTTAGAAGGAGATAATTTTCAACTTATAGGAGTACATACAAAAACATCTATGTTCTAATTGATAAAATGCCTGTAACCATGCCCTGCATGGCTATTGTAGATACTAATCACATCTGACTCTGCATTAGTTTGCATGCATGTTCATCTCACTTGGCTGGGAAAAAGTAAACTGAAGCATCTGTTTTAGGGGCTTCTGTGTCACTATCCCATCTGACTAGCCGCATCCAACCACGATCTCAACTTTCATTTCTCCCCTCAACCAGGAGAAAGGCCCAAAGCATAAGGGTGTTTGAAGCCTTGCAACCAATGAACATTTGTTCAATGGTTAAGGAGCCTGAGTGGCATAGGAGGCTAATGCCTCCTACTAAGGCAGCATTTAACTTCCAGCTACATGCAATTACACCAGTTCGAAACTCCACAGGCTCAAGGTCGACTCAGCCTTCCATCCTTTCTAAGGTGCGTAAATTGAGGACCCAGTTGTGGGGGCAATAAACTGACTTTGTATAAAAAAGAACACTGCTTGGGGGGGGGGGCAAAAGCCCTACTAAGCAGCTATATACAAAAGTATGAAGGCTATTGCTTAACGCATTGTAAGCCGCCCTGAGTCTCCGGAGAAGGGCGGCATATAAATCATTTTTTTTTAAAAAAAAAAGGTTACAATTCTTCTGAAATAACCAGCCTTAAAATGATGTCTTAATAAAGTAAATAGTATTTACTTTATTAAGCACTCAGCAATGAGAGTAACATGGATGGTGTTTGACTCAAAGAAAAGAGTTAGAATTGAAATAGAATAAACAAAGAAACAAGGATTAGGTGCATCCAAAATGGAGATTAAGCCTCTAGGAAAAAAGCTTTGTAAAGAATCTGGCATGCCTTTAACACATTCAAATGGAAATAAACTTATGCAACTCCAGCCAGTTAATTATTCTATATAGATGTCTGTGGTATTGAGTGTTCTTTCCTGAATTCTGGAAGACTTACATGCTGTTATGAGTTGTAATGTATTAAATTACTTGTAAAAAGAATATAATGAGTAAATATATGGAGCGATATGCATTTGAGAATGTCTGTGATGACCTGGCACATGGCACAAATGCAACACAGCCAGAGAACCAGTATGAGTCCCTTTATTGGCACTAACTTTGCCCTCAATGTCCCGTTTACTCTCCGGCCAGGATAAAAGCTCTCCCACAAACCTGCAGCAGATTCTGGCTGCAGAAAGTCCAGTCCAAATGCTGTAAACAAACTGACTGCAAGCAATCACTCAAGCAGGGCAAGATAATGAGTCCCAGAAGTGAAGAATCATGGCAATAATTCCAGCAAGACAAGATAAGTGCACAGAAGCATGGCACTAATTCAAACAGTCAGAAGGAATGCCAGGAATGCAGGGCATAACTCTTACCTCTAGATGAATTCAGCATTTGTTCCTGACAAACGCCCCTCCCAACTGCCTCTCCTTTAAACTCCATCCCCAGGTGTGCCTTGTGAAGCCTAATCCTAACCTTCAACCTACTTATAGAATTTAGTTGTGTATTGGGTTTTTTCTTTTATGTTGTGATAGCACAACATTGTGTTAGAAATCAACTAAAGATCTGAATGGTCCTACTGAAGTAATGTATCAATACAGCCTTCAAACAATTTAAGGTTGTTTAGAAATATGTTGGAAAACTGGGGAAAATGGAGACATAAACCTGGTGTGGTAAACAGAGACATTAAAAAGAATGTGGAATTGCAAGCAGCTTTGATTTGTCTAGTACACTGAGGGAATAGGCAACAGAAATGGTAATACAGTCTAATTTTAAGAGGAATCTGAGAAACAGAAGGGACGATTTGCGATAGTTTGAGAAATGTGAAATGATTATGGTGTATCACAAAAGAATATTTCATACGATAAGCATGCCACTTTTACTAAAAGTCAAAGAGAAAGTGTTGTTATCGATGCCTAAATCAATCAATCAGAATAGAGCTCGAAGGGCTTCTAGTTCAATCCTCTGCTCATGCAGGAAACGCTCTACCATTTTAGATAAGTGGCTGTCCAATCTCTTCTTAAAAACATCCAGTGATGAAGCACCCACAACTTCTTAAGGTAAGTCACTCTACTGGTTAATTGTCCTCACTTTTAGGAAGTTTCTCCTTAATTCCAAGGTGCTTTTCCCCTTGATTAGTTTTCATCCATTGTTTCTTGCCTTGCCTCCTAGTTCTTTGGAAAATAAGATGACCTCTTCTTCTTTGTAGCAGCCCCTCAAATACTGGAATACTGATATCATGTCACCCCCTAGAAGGACTTGAGTTATAACAGATAACAGAGTTAAAACTTTTAGTGCACTCTTGTGACTTTAGACAATGATGTGACTTTTTAATTAAGGACCGTGTAATATGTGAACTAAGATCAGAAACAGTAAGACCAAGATAAATGATTTATCATTGGAATGCACTGTTGATGTTTGTGGAATTGAGGAGCTATTTGCAATCCCATTAAAAGACTTTGCAAATGCTGATAAGGAAATTGATATTTGTAGGAATGAAAAGGCAGCCTCAGTTGTAACGCCAGAAATTGGAAGCAAGAGTTTCTCATATTAAAAGAACAAATCCAACTGTTAAAAGAGAATGTATGGAATATGGAGGGCTAAATCATTTTTAAAATAGTGTAAGAAAAAAATTACAATTAAAGCATTCCATGCATTCCATGAGAGTCCTTAAGAGTTTTTTTATTTGACTGATTAAAAAGGAAGATGTAGAAGTTGAATGGATTTATTTATTTTGATAATCAGTAAACAAATGGGCAAATTGGGGTATCTCATTCATATACTGATGTCAGGTTGTAATGTCAAATGATGACACACAGATTGAAACCATTGTTAACACACCAATCCCATAGAACAAAACTAAATATCAGCAGTTTTTAGATATGTCTAATTATTTGTCACAATTTGTTCCAGGAATGACTATGGTAACAAGTGCTTTAATTGCTGTTTCAGCAGATGGAATTTGCCTATACACAAAAGTCTATTAAATTTGCCCATACACAAAAGTTTATTAAATAATTTCAAAGCATTTTTAGCAACAGTATCTGGTTTAGGTGCACTATTGCCAAAAGAAGGATTTCCAAAGACATGTAAGTTTAACATTATGATTAACGCACAGCAAAAGAACATTAGCTATTGTTTTGGGTATACAAGATTTCAGCAGCACATTTAAGGAAACAAATTTTAGATCATAAGTTTAGATCATAAACATTTGGAACTTTGCAAAATAAAACAAAAGCAATTATGAGTAGTTTTAAAGTATCGGAAGAAATTGATACTGGTAATTGGAGATGTCCTATGTAGGGTTTCTTAGTTGGTATAATTTATGCATGGATTGTTCTGAGGTTGCAATATACATCATGATTTTTTTTCCTTTTTAAAATGTATTTTAAATAATTTTTATTAACCCATGTTTAAACAGACATGCATAAGATTACCAAATCATCACATACAAAACAAAAAGAAAAAAAATAAGTAAGTAAATATTTCAGTAAATATTTATTTAAAGAAAGGACAAATATCCCAAGTTCACCAGATCCTGTAAGACTTTAAAAGGGGAAAATAAATTACAAAATCTGTCCTACATTTTTTTTTCCAAAGGGAGAAATAATGATGTGGTCATCTGATTTGCATATATTTAAAGAATTTAAATATATGCAAATTTAAAGTAATTAAAGATGCTTCATCGAATTATAAGACCTTACAATGTTTAAAGAATACAAATGCAAATTTACTTTTAAAAATGAAAGAATGATATTATCTGAAAGGTTAAGAGTTGACATCTTGAAATAATAAATGAGGTCATCTAGCTATTGAATTGAGATGAACTGAAGATATTGTCTTTGGGCCAAGTATAAATACTCAGATAAAGATAATTTTGTAACCATTGACAGGTTTTTGGGAACTGTAACTATAATAAGCCAATATAAATTACAATAGCAGCTTTGCAAAAATTAGGTTTTGATGTAATTAAATTTCACTTAAAAACATTTCACAGTGGTAGATTATTATTCTAAATTTATAGAAGTTTGTTATTTGGAAATTGTTTAGACAAACTATGGTTTTACATTTTAAGCCTCTCTTCACAACACATGGAGTCTCTGATGCTTGAATATTTGAAAGGTTGAGACTTTGTGCATACTAGTTTCAATTCAGTGGTGGGTTGCTACTGGTTCATCCCGGATGGGCGAACCAGTAGCGGTGGCAGCAGGAGGCTTTGCCCACCCACCCGGACCTCTCTGCGCATGCGCCGAGATGTCTCTGCGCATGCATGCCCACGAGCAAACTGGTAGCGACAGGATTTGAATCCCACTACTGGTTTCAGTTCATATTGTGCTCACAAGTGTATTTTTAGAAAAGACTATATAGGGAATTTTTGCAAAAGTCAGAGTGGATGGTTTTATTTATTAGTTGGGTCTTTATAGAAATACTTCTACTTTGAACAATAAATTATCAGCATTGTTACTGATAGGGTGGCACAGCGACTGAGCAGTTAAGAAGCTGGGCTTGTCAGCTAGAAAGCAGACAGCCCAGGTTCATGACTAGAGTCCCACGTGATGGGGTGAGCTCCTGTCCTTGCCCCAGCTCCTGCCAAACTAGCAGTTTGAAAGCATGCAGATGTGAGTAGTTAAATAGGTACTTTGGTGGGAAGATGACATCATGCTAGCCACATGACCGTGGACATGTCTTTGGTCAGTGCTGGCTCAATGGCCTTGAAATGAGATGAGACACACACCCCAGTCTAGCAATGACTAGAGGAATAAAATCTGCAGGGATTCCTTTACCTTTTTTTATATGTATTAATAATACATTGATGTTTTATGAACTAGCTCACCAACATCTAGCGTTAAGTTTGCAAGATGATCAAAGAAGTGCTAATGAATAATTGAATCACAGACAAGAAAAACAAAGTAAGTTTAATAACCGAAGGCTAAAACTTTCTTACCACTGGTTGTGGGTGATCATGTGTATCCCATACATAGTGGAACAAAGAGCCTGGTGGCGCAGCAAACTAAAGTCTGTTATTAACATTCAGCTGCCTACAATTACTGTAAATTCTAATCTCACCAGGCTCAAGGTTGACTCAGCCTTCCATCCTTTCTAAGGTAGGTCAAATGAGGACCCAGATTGTGGGGGCAATAAGCTGACTTTGTATAAATATACAAAAGTATGAAGGCTATTGCTTAACGCATTGTAAGCCACCCTGAGTCTCCGGAGAAGGGCGGCATATAAATCAAAATTAAAAAAAAAAAGAATGTAGCGACAAGTCCAAATTTTAGATCTCCATCAAACTCCTTAATCCTACTCTCTATAAGCAGCTATAAGAACAGTTTATTGATAGCAACCAAAGAATCCTTGGAGATATGACCAAGGAAATATAGATGGCATTTTAAATTTATCAGAAATTGAGAATAGTTCAGAACTGAACCATGCTTTCTACCAATGTTTTAAGTTATCCTTGGCAAAGAAGATACTGAAGTGGTGGCTAAATTCTGTCTTTTTAGGATCAATCATCAACAGTAAACAAAGCAACAATCAAGAATTACACCACAGATCATCACTTGGCAGAGCAGCAACGAAAGCCTTGGGAAAGATATTCCCATGCCATGAGGGGTCTATACCAGTGTTTCCCAACCTTAGCAACTTTGGTAAATATGAACTATTGTTGGTGTTTCCCATTCATTGGATGTCTATGGAGATTCTCAGTCATCCTGGTCATGATTTCTTTCAAAAAGGCAACTGGACTTTTTTGTTCTGTTTGAAGATGTTTCATTTCTCATCCAAGAAGCTTCTTCAGTTCTGATTGAATGGTGGAGAATGGAAGGACTTATATTCCTTGAAGTCATGTGGTCATTACCCTGTTTCTGAGAGAGCTTTCTTCTTTGAACAAAAGCACCTTTAGGTCATTGACTAGATGGTCACTAGTAGGTGGAAAGAAAAAAAGGAGATGAATGGTAATGAAAATCTGTATAATATGCACAGTAAAAATTGAAAATTATATTTTTCATGCAAAGTGAGGCATGCATCAAAGAAACACAATGAACATCCACATGTGCTTTTTATTTTAATGTTATTCACACCCCAGTGTTTAAAGTGACTTGACATTTTCATTATAGTTCCTTATTTTTATGTGGTTGCATCTAAGCTGTAGGAGACATATTGCAGCTATATATATTTTCCATCTTCTGAACACAAGGTTATTATTTTGCTGCATTTTAAAGGAAAGCTATTGCCTAATACCAGAGGTGGAATTCAAAAAGTAGATTTGCTGGGGACAACAGATTTAAGAGGTTGCCGAATTAAATGGCAAAGCCCCAAAAGACAATATAAGGATGAGTTGACAGAGATAGGGAAATAGAGAAATGATAAAAACTCTGGTAGAAAGAAAATGGCATAAATGCATGGGTAACAAGTAAGTGGTCTTTCAAACTACACAACCATATGCCTATTTTGGAGGGATATGTAAAGAAGCACTGATACATTTCATTATGGTGCTTTGATTTGATACAGTAAGGTTTGCTTTCTCATCATAGCGCTCATCCTTCGATATATCAAGGTATTCAGTTTTATTGAAGCATTGGGAATAGTGTGGGGGAGCAGTGCTGATCCATAATGACTGTTCACTGCAAATATAGGGCTTCTGCGCATTTTCAGTGGATGCACAGAAGTCTCGATTGTTGGTAAAAACAATATTATGCAAACATTCATCTCTAACATTTGGAAATGGAAGGCTGCTTGTTTCTGTTGTGGCCCGCCAGCAGCTTGCGCGGATTGTTGATGATCCCGATGACGAGGAGGCTGGTGTGATGTGGTGCCAGCAACCTGTGCAGCCGGTGCTCGAGTCGGACAGTGAGGAGGCTGAAGAAGATGTGATGCCAGAGGCAGAGATTCAGCCAGGGCCTTCAAAACCTCCAAAGGCTCCTTCAAGTAAAGAGGATGAAGTGGAGGAGCATCTTCTCAATGCCTGAGCACGCAGAGCTGCCAAAAGGCAGGAATGGTTACTCAGGAGGAGGTCTCCTTGAAAGTAAGACTTGAGGCTAATTGGCCACTCCCTTAGCCTATTTAAGTTTCCACACAGCTTGTAAACGTTGCAGGAAACAACACATGTTCGCTCGCTGGTCATTGAATATGGATTGTCTTTGCAAACCTTGCTTCTGGGCTTTCTGCCAACTCTCATAAGACTTTATCTTATCTGTGGACTTTCTGGCAGGTTGTTAAGGTAGTTTTAATTAACAGCCTGCATTTGTAGAAAATTACATTTGGAAGTAAATTGGCTTTGTTCATAGTTTGTGAGTGCTAGATTCCTTGGGATCCGTAGCTGGGCCAGAACAATTTCACTGAAATGCTTTGAAAGGCTACTTGAATTGAAATAACTCTTACTGAGAACTGTGAGGTCTGTTATCCCAGCAATGATATTTACTGGATTCTTTTTGTCTGTTTGACATAATTAATTATCGAGGTCGGAGTGCTCACTTTGTTCTACATAAATTATTGACCACTAAAGTGATATCAGACCAGAAAATCAACCTCACAAGAATATTAAAACTAGACTTTGTTGAAGCAGATTACAATACAAGATTGCAAGTCTAATTGGTATCCTCCCCCTTCTTCTTGTACACAATGAATAAGGATGTTCTTAGCCGGAGCCACTTCTGAATATTATTGTTTCCCAGGACTTAAAAAAAAAAGATGTATCATCAGCCCCTCTGCGCCTAGGTAAAGATTCTTGCACCCCTCTGACAAGGTCATCTCATTTACTCTCAATAGTTGATTTACGAATGGCTCTTTTTAATGCCCTATAGTCATGATGGCGCACCTATGGCACGCGAGCCACAGGTGGCCCACAGAGTCCTCTCTGCGGGCATGCCAGCCATTGCCCCAGCCCAGCTCCACGGTGCATGTGTGCGCGCCTCCTGCCGGCCATCTGGTTTTTGGGTCTGTGCCATGCATGTGCAGGGATGGGGCGCATGCAAGGGATGCGTGCGTGCATGTGTGGGAGATGGGTGCATGTGTGTGTGCATGTGCTGGTTGGTGCAGGAAGCTTTCCAGACCCAAAATGGGGTGCAGGGGGACGTGGTAACCTTGCACCCAGTTTTGGCTTCCAGGTTGGTGCAGGAGGCTTTCCAGGCCCAAAACAGGGCGCATGCCCTGTTTTCAGCTTGGAAAGCCTCCTGTACCAACCTGGAAGCCAAAACTCAGTGCGGGTAGGGTATGTGCAGGGGGGCACTCGCATTGCATTTTGGGGGTTCAGGTACATGCATGTGCATTCACGCATGCATGTGCGCTTTGGGTACTCAGCACCAAAAAAGTTAACCATCACTGTTCTATAGCACTAGCCCCAACCTTTTGGCCACCAGGACTGATTCTGTGGAAAAAAATTTCACAGACCAGAGAGGCATGGTTTTGCATGCTACCTAGATCTCATGCATGCACAGATGAAGCTTTGCTTGCTTGCATGGTCTGGTTCTTAATGGACCCATGGACTGGTAACTGTCCATAGTCTAGGGGTTGGGGACTCCTGCCCTATAAAAAAATAAGACACAAACATTGTAATTATTGCCATGCAGTCCTGAAACTTTTGCAACATCTTTTGATGGTTTAGAAAGGTATCTTTCAGTACCCCAAAGTGGCAAAATTGATCCAGCATTTCAATTATTAGTCTTTCTAGCCATATCTAGAAATGCTTTCTGGAAACCCTTTGCTCTGTTCTGAGCTTTTCCTCTTATAAATTTGTTCAGTTTCAACATGCAGTAAATTAACTTAGTAAGCATCAGTAATATCTTGGTGCATTCGCTGTAGTGTCAGCTCAGAGCATCACTATTGTTCTTTCTTTTTGCTTATACTATTCTGCTTCACTAGCTATGACTTTGCATTTCCCACTGAGGCAACCATGCCAGAATAGGAATATATATTTTTAAAAAAAACATCTTCCATAGTGAATTTGTGAGAAACAGGAAAACAGATTCACCGTGGCAAAAATGATAGCAATAAATAGTATCAGTTCTTTGAATTAGAAAAGATCACCTGTATGATCATTTTTGGGGGCGGGGAGGCATGTTTTTGAAAGTTGTATATTAAAGTATATTTTGACTTTTTTTAAGGAGTTATCTAAGGAAATTTGCATGACTGAAGAATCCATAAACAAATAAACAAATCCTGACTTCAGGCATTAAATTTCATTACGAACAGTGTGATAAGAAAAAATTATATTTAACAAGTTAAGGAAAACATGCAGAACAAATGACAAATGAATGAAAAAATGTGTATAAAACTTTTTTCAAAAAAATAAATCAATTTAGTCCCAAAGACTTAAACACTATTTTACATATGATGCAAAACAAATGAAATTTTTTAGTGATGTGCAATTACAATACTATTCTAGTCCTGCTCTTTTCTATTTGTCATTGTTTTGCCACTTCTATGAAATTCATCTGAAATTTTCTGTCCTCATCTATTTACTTGATCAGAAAGTCCAATATTTCCCAGCCTAGACATAAGTTTCTGTTTAAATTATTATAAATCACTGTTTGATTGATATTTTATTCAAACTACTTTTTCTTTTTACTTTTTCTGTAAATACTAAAGTATTCAGTCATATTGTATAGGGTGTTAAATGCATCCTTAAATATTTTATTATTTAATACACTAGTACATTAATATTAAATTAAACAAAATACTTTTTTCACCTTGTACAATGTCTTTAAAATATATATCCAATTTCATATTTTATATCTACCTTGATATTCACATCCTGTAAAGCCAAAGGTCACTGTAGAAAAATTTATACTACTGTGTTATGAGAGTCTGAAGCAGTCAATTGTTTTTTGTTTTTGTTTTTTTTAAAAAAAGCTCTACCAGCTATCAATTAAAAGCAGTAAATTTGTGGAAATGTGGTCATACTATTGAGAATATGTGCTGATATGTAAGAGAGTGAGTTTGGTGTAGCGGTTAAGACCCTGGGCTAGAAACTAGGAAACTGTAAATTCTAGTCCCATTTTATGCACAAAGTCATTTTATGAACACCTTGGGTCAGCCCTAGGAAGAAGGCAATGGCAAGACTCTAGAAAGAGTGCAGACAAGAGCAACCAAGATGATTAGGGGACTGGAGGCTAAAACATATGATGAACGGTTGTAGGAACTGGGCCTGGCTAGTCTAGTGAAGAGAAGGACCAGGGGAGACATGATAGCAGTCTTTCAATATTTGAAGGCTGCCACAGAGAGGAAGGGTTAAATCTGTTTTCCAAAGTATCTGAAGGCAAGACAAAAAATAATGGATGGAAACTGATCAAGGAGAGATTTTACCTGGAAATAAGGAGGAATTTTCTGACAGTGAGAGCAATTAACCAATGGAAAAGAAGTTGCCCTCAGAAGTTGTGGGAGCTTCATCACTGGAAGCATTCAAAACGAGACTGGACTGCCATCTGTCAAAAATGGTGTAGGGTCTGCTTGGGTGGGGGGTTGGACTAGATGACCTACAAAGTCCCTTCCAATTCTGTTAAGCTTTATCTGTATCTAAGTTACTTCTAAAACCCCTTGCCAAGAAAATTGTGGAGACTTGTCCAGGAAGGCAAGGCTGACTTGAAGACAAAGTAAACAAACAAACTCTCCATCTCATCTGAAGGCCTAGAGGAATAACAAGGTCCTCAGGATCTTATCGAATGCCAACAGGATGGGAGCCAATGGATTGCAAGGGAACCTCATTCTAGAGGGCAGGCACCATAGAAAGAGAAGGCACATTTCCTGGGTTCTAACAGATTGCACATTAAATCAAAGGGAGCCAGAGTGTGTCATCTCTGCCTGTGTATATTGGTTGCGCAGGAAGCATAGGACAGTCTCACTTAACATGACCCTATCCATAGTTAATAGTCAGATAAATATATTAAGGTAGAACGTAAAATGAAATTGGACATAAAAGTAAAATAATATAGGGTCAGCCTAGAGGATCTCTGAATCCCCTTTAACTAGTAAATATAAGACACAAATACTGTGTTCAAAAAGTTAAGCCACAGAATTAACAAACTTTCTACAGTTGGAGAGTTCAAGAAGCCAAACCACAGGTTAGCTCACCATTCTACCATTGCAGAGTTCAATAAGTCAAACCACAGGCAATAGGGGAGGGGAGAGCTAGCTAAAGAGGCAGATCTAAGATACTTCCTGTTTTTGTTAGTATATAGATATATATCTTAAACAAAAACTTTGTTCAGATGTTAGAATTTATATTATGCTATCTGAACCTTTTGGCCAAAATAAATAAAAGCTTTTTCTGATCTCAAAATTCAATTTATTCGTTATTTTTCTACAACAATATTATGGGGAGATATGGTTCTGAAAATGAAGAGCACTTTAGCTTGTGGATCAGGGATGGTATTCACTTACCTTCACTACCGGTTCGCAAATGTGAGCACACTTGCGCTAGCTTTGCTCACATGTGCCACCTCCGCCCATGCGCAGAGCATCAGAAATGGGACGTGATTACATCCGGGCGGGTGGGCAGAGCCTCCTGCAGCCTCCGCTACTGGTTTGCCCAATCTGGATAGAACCAGTTGAATACCACCACTGTTGTGGATGAAATGGGCCTTGTTTTAATTTTTGTTCTGTTTTAACAGATTAGAATATCTGTAATTAAGAAAGATAGCTCTGCAATAGGAGGGCCCAAATATTACTGGAATCTAGGACTGCCTCGGACAGAATCCTTGGCCAAAAGGAGTCTGCATTTGTCCTATTAAAAGATGCCTAATTCCTTGTAGCTCTGTCCCCCTCTCCTTTTCCATCCATGGTATGATCTGGCCTTGAAGGACAAGTTTCAGGAAGGGAACCAGTACCACAAATAAAATATTTCTCTCCCCTTTTCTGAACAATCATAAGAAAGAGTATTGGAAGAGAAAAAGACGCATTCTGGGCCTAGTGATATAATTTAACTCTACACCTTTTTTTATTAGTCGTTCGCAAACTAAAAGTCACTCACCGTAACTCTTTTTACTCTGAGCAATGATAGAGAACTTTAATTAGATATTTGGAAAGGTAATTAGAAATTACATATATGGTTACACTTCAAACCTATTAGCAGTTAAGGCAGTATATATAGTTCAAAGCTTCCCTGCATAAGTATTAAGCAAATTAGAAGGCTTAATCACTATGATATTCTTTTCTGAGCTATGTACTACTTTATTTCAAAAAGGACTTGGGATTTATAACATTAATTTGCCAAACATTTTATGGGATCCTTCCTGAAGCCTAACTAATTCTTCATTCATTTCATCGAGTGCTACATTGATCTCACTGGGAGCAAAGGAAACTTTTCTCCAGTAGATGCGTTTTGATTCCTGATATTTCAGATAGCTTTATTATTGGTTGCCCATGCACCTGGCATCCTGGTGGCAAAAATGCTAATGTGATCAATTTGTAACTT
This sequence comes from Masticophis lateralis, assembly GCA_030761175.1. Taxonomy (NCBI): domain Eukaryota; kingdom Metazoa; phylum Chordata; class Lepidosauria; order Squamata; family Colubridae; genus Masticophis; species Masticophis lateralis. The sequence continues at coordinate 245,918,406 of JAUDYJ010000002.1, forward strand.
CATGCACTGCACATGTTTATGGCTCTATCTTATCTGTCAAAATATTAACGTTTTGTTCACATAATTAGCTTATGCACTCAGTGAGTCCTCACAGTGACCTTAGTGAAAGGCAATTTGTGTATTCTAAATTGGAAATGCTAATAAGATATCAGAAGATGAATTCGTTTATTGATTTAATGAAGCCGTAGCATGTCATCATTTTTTTAAAGATAAAAAAAAGCATGTGGGATAGGGAAGTGTCCACTATAGTTAACAAAAAAACATGAATTAATTTCCTGTTCAATCATTGATTTTTATTCAGCACTGTTTCTTTCTTTCTTTTTTTCTATATATAATAGTTATAATAGTTAGTGGAGCTGGGATATCAGAACATGTTCCAGGATCGATGTTCCTTCAGCGGCCTTTTAAAATCTCTTTTCCTTTTAAGGATAAAAACTTGGTGAAAAGGTTATTAGGAAAATATATCTCTTGTGATATTGTGAAAGAGCAATAAATTGTTATTTATTTTTATGGTTATATTTTTATATTTTTTTGTTCTCAGCACACTTGGAAGAATACTTCAAGTTTTTTTTAAACAGTTCAGACATCACACTAATGTATTGTATTTAATCATGATTTATTGAATAAACCCCATTTAGTGAGGTTCATAAAAGAAATTAAGCCATAGGCAAGAGTGCCATGAAGTGACACCTTTCAGCTTTTCTGTCTCATGTACCTAAACAGCTTTTAAACCGGTCCACCACTTTTGCTACCCAGGAAAAGGGCACAACATTTTGTGGAGTAGGTCAGAGCTTCATTTCCATGGGGTTTTGATTGAAACCCCTTTCCCTTTCCCTTTCCTCTTTCCCTTTAAAGTGCCTTTTGCAGATCCTTGTTTTAAGGAGTGGATTAGCCATACTGGTTGCTTTGTCTTAGTAAAATAACATCCGGGCTTCCACAGAAGATACAAAAAAATCCATATTTCCCCAAGTGAAGTGGGCAGAAGGGACAGATCATCTCTGTCTTTCTTATAATTGAATAATGATGGTGAAAAATTTTAGGCATATGCAAAGCAAGTTATTGCTTACAGCCTCACAGACTGAAAGACATTTGCAAAATGTGTTTTTCTTTACACTTTTATTAGACTTTAATACTTGAAAATCTCCATGAATTAAACTGCCCTATATGGTTCACACAATCTTCATTAATTAAGATATGCCTTGTTTCTGCATTCATTCATCTTCTATTCAAAGAAATTTTTTTGTGACCCAACACAGGTTTGTTATGCATCTTGGTGATAGTTTTTCCAAGTCCAACTGTTATATAACTTGATTCCCTATTAGCGCTTGTCAAATAGAGCCTGCAGTTTCCCATAGCTTAAAGTATCACTAAATCTAAAATTCAGCCCTAACAGTGTATCATTTATGCAGCCCAGTAAACATTGAATAATGAACACAGAGCATCATCAAAGATAAAACTACACTTTGTACACTTCAAGTAACATAAATTGGATGTTGTGCACTCTCCAGAATCATTTCCGGTGAAATGGGTTCATATCATTCATAAATTGTATAAATAAATAAATAAATAAATAAATAAATAAATAAATAAATAAATAAATAAATAAATAAATAAATAAATAAATAAATAAATAAATAAATAAATAAATAAATAAATAAATAAATAAAAATATTTGTCTGGTCTACAGAGAATATTATTTTTATATTTGCTGCATTACAAGTAAACTATACCTCTGACTTTTTTTTTTTTGGCTTTATCTTTCTTCATTTTATCATGGCAAATTACATTCATCCATTCATTAAAATGCATGATCATTAATGTGCCTACTTTTGTTCAACTCGTTTCATTAGCTACCATTTGTCATCTTTTAAGATAAACATGGTTGATAACTATAAAAAATTTAATAGAAATTTAAAAACATTCAGAGCCAACATAATTATCTTGGGAATAATTCCCAAAGATGAAAGATAATAATAGTGAATATTAATTTTATTCTTAAAAGGGTGATTTATAAAAAAAAATAGAAAATATGATAATTACAAGTATTACAATAGATATTTAGAGAAAGAATTAGACTAAGAGAAGTGTTATAAAAAGCCAACTTACAAGCGTAGAAATGCTGGGTTTCATAAAAAATGGTTATCGACCACTAAAGTGAATCAGGAATGGTTACAGGGATTAAATATGGCTAGTCTAGAGAAAAGAAGGACTAGGGGGTGACATGATAGCGTTTCAATATTTGAGGGGCTACCACAAAGAAGAAGGGATCAAAGCATCAGAAGGCAAGACAAGAAACAATGGATGGAAACTAATCAAGGAGAGAAGCAACCTAGAATTAAGGAGAAACTTTCTAACAGTGAGAACAATTAACCAGTGGAATGGCTTGCTTTCAGACATTATGAGTGTTTCATCACTGAAGGATTTTAAGACAGCCACTGTCTGAAATGGTAGTTTCCTACTTGAGCAGGAATTGGACTAGAAAACCTCTAGCTCTATTTTGTAACTAACTATACAGTAAACATCCATTATTTAATATGAGTTACATAAGGACTTCATTACCTTGATATAATTTTATTTGTTTATTAAATAAATGTATGTAATACTTTTATACAGCCATCCAATTCACATGCAGATAACTCCACGTGAGTGGAGTACATATGTATTTGTATATATCATAAAATAAATTGTACCACACTAAAAAAAACCTTTGTAAAGCTAATATGGAAAGGGGTCTTCAAATATATTGATACGCTGAGAAATTTAGGCTGAAATTATTTATGGCAACTGAAGATGTACCATGCTATAAATAATTATATACCGTTATCCTGGTCCAGAACTTTGACTACAAATGTATCACTTAAGATGTTACATCTCTTAACCATGGAGGGTTATTTGGTGATTTGGCATCAGTCATTCTCTCTCAACGCAACCTATCTCACAAGATTGTTGTAGGGAAATAGGAAAGGAGATCTACACTGCTTTAGGGTCCTAAATAAAAATCAAGATATAAATTTAATAAATTGAACAAGTGCTTGCCCATGATATTCATAAATGAATCTTTTGTGCAAAGCCATTCATTTCAATGGCAAAAATCAATCTACGTGTTCCGAGAATAAAACTGAAATAAAGAATGATTTCTCTGATGAAGTGAGCAGTGTTAACTACAGCATTCTAAACAGATGCTTGTAACCCAGCGTTGATATGTAAATGCTCAAATATAAGAATTTATTTCTGAGTGAACATAGCTGAGAACATTATCTGAAAGGCAAAGAATAGCTGAATGGAACAGCATCTCTTTTTCTTGATTGTTTCACCTGTCAAAAAGGGGAAGGCATTTTGGAGGGTCTTCTTTAGTTCCAAATGGCAAATATAAATGACACTTATAAATAGGGTATTATGATCCATTTGTCCCTTTTGTATGCCAGTGCTCAGTGCAAACAGGAATGGTATATCAGAATTACCGCATTCATCTCAATCAAAGTAGTCAATTTCTATTAAAAGTGAAGCCCTGCTTGAGTTCAACACTTTCTTAGTAACAGAAAAGAAGTGATTTGATAGAACCTTCTGCAGTATTTTGTCTTCCCAAGCTAGATAATAGCCTTAGGATTTCCTGTTTAGATTTTTCAAGACCAGGTATATTCAACCAGAAAACGATCTATCCCTTAACACCTATTCTAGTGAGAAGAACTGATTTAATTGCTTTACACAGAAACTCTATATGTAAATAGAACAGCTTGTAAAATTAGATCATGGTGAGGTTTATAGATAATAGCTAAAGTAAATGTTTAGATAATCAGTGGAAGCTTATTGAAATATGGATAAAACATTCAAAGCAGAACAATTTCTATTTTTAACATGGGTTAAAAACCATGTGGTAATCAGACCAAATGGTTCTAATCACCTTGTGAATAAGGCAGTGGTGAAATCCTTTTTTTTACTACTGGTTCTGTGGACCTGGTGGGCTTGGTGTGGTTTGGTGGGCATGGCTTGGTGGGCATGGCAGGGGAAGGATATTGCAAAATCTCCATTCCCACCTCACTCCAGGGAAAGGATACTGCAAAATCCCTATTCCCTCCCCACTCTGGGGCCAGCTGGAGGTGGTATTTGCTGGTTTTCTGAACTACTCAAAATTTCCACTACCATTTCTCCAGAACCTGCCAGACCCTGCTGGATTTCACCTCTGGAACAAGGGTCAGGGCCTATGTTATACACATTATGTGGAATAAGTCTATATCAGTTTTTCTTAGTTTTAGCCACTCTAAGATGTATGAACATCAGCTCCCAGGGATTCCCAGCCAGCCAAGAAATCCAAACATCTTAAGTTGCCAAGGCTGAGAAACACTGGTCTAAATATTTGGCATGCAAAATGTTTAATTTATCGTGTAAAGGCTATTCATGCCATAAAGGGGCCATAATTCACTTTCTTGTTGGTGTCACTAGGTAACAAAATATAACATTAACAACAAAGGCTGTCTGCCATAAAGAATAAAATATAATGCATCTATACTTTCAGCATTAATGTCCAGCATCTCCTGTTCAACACCAATCTAGAAAGACTTTATATGATAGTAGTGATAATGCGATCTCTATGGGAGGTGGTTTTCAGAAGGCCTCCCATAAAATGTGAAATAGATATATTGATGCTCAGGATCAAACTGTTTGTATGATCATCTTGCTTAGTAATAATCCCATCAGCTCCCTTCAATGGAAACATATTTCTCAAACTATCTAATAAATTAGAGCCATAATCTTTAGTGTTGCCTGAAATCACTGCCTATTTCCCTGGGTGTTATTAGTTCAGTAGAAAACATTAAAAAGTTAAAATGTGACTACGGGATTCTGACCAGAGGGGATCCACAGAGGGGATCAACAGTCAAAACAGTGGTCATAACAACTCATGACAACTTATTTAATGGACCAACAAGTCTTGATTTTTAAAAATATGTCCACTTGTGGATAACCCTGGGGTTGACCATTATCCTGGAGAAACTATCTTCAGCTGCAGTGCAGCCATCCAAGAAATCTACTTTGTAGAGCCAATCTGAATGTTCTATAAATTATACATTGCCTACCAATCAGAGACCTTGACCTTGCAGCCCCCTTTTCTACTTTTGAAAAATGACTGAGATCTTCAAAGAAGTGGTTCATTGCAGTTCACACGATGAATTCCCTGCTTAACATCTCACATCTTTGAAAGTGATTGCTTTTGAGGTTGTACTTGTCATTATTCCTTTTTACTTTTGATTTCATTGGTTGATTGCATGATCAAACTTGAAAATGTATATGATCCGAGTCCTTATCTGCTGCTTCACTTGCAACTTTTTTTTCCCAAAGTCAGTCTGTATTCAGAGAAAAAAAGTTAAAGAACCTTGAGTTGAACTTTCTTCTAGACTTAAAATCTTCCCATTTAAGTTGTATCAATCTTGGATGTAATTATGAAAGATGCAAAAGCTCCATTTTGATAAGTATTCCTGTGATTATGATTAATTGCATCCCAAACTTTCACACATGTACAAAATGAGCAATTAGATATAGTACACTTCTTTCCTTACCATAAGACTAATAAGTTAGCTTATAAATAGTGACAGGATCATTTGAGTGTAAGAAATTTTTATATTACTTCATATCAGTTACAAAAGATTTTTGAACATTTGCTATCATCTAAGAAATTTTAGCATTTCCACAGACTTTCTTGTTATTATTTTAATGTGCAGTCAGGCACAATGTTACAAATTGATTTTGGAAGTTCCACTCTTTAGTTAACATTTCAGTCTTTGTACAGCTAGAAATATACTGATGTTAAAACACAGTGTGATTGTCAAGCCTGAATTTTATTTGGGTGTGAGATTGTTTATATCCTGGGGTTTTCTAATGTAAATTCAGTTTGACACAATTTTGAGCTTGAGGAGAATGGAGCCTTCAGTCACCACAGCATAACTAGCTGATGAGTTATGCACATTCCAATGGTTCACTGACCGAAGGAGGAGGAGAGAAGTCGCCAAGCAACCAGCTCTCATCTTGGTTGGACAATGTGACTGATTGTTTTGGAAACTTGAGAAACTGAAACTTATATTGGGGTGAAAAGTCCGGGAACTTTAGTACTGGCTTTTCACCAGTAGTGCCAAAATGGTATATATAAATAAATTTGTTCTTTGAGGAAAAGCAATGGCTCGGAGTTCGATTTGTAATGGGTGCATTACTTGGAGCCTGACAGTGATGTGCAAAGAACATTATTATACAATGCTCCTCTTTAATTCCATAGAACTTTTTCTTTTTTCTCCCCTCACTTCAGGGGTGAAATGCTCCCGGTTCGGACCAGATCACCTAATCCAGTAGCGATGGAGGCAGGTGGTTCGGAAATCATTTTACACATCAGTCTTTTCAGTCCTTTTAAGGATTGTTGAATGAGTTTACAAGCATTTTTCTTTTTTCCCCAAAGCAAATATGCAAGGGAATAGCTAACCACAGCCCAAAAGATAGTAACTACGTATGCTGTTTTTGAAATGAGCTGCAAAGTAATCACCAGTTCCAATCTTCTCCAAGAACAGTTTAATAAGCAATTATTATTTGTAAGACAATCCTCCTGAGAAATAGTTGTGCTCTTTTGCTTTTATTGTTTAGTGGTAATGGAAATTGACATGAAAAGAAAATAGTAGAGTGGTTCTTTTAAAAAAACTATTTGTAAAGAACCAAAACATTAAAATGTTGCTCAAGTGGCCATTTCTATTCTGTGCAATCAGAACATTAGAGATCCAATAGTCACCTTCCTCCTTAACACAACACTTGCATTGAAGAAAATACTTCCTATTGAAACTTTAAATGCTGATGGAAATGTATATTGATTTCCTTGAAAGGGGTGAAGAGATTATTAGGAGGAAAAGGAAAAGAAGAGGCTGATGACTTCACATCTTGTATTCAGAAACTGTTGGAATTCAGTCATTATTTATCGATCTGCTGAAAGCTGAACAAGCTAATGTGCTGAGGGCAAAATCCTACAGAGCAGACGAGCCACAATCAATGTGAATGCGATGTTACTTGTGTTTCTCTCATCTTTTGTAGGGGTGATAAAACAAAAGACCATGACACATAAACTTATTGAAGTGGCAAAGGAATGAACTCTGGCAGCCCGAACCTCTTAGACACAGGTGCCTTGTGGAGAAATAACCCCTTACAAGTGTAGCAAATCAAACTAACTTTAGAAAAGTGAAATAATGTTCATTAAGGGTAATGAAAAAATATGACCATTTGAAGAATGTCTACAAATAATAGCAAATATACGAGACAGTAAAAGCCATAAATGTATATGCTAATTTAACGATGTAAAAATGCAAAATGTATTCCTTCCTTCCTTCCTTCCTTCCTTCCTTCCTTCCTTCCTTCCTTCCTTCCTTCCTTCCTTCCTTCCTTCCTTTAAAAGGCCAAAAATGACAAGACATTTCTATGAGCATGAATAAACTATACTGCATTTGTTATATGACCAATCAGAACCCTAGGAGAAGCAAAGCCTCATGCGTAAAATAGTAGTCTGTGCATAGCATATACACATATATACATAAATACAGAGGTGGTTTAGTTCATTGGTTTAGTCTAATTGGTCTAGTTCAGCAAGATTTGTGGGGAGCAACTAAGGATGAAATACCAGTTGTCAAAAACCAATATTGGAAAATGCTGTTAAGAACTTAACTTATTTTGAAAGAATGTGAACTGTCTGGGGGCATGAGTTTATAAGTTTTTATGTATGTCTTTGCATTTTGTTTTTTAGCATTATTATGAAAGAATAAAAAATAATACACATTTTGAATTAATAGGGAAAAGCAATAAGAAAATGAAAAG